>JARLTB010000110.1:2432500-2592500 GCA_030141615.1 Unio pictorum
AATAAGATATTAGTATTAGGACTAGTCGGTAGCTGCTACACAATATTGATGACGTCAACGTTGTAAACATAAGAAGCCAACACCATGCAATGTCGGATTGAAAAGTTCGCCCTTCAGTGTACACTCCAACGTCTCAGCTGATTTTGTATCTAATGCACGCTTTTTCTTCTCAGATCCGCTCAAAAAAGCGAATCAGTTTGTTCACCACGTGCTAATGTTGCTAGTAGATCAGTCACTAACAGAAAACATGACTACTTTTGGAGCATTCCGGAAAAAGATCGGAATAACGAGCTACTTCGTGGACTAAAATAATTCTAACTGAATATTTGAACGTCGTTTAGAATTAGCATCTTGATTTTTCTTCAGAAAAGTTTGATATCAGATAGCCTTTTTTTGTAACAAATCACTATTTTCGCTTTGCCAAGCTAACGATCTTTCGTTTCACCATTGATATTTCTGTCGAAAAGTTTTACTATGACATTATTATTATTATTATTATTATTATTATTATTATTATTATTATTATTATTATTGATGTTGTTGTTATTAACATTGTTATTGTCATTATTATTATTATTAGTAGTAGTAGTAGTAAACTCATGGGCGGACAGGATATGGACGAACCTCTCCCTCCCAAAATTGCATGACAACAACCATTCCTACTGTGATCCCTTTCCTGTTACGACGATCATTGAAAACATGTATGTACTCGATACCTAGAATAAAGCGATGGTTTATTAAGATATGCAACATTGTAAGAAAATACAAAAGAAGTTTGAAAAATCTCGTCACAATATCTTGTTAGATACTGATATCATGGAATCAGCTAAAACTATCCCTCTACATCACTTCTTTCCAAGTAGTGTTTTATTTCAGTTAGTGTTTCTTACCAGTAAGGTCCTACAAGTTGTTAAAATCTGTTTGCTTTCTGTATCAGCCAAAGATAGTGGTTCTTACTATACCGTGTTTTCCTGCCCTGCATAAAACTCAAAATCAAGTCAAATCTTGAAATAACAGGCTATACGTTACCCCAGGGGCGCATAATCATTAAAAAAAGACGTCCATTTAGATCAGTGTTGTACCAATCAGAAATTATGAAGTCAAAACTGTTTACTTGCGCTTTCGCACACACACACACACACACACACACACACACGTTCTTCTTCCATAGATTATTTTTCAGTACACATCCAGCAAATAAAAGTAGATAAGTAGGTCGTAAAAAGCTCCCACACTCACCTCAGCGCATAACCCACTAAAACTAAAACGAAATTAACAGAAACCAAAAACAAACCAGAACGGTCAAAAGGCCTTTCCATCTTTGTTATAAATTTTTGGAATCCGTAAAAGTGACAAATTGAAGGTTTGTAATTTCTGATAAAATCTGCCACTGACAAGATTTCCCTTTGCAGCCACCATCTTATTCCCGAGGGGCATTCGCTGTCGGCAATAAATCTTCATGCCGTGTCATATATATCGTATAGCATGGTTTGCAGTCATTTATGAAAAGAAACTAGCAATTTGTCTTCATAAAATGCCTGAAAACTGTTTTATCACACACACACACACACACACACACACACACGCACACACATGGCTTCGTGTTTCCGAGTGCCTTTAAAAATCACTCAAACACTCGCCTCATTCTGCCTGCATTCGAGTGTTGGCTCAAAGTCGGTTGGAGAGAAAGCTCGCCAATAGCTTCCCGTGGGTCGGTGGTTTTTACCTGGGGTCTTCATGAGATGGGGGAAAAAAATGGTGTTAAACCCCATAAAATCAAACCAATATCTTTCGTTCGCTGGCACTGTTGCATCAGTTGAAATGTCAGAGCAATAGATGTTTATATATATTATTGACAACAACGAAGGCCGATGTACATTATACAGACAAAGAGTCTGCAAACTAAAAACTGGAGCTTGCTAACATTGACTTATTTATGACAAAACATTGACGTATTTCTGCCAAAACATGTCATAGTTAAAGCATAAACCCAATTTCGCTTAAAAGAAAATAGACATTTGGTATTTAAAGAGGGAAAACGAAACACTAGAAGTGTATTGTAGTTAAAAACCTGCATTAACTGTCTCTACTGAGATTGACAGAAACTGACATTTATGCACTGATGAATGGGACCTTTTGTACCTTGACTTTTTATACAGGTGACTCGTATAGCTATTACTGGTATAGAAGGTTTGCTTGTATTTCCCACAAACTGGATTTTTTTTTTCAGTGTGCATAAATGTTTTTCGTCGATTATGAGAAAAAGGAGTAAATTTCTGATCTTTTTAATGACCAAAACACTCCAGAGCGAACAAATGCAAATAATTAAATTGGTACTTCTTTCAAAGTAGTTGTCAACAGCTTTCCTAAGGTGGGTGGTTCTTATCAGGGTATTCCGTTGCTCTTCCTCCACCAGATGTATTGGCTGCCGTATATGGCCTGTCAGGTGCTGAAAGATGACCTTTAACACCAGGGCCGGCGCTTCCGCTAGGCGAACTAGACAATCGCCTAGGGCGCTGGGCTAAGGATTTATTTCATGATGGGTGGGAGGGGGAGGGCGTGAGTGGAAGGGGGGCGCCAGATATCTGATCTCGCCTAGGGTACCAAAATGCCTTGCACCGGCGCTGTTTAACACCCACAAAACCTTTCTTCCAGGTACACGTCCATTTCTAACTTTTTTGTTTTTAGTTTTGAAATTACAAGTGTATTACATGAACCAAATAAAAGCTTTTCAGTTTTATCTGATGCTTTTAAATCAACTTCCGTTGTCTTGTTTGTTGTTTTATTTTCTTCTTTCTTTATATATGAGGAAAAAAACAACTCCTTACATCAAGTTGGGACAATATTGAACTGACGACCGTCCTACGTGGTAATTTGTAAAACTGATATATTAAACGTGAATTGGAGATTTGTATAACAACGGCATTTAACGGCTCTTTCATATCTTTCTCTTTTATTTCTTATCCGATTCGGATATTAACATAACCCTATTTTTTTTAAAATAAAAAATGTTACCGATTGCCCTGATTTGATAATGGAGAGGTAGTCAGATACTGTTACTACAGTTAGGACTATTTGAGCTTGTGTTTCTACTCAAAACTTCAACCACTTTGCACACATAGTATATACAGAAATATGCACTTTATATCTAAGCTGGTATTTGATCCGGCAGTGATCCGTAAGGGACAGCGCTTTAACGGACACTTGGCCATTCGGGGCCCCCATTATTATTTGCCATATATAATAAATCAAAAGGATAATTTAAACTGAAAACGTATATGTACCTGTATCAACACAAAAATAATATACATTTTAAATTAACCATTTAACCATATGGATTAGCACACACACAAACACATGTATGTATGTATGTATGTATGTATGTATGTATATATATATATATATATATATATATATATATATATATATATATATATATATATATATATATATATATATATATATATATATATATATATATATATACTATAATTTATTAGCAAATGTTCATAAAGGATTTCAATGCATATTCATAGCAGTCACCTAAAAGTACACGCGACCAGTAAAGCTTGTACTTCACCATGCACGTACTCACCGTGCATTATCATGGACTATCAATCGTTTATATCGTACTTATTTTAGATATTAAAGTACATCTCTTTGAACACAACTTAATAATTTATTAGCAGATGTTTTTAAAGGATTTCAATGCATATTTATAGCTGTCACCTAATAGTACACGCGACCAGTAGAACTTGTACTTTACCATGCACGTACTCACCGTGCATTATCATGGACTATCAATCGTTTATCTCGTACTTATTTTAGATATTAAAGTACATCTCTTTGAACAAAAATAGCCACGCTTGTGCATGTGCATGGTAAAATCATGAGGATGTGTCGTGAGATCATCTTAATGTCTTGTGCTGATTAAAAAATCCTAAAACCCAAATGTTTAATAAGCCACATATAGTTCATGGATAGATAGATGGATGGATGGATGAGCAGACAGCCTGAGTATATTTCTACACATATATACAACAGAGTATAATTATGCAATTTACGTAAAGACATACAGTGTAGTGAAATAACTATCATTAAATATATAGAAGATACAATTTCCGGTGAATTTAATACAAAGTAGAATATAAAAGGGGAACTCCATCCTCCCTAGAATACAAGACAACGGGGTACTGAGAATCTAACGGCACTGTCTCTAGAGTCAGGCTGACTAGCTTAAAATTAGGGTCTCCTCATTCTTAAAATTTGCCTTGTATCATTGGTTTAATTCTGTGTGAAATATCAAGCTGTATAGATGTATGAATACAGGAATATATTGTATCCGATATTTCTTTGCCAACAGCAGTGTTGATGCCAAGTATTTAAAGGTGGTTTTCATTTTCTAAATTACTGGACCAGCCACTGTACAATACAATGGTTCTCTCTCTCTCTCTCTCTCTCTCTCTCTCTCTCTCTCTCTCTCTCTCTCTCTCTCTCTCTCTCTCTCTCTCTCTCTCTCTCTCTCTCTCTCTCACACACACACACACGGTGCAAATCCGATATTTATTGCACATAAAGAAAGCCGTCCAGTCTTCTTCGATTCCACCTTTCTTTAACATATTTATGCCTAAGGTACCAACCAGTGTGTGTACAAGTTTATATTATATTATATTGGAACAAAAAAATGTTTATAGGACTGAACAAGTATACCACTTCAGAAAATGTTCGTACGATTTTCAAATACAAAACTGCTGCTAGGAAGTAGTAAATGAACAATTGCTGCGTCACACACACACACACATGCACCCACAGTGTTACAAATCACACGGCAAATGGCAAATAGTCTTTTCAAAAGCACAGGATACAAATATCATGCTAGTCAATGGAAAAAAGACATTAATACCACTCCTCCCAAGGCTCAACTGATCTGTGTAAACTATACCAAACAAATTCAATTCGATTCAATTCACTACCGAAATTTAAAACCCTCATCACATTTGTGACACGAAACTAAAATTATAAAGAAGTCATTACATTATAATCAGGTTCGAGTCTCAGATTTAGCCAATGTGGGTATGTGAGAAAGCTTGCCAGTAGCTTCTCGTGGGTTGGTGACTCGGTGGTTCTTTCCGAGAGCTTTCCCGGTTCTTCCTCCACCATTAATACTGTCCGCCATGTATAGCCTATCGTGTGCTGAAAAATGGCGTGAAACCCAACAACAACAACATATTATATACATTTATTTCAACTCGACTAACATCAGTACTCTCTTCCATTAGAGCTGCCACATAGGTCGTAGAGAGCGATCACGGGCTCTGGGACAAGAACACCAGTCTTTCCTAGTTATTTTGTTTAAAGAAAATTTTCTTTTATAAAATTAAAGTGTTGTTCGGCCAACATACCCCCTCCCCCCACCCCCACCCCACCCCACCCTCCGTCGTCCTGGCTGACATCCCAAGGTACTGCACCCAAAATATTCCGTACAGTCAGTCAGTCTGTTAGAATTCGGATAATATGCGCTGTGACGTAACTTTATCAGAGCTAAGCAGACATCTAACGAAGCCGGGCAACAACAAAGATACAATGGCGGAAGCGATACAAAGAGTTTCGCTGAAAATAAAGCAGAGGTGCACCGAAGATATAATAGGGGATGCTAGGAAGCAGCGTAGCTGCTCACAAAAAAGCTGGTCAGAAATTTGCCATTGAAATTTTTATGTCTTATATCCAGAATTACTATTTCACGTGTATTCAATTATAAAGCGCCATTACAGTTAATGCATTTACAGTTTTAAATTTTAAAGGTTGAGAATTAATATAAATTTATTCGCTTGAGGTCGCTCTCGTGAACTGACTGCGTTATCCTTAAACAAGGAGTTTGCTTCTGGTTGATGTGAAATTCAACAGATGAAATTGTACTTTTAAGAAAAGTTGCATACAACGTAAGAATTGTGGATTCTCACATTATATTGAAATTTCAACCACTGCTGTGTAAATCAAAATATACGTTGTAAAACGTCGACAAAGGACATATAACTTTAAACCACCACTGTATAATTCAACATATAAAATCTCTCATCTAGGAATTGTAACTTTGAGGTCATGCAATTTTGACCCAGGACGTGATATTGTATTTCTCCACATTAGACAAAGAAATTTCACCTGCAACTTCCTCATTGGACCAGCTTTTGACCGTCACTATAAACTGCCTCACCGCAGACATCGTAGCGATATGACTGAATTTGTTTTAAAGCTACGTTAAAAATCCTAATCAAGCAAAGCTTTTGACCGTTACGGCGCCTCATAGTATGCCATACAAAGATTCGAGGAAACGAACATCGTTGACTAACTGAAGTCTAGGGAAAAGAAAACGTGGAACAGATATCCTTCCTCGTCAAGTTCCACCCATTTAAAACACGTAGGTCGCAACACCGACAAACACTGACCAACCAATGAATCGTATAAACCGCTCTTCAGTCGCAATTCAGCTATAGCATTTCGCAGACGTCAACAAAATATAAAGACATGCTTGTCAGGGAAAATTTAAAGCCACACTAGACGAAAAAAAAATTGGATGGAAAATCAAAGGCTTGTGAAAGAGGATACAATATATGCCAACGCATGAAGGACGCAAACACGATTTTCAGCAGTTTCATATTTAGAAACATACGATCCGTTTCAACGCAAAAAACGCAACCTCCCTGGTCACACGCAAAGTATGAAGCACCCAACATGTTGTAGAATTTCATAAATTAAATACCGTTTGCAATCGCTTTTAACTTGAGCCAACCTGCGAGGAACAAAGATCAGGATCTGCTATGGCATAAAACGCCAAGCAATCAGGATTTTTTTAAAAAAAATGTATGTATTAATAAACTGTACATACCCAGTTCTACTGGCGCATTATGCGACGGCACATCTGGATTATGTGCGATTTTCTGTTCGAGACATTAGTTCATACGGTATTAGAATACAGTGGAAGAAAGGTCAGTGACGGAATATTCCTCTTTTCATGTCCGTATTTTCAATGATGTAATCCAGACTGGAATCTCCCAAACTCAAAATGAAGCACATAGGAAATCGAACTAAACTCGCCAGGTTCAAGCACACAAAGATTTTAAAGAATTCAAACTGTCATTTGGTCATAGGTGACCGTATTTACATTTTAAAACTTAAATGAATTCAAAAGTTACTACAATCTAAATTTCATGCCATTATTTCAACCAAACCCATGGTATCAATTTTCATTTTCTTTAAGATAGAGAAGGTTAGATATAAACAAAATAATTTTGTAAAAATCAATTTAAAAGCTTTTACGCAAAATGTTTGTAAATGGTCAATTTTACAATACTAATTTAGAACTGTTACAAATTTTAAGAACCGACAGTTCAAGAAAATATTAGATCCCCGATTTAAAATTTGGGCCTATTGTAGATGGCGGAAATGTTTTATAGCTAGTGTGCCACCCCCACCCCACCCCCTGAATCCAGTTTGGAGATAGGTGGGACGGGTTTTCTTTTACGCTGTTATATGAAAAGAAGTATAATGCTGACAAAATATCTAAATTTGCATCATTTAACATTCTTAACTATGTTTCAGCAGATCAACATTTATTATACTTTGATCATGTATTTAATATATTTGAAAGTTATTTAATTTGGAAAATCTCAAATTTCACTCTCCCATAAGCAAAATTTACAACTCTGAAGAACCCTGATTAATTACTAAATAATATTTAAATGTAAGTTGTCTAAGGTAGCACAGTTTCGTCGGACCTGCGGGGTACCTGATTGATCTCTTTGTTATTTAGTTCAATATGGCGTCCACCTTTGGTGTCAGCTGATGTTACATATACCGTTATACAACTGTGCATCCAACAGATGGGTCGATTTTCCACAGTTGTTGCCGTGGAGCGTTAATACCACCTGAAGCAATTACTTTACGTCAATCATTTACGACATGTTGAAAATCTCCATTCGTATTGGCCCATAGTTGTAAATGCATTACATTATGTACATCGAATATAGTATTCTTGGGCAACTCTGTGTGTGTGTGTGTGTGTGTGTGTGTGTGTGAGAGAGAGATTTTTTTAAAAAAGTACTTAATTGAAATAAAACGGTAACACATATACGTATTTCAGCGTTTCCATGTCTCGTACTATGTATGTATGTATGTACGTACGTACGTACGTGTGTGTGTGTGTGTGCGTGTAGGCCTTTAATCGCATCTCAGCACGTTAGTGGTAAATTGGCGCCAACTAATGGTAAAACTCAAAAATGTAAAAGGAACTGCAGACATTTAAGAAGATGCGCTTTTCCAAATAAAAGGAAACACAAAGAACAAGATAAAACACATAAATGTGTTAACATTTCACTAGTTATAAAAATGAAAAGATAAAGGTAACAATTTAAAAATTCATCTACTTATTACATACAAGTATTGTTTTTTTTTTATTGTCTTATCTGAAATGGCATGAACGAAACAACTTATTTAGAGTTGACACGATAAATGCATTTCATCTGAGAACTTGACTCTTTGAACCTCACCCCGTTTTTCTGTGCCCGTAAAGGAATGGGTTGGGTTACTTTTAAATAAGCGAGAGATGCCGTGGCACAATCTTGCGCATTTTTATAAACGCACATATCTAGAAAACTGATTTATTTCTCACAACGCTGCAATAGCCTTGCACTCGAGAAGACGTATCATTTCAAACACCACGTGGAATATTAATGATGCATACAATCCTGGATAAACTAAATAAAACCTGAAGGCCGGGATGTGTATGTTCAGACCACAATCAACACGCGTGACCTTGACACCAATCCCCAAATGCGGAGGAATCGGGTAAACAGAATTGAGTTACTAAGGAACTACCCCTCCCCCCAAAACATCACACAAACAACCTCTCATTATGAGGATGTTGGGCACGAAATTTCATAATGTTTTTTTTCCCTTAAGAATAATAAAAGCCATTGAAAAACTTCTTTTTGTAAGTTATCGGGGTGGCGATGGTGGCGTGGGTGGATCCAAAATACACCCCCACCCCCATGATAGAATTACAAAATACTTGTAATGTGATGAATATCACACATACTTAAAATATATAATTACAGGATTATGTATATATAAAACAATGCCTGGCATACTTATAGGAATTTCTCATATAGGCATTGGAACGGCCAACCACTGCTTTTGTAATTCAACAGAGAAAAGCTAAAACGTCATGTGAAATTGAACTTTCAACCACTGCTGTGCAATTCGGCAAATACAATTTAAATCGAGAGATAAAATGAAACTTTCGACGCAGAGGCTGACTAGGTGTATGGAACTGGAATTCTAGACATAGCGGTGGTTGAAATTTTAATATATGTAAATTCAACAGATAAAAATCGAAAAGCTCTGTGTCTATGTGCATTTGGCGACGGTGCACAGGGAGTAATGAGGCATTGATGCTGATACAAGAATGAAACACGTGACCCATTGCATGCTGCTTTGTTTACAGTCCAGCTTCTCAAAAAATATGCGGAAGAACTTATGACAGGACGAACTTCACCGTAAAGTCATCTTTGAAGGCACTTATTTTAATTAACACAGGATTCATGAGAATATGACATACTGGAAAGTCGGAAGACAGAAACGAATTTAGAGAATGTATAGGAAAAACAAGTGTATTCTTAGCTCTATACTTTTAAAAATAATTGGTGAAGTTTCTTCTCGATTTGGCTGGAAAGGCCGATTAGATGCCACTTGCAATGCTCGGACAGTGGTCAAGGGGAGGTAAGTCTGTGGTTCGCTGTTAGTTTGAAAGTTTGAACAAGCTGACGTGTGATCTCATTGTAATTGAACGAAGATTAAAGCATGCATATAAGGTCGCATGATAAGTGTCCCCTTTCACCACGCGCCCAGTAAATTCTTGTATTGATTTTATCATAGTAAGTGAAACCTTTGCTGTTCCCATCATTTAGTTTGCAGTGCTGAGTGGTGGGAGCTTGATGGATTGTACTTCAAAAAGTATATATAGACCTTAAAATGGCCATAAAAAATAATGTCGATATGATTTTTTTGGAAACGAGAACCTATTTAATCCATTGAAGCTTCCCCTCCTCTCCCCCTCCCCGAATAAAGATTTGCTTGGCCTTAACGATGCCCCAGATAGTGCTTCAATGATTTCCATTTGCGGCTCGATGGTTTGAGGTGAATAGGGGCAATGTTCTTAATGGGGAGGGGACTCTACTCTGCTAGAGATAAGTTTTATGTCAGTTTACCACACCCAGCTCCTCCGTCCAAAATACAAGTTTTGTGAAGATTTGCCCCTGTTACACTAAGATGAAGATGAAATGCTCTGAAGATTATCACCTCCTTAGCCTAGCGCCTGGGGGAAGTTAACCCATCTCATCCGCACCTTATCCCCCTCGCCGCGCCAATGCTAATAATGTCCATAGACCCTCTCTCCGATGCCTTGTGCACACTTCATTTTCCGTTCAAATGTTTACAATGGCAAATTTAAACTTCTCAGGTTTCAGAAATCTGTCTATTATTGAAAAACGTTTTGATATTGATGATCATACATATTTTACAATGATCAAAAGCGATTGTGACTAAAAACTAAAATAACACTGACGTACTTTAACACGTTTGTCTTGTAAGGTATTGAATTTTCTATACCTCCTAGCAATGCTACACTAACGGTACAATGAATAGTTCAGCACAAATATGATGTGGCGGTAACCTGCTTAATGCATACATTGAGTGATTTTTAAGGCAATGCCCATATTTGTGGGTAGTTATACAAATCAAAACTAACAAAGATTTAATTTTGACGTTGTAAATTCATACAAGTCAATATGCAACAGCAGTATGCATTACAGCCACAAATACACACGTATTTGCTGTCTGAATGTAGTTTCTTGCATTGTCATAATTTTGGAAAACATGGCTTACCAAACAGCTTGATGTAATTTCGAATAGTTTTCATCCGAAGCGAATGTGAAATGGATTAAAAATCGGAGAAGTCTAAATTTCTTCTTGCTATATTTGATACGGAAGAGCGGTGATAGCATAACGCGTGTGAAATCGGACTAGAAAGGAACGAGCTTGAAATACACTACACGTCATTCTGGTTTATGATGATAAAACCCACATACTGTTAAGCTGTTCCCGCAAGTGATCTCATTAATTTTAGTTTTGTGCTTGTCGTAACTCGGGAGCGGTTCCGTACATGTACAATTAGTGGCCTTAGGAAAGTAATCACAACCAAAATTCTGATAAACATTTATAGCAAATTATTTTTTTTTTATATGGCGGTAGATCTAACTTTTTGGGCAAGAGTCTACTAAATCATAATAAAATCATTGAGGTAAGCAAGGAGGAAGGTCACTACTACCCATATTATTCATAATACTTGTGGTATTAGCAAATATAGGTCTAATGAAGTACGGATGGTCGGTGTGATCTAAATTGAATAATACATATAACATGAACAAATAATGAACAAATAATACTAGTGTCAGATAGATACAAACATATATGCATTAACATTGAATTGGCTACATTATTATTGTTCATCAATTCATTTTACAAAATTATTGGTGCTGTTCTTTGTATATTTGCGTACAAGTTACATATAGAGTTGAATGTATGGTCAAGTTAATACTACTAGTCTACTACTACTACTACTACTACTACTACTACTACTAATGACTTTGTATAGCGTCTATTCTTTAGAAGCTCTAAGCGCTTTACAACATCTATAATGATATGACTACACTAATGTTACGTGCTTAGGCTCGAATAAGCAGCAACATAGAAAGAAGTGAAACTAACAAGCTTGTAAAATTTAACAAACAATTTATTGAGTACAAATACTTTCATAAAAGAAAATGAATAAACTTACGGTTTTAGAGAATCAAGTCCAAAAAAATATCCAAAAATAATTCACAATATAATCCACTAGTGGAATTGCAAGAGTCCTGATAATAAAATTTCCTAATAGTTCCCGGTTCGAATCTTGACGATGTAATCCAATACGGACGACGATTTCACTTGATTTAGTCAGTTCTTGTTTTATAATAATCCAAATGAGCACAAGTAATTTCTAGATAAATAACACTATAAATTCCTCTTGATCCCCAACGAATAATTTACTCAATAACACACACACGTTTGTATTCCAAAGCCCAGACTATTACTGAACTGTTCTCTCCCAAACAATAATTTAAATACCTGTTTTTTCGTAAACAGGAAAGGGGTCACGACCTTCCAGAATCTCTCAGAACAATATCACGTTCAAGAAATCACGCAAACATCATATGACCCAACTAAATTAGAAAGATGTTTATACTTTACTCCATTTTGTCCTTGGAATCAACCAATCATTTTAAAATAAAGCTCTAATGCCCTTGGAATCAACCAATCATTTTAGAAGCTTCTTTACACTCTGAAGCAAGGTCAGAAAATGAGGTTAACATCTGTTGTTTACATGTAGAGGAAATTTCTAGAAACAATTCCCAATGAATGAATTTTTAATGACAAAAATAAATTATTTAAATCAAATATACGTAACACTACACAAAACCATGAAATTGGAAAACACAAAAAAAACGTGCTGAAAACATCTCATATTACAAAACATTAAGTTTCTAAGTTTGTTCCTGCAGTCGAAAAGGGTGAGTTTTAAGAGCACTCTTAAATGGGACTGACTTTGTGTCAAATTTCAATGGGCAATTCGTTGCACATCGCCGGCCCCAGTATGCAAAAGAACGTTCTCCATATGACTTCGTTTTCATAGTGGGAACAATGAGTATACGATTGTCAGAAGAGGAGCGTAAGTATCTTGCTGGTGTATACACATGGGTGAGGCGGAATAGGTATGTTGGACTAGAGTCTGTCAATGAAACGTAACACAGAGAACAATTTGTGTGTTTGATTCTGTATCGAATGGATAGCCAGTGTAGGGTACAGGGCAGTGCTGTGGTGTGCTCTGAAAGAGGTACTCTAAAGATGATCCGATCAGCTTTGTTTAGAACGTTTTGAAGTTTCAGTAGTAGATATTGCGACGAACCAGACATAATTGAGTTACAATAGTCCAATCTTGAAAGTACTAATGAACACGCGTGTTTTAGTGGCATCAACTGAAAGATATTTGCAAATAGAACTGATGCGTCCCAGCTCATGATATTCAGCCTTGCATATGTTCATGACATGTTGGTGCAATGTGAGAGTACAGTCTAGAGTAACACCTAGGTTTCTTGGCGACTGTGAATTTAATGTTGGTGTTGCTGATATTTATTGTCTGAGGTAAACGATGTGAATGAGAGAATCTATCTAAGCCGGATAGGTATGCTGGACTGCAGTCCGTCAATGAAACGTAGCACAGAGAATACATTTTGTGGAGGCCACCCACCCACCCCATATGTACACACCAGCAAACTACTTACGCTCATCTTCTGACAATCGTATACTCATTATTCCCACTGTGAAAATGGACGACGTTCTTTTGCGTACCAGGCCATGCAACGTAAAATGAATTGCGCATTGAAATTAGACACAAAGATAGTGATCCTTTTCAAGACTGCTCCTAAAAAGCACCTTTTTGGATTGCAATAACAAACTTAAGGACCTAAAAATGTTTCTACCTAAATATTATCAGCATATTTTGTTTCCAAAGTTCATGTTTTTTTTTCATTTAATTTTTTTTTTTTTTATTCATATCATTGTAAAGCGCTTAGAGTTTCTAAAGGTTATGCGCTATACAAAGTCCTCATTATTATTATTATTATCGACCATAAACTACCTTGGTCGGGGTGGGGTCGAAATGTTTCTTCTAACATGTTTATTTTCTTTCATTTGTTTTTTCTTCAACTAGTTGTGATGGATAAAATTAATTCTTTGTTCTATAAATCAGATTAAGAATATTTTTAAAGCGAGTCGGAGTTTTTCCAAAATCGATATATATATATATATATATATATATATATATATATATATATATATATATATATATATATATATATATATATATATATAATATTTAGGTAAATACAGTAAATTTACATACAAAATGGGATTCCGTTTCAATATTAATTTCGCAAAAGTACCATACATACCCTATCATTCAGATAACTGCCTCTAAGTTGACGAAATATCGTAGCATACAGTCGGTTTTCTGTACTGTCTACATTTAATTTGCTTTCATTACAAAAGTCCAAGTTATTCATTGTGCTAATTCGTAATCTGTCAAATGTGCTAAATATTTATATTGCAATGTTGTATTTCAGTGTCAAAACATATAATCATTTAAAAAACAACAACAACATAATTCAGAGATCTAATTGGTTCATTTCCTATGCCTCGGTTGTACAAAAGGCCTTAAAGTACAATTAGAAATAAGACCCATTATAAAATCCACATATTGCAACTGCATAAGATAGGCACCACTGTCTGTGTGTGTTCGAGTCTGAGATTCGGCCAATCTGTGTATGCGAGAAAGCTTGCCAGTAGCTTCTCGTGGGTCGGTGGTTCTTTCGGGGGGGGGGGGGGGGGGCGCGTTCTTCCTCCACCATTAATACTGTCACCTCAACAGTAGGTCTGTGGAAACACTTAAACGTTATGTTTATGGGAACATTTCAAACGTTATGTCTATAGAAACACTTCGAAAGTTATGTCTATGGAAACACTTAAACGTTATGTCTATGGAAACACTTAAACGTTATGTCTATGGAAACACTTAAACGTTATGTCTATGGAAACACGTAAACGTTATGTCTATGGAAACACTTAAACGTTATGTCTATGGAAACACTTAAACGTTATGTGTATGGAAACACTTAAACGTTATGTGTATGGAAACACTTAAACTTTATGTTTATGGAAACACTTAAACGTTATGTCTATGGAAACACTTAAACGTTATGTCTATGGAAACACTTAAACGTTATGTCTATGGAAACATTTCAACGTTATGTCTATGGAAACACTTCAACGTTATGTCTATGGAAACACTTCAACGTTATGTCTATGGAAACACTTCAACGTTATGTCTATGGAAACACTTCAACGTTATGTCTATGGAAACACTTCAACGGTATGTCTATGGAAACACTGCAACGGTATGTGTATGGAAACACTGCAACGGTATGTGTATGGAAACACTTATTCGTTATGTGTATGGAAACACTTCAGCGTTACGTCTGTGCAGACACTTGCATGTTACTTCTGTGCAGACATTTGCGTCTGTGCAAAAATTTCAACCTTATGTCTATGCAAACACTTAAACGTTGTCTTTTTAACCACTTAGTATGTCTATCTAAACACTTAAACAGAAAGCGTATCGACAAATTTTCAAACATAAGCAACTTGTCTTTTACTTAGAATAATAACTTCAGAGTCTTGTTCAGATAACTTTTTGGCAGTTATAACAGACATCACTTGACAAAAATCACGTGACAATAATGCCAGCCCTAGTCATTTATAGTATGAGTCCACTTGTTTTTCCCAAAAAATCATATTTAGTAGTTTCGGAAAACGATATTTATCCTGTCCAAAAAACCTGAAATCTAGATTCGTTCACAATCAAATTAAAATCATTAATCATGGGCTGCATCTCTTGACAAAATCAACAGTATGGCTTATTTGCGGGCCCTTTACAATATAGTGTATGAAGTAATCAAAATGTCTGCCCATTGCTGTGGAACAAACGAACATAATTTGTTTGATTATTGTTAGGGTCAGTATTTTATAAAATGGTTGTTCAGTATCAGTCAACGAGAACAAAGTGTTAATACCACAAAATGTTGGCTAATAATTGAACGCGATTACACAAGACGCATTAAAAATTTTGATACATTATCTAAATATTTTGTAAAGAAGACTTGTGTATTATCTACATTTATGTTGTCAAATGTAATCGTAGTCAATGTTTAATTAGTACTGTTCAAGTCGAATTTGATCTCGTACAGGTGTATACACATGCCGTTATTTACAAACCCTCGCTTATAACTGACCGAGAACAGGCCAATGAAGATATGGATCGAGTACGCTAAGTCACGAAGAGATTTAGTTCTTTCTTTGGACAAATCAGATTAAAAAAAATATGCTTTGAAACGATTATGGTGCTCGACATCCAAACATTGCTTCTGAAATTTTCTAGCCCGCAAACCCCACACCCTCTTCTCGAGAAAGTAAAAAATCTGTTCCTTGTGAGATGGTAAAATGATTGTTTCGAAGGCAACTGTGGTTTGGGCAGAAATTATTATATTTACTAAATATCTGCTTCAGTTTCAATCCACCAATATTTACTGCATATGCATTTATTAATATTTTTACATAAAAATAAAATATCCATGTCATTAAATGAGCCTTTAATTTAAACTCTTGTCGTTGCTGCATCAATAAATTTATCACTATGTCCCAGACTTTTCGTACCAGTAGAGAGCTGCGCAGGCAACGTCAATCGGAACATCTTCATCCTTTTCTGTTAAGTCCAGAGAGAATCCTTGGATGTAATTCGGCATCATTGACAACTTTGTTTTGAACTTTGGTGTTATATGACGGTGGAAGGAGACAAAGTTACAATTAGAACATTGTCGGCTTTTTCTGATGCAAAATATGTCGTTAACACAGCAAGAGGAAAATCACTGAGATATTTAAAATTAATTTTGCATTAGAGTTTTTTTTTTTTACAGACTGGATGGTTATGGCAGAAATATGTTATTCAACCTTAAGGGGTGTAGCGGATTGTCGCTGGTGGCGACGATGGAAACCATGTTCATCTACACTACTGACCATCGTACAATGCTATGTGCCTGGTAATATCCGGTCAGTATCTACTCTTTAACGAAGTGGCAGACGTGCTTAGCGTGTACATACAGATTTGTTTTGCAAAATGTACACAAATATGAAGAAAAACTTTGAAGTAAATAATGGAAAAATTAAAACTTCTTAGCTTATTACACGCCAGTACACTTGCTATAAGAAACTGAAGGCTTGCTAAAAGAAATTAATTTTGATTAAACTTGTGAAAAATTAAGAAAATTGGCAATTAAATGAATCAAATGGACCATATAACTTCCAGCCTCAACTTCATTACAATTAATGGCAACAAATGTCACACCGCAATGTCTGTGTGGATGTTTGATGAAATTTTAGAATATTATATGACAAATTATATTACTCGTTTAAAAATCCCTTAGTGCGCAAAGGGTATTTATTTTACACTAACAAATAATTTGCATTATGTAACGTGTCAGTTTCAGCGGTCGGTTACGGCTATAACAAACTGAATTGTTGTTGAGATCTCAGATGTTGAGACCTAACTAGTGCACATAATTCACGTTGGTTTGGTGTTTTGTTCAGATGCAAGCGGTTACAGTCATGGGTCGGTTTGAAATTGATCCGATGGAAGCAGTTGCAGTCATGGATCGATTTTAAAGAAAATATCGAGAACCATGATAGCCCTACCTATTTTCAGCTGTTGTCCCATTTCTATATTTGAAGGGTGACAGTTTCATGTAAATTACGCTCCAAGTAAATGAACCAACGGTATCTTAATGTATTCTGAGGAACTTAACAAAGCAATAATTACGTTAGCTTTCATAACTATTAATGAGTGAAATTAATGTAGTTGGAACATTTGTATTCATATTTGAGTGCGAATGTCGTACAATATTCAAAAATATGCCCAAATGATGTTATTTTTGTTTCATTTCTTTCGAACTGTACACGCAATAACTTTTATCATGATTTTGATTTGCTTTAGCTGACACGTAATAACTCAAATTTGTCTTGAGACAAACATTTCTGATTGCATCGAGCAAATTATTCTAGAACAGCCATCTGAAAATTAATTTAATTCTGTTTCACTTTCCTTGCATTAAATAAGTAAGTTTTAAAGATCCAATTATTTTACAGAATCCGTTCTATTACATTGGTTTGCCTTTAATATTGATCGACGTGACCGGATGTAAATAGTAAACAGTGTGACAAAAGAGGCTGCTTGTAAGAACAAGCTCTACAAGTTAATAATAAATGCTCATATTTTCATGTTTGTTGTCTTTATCTGTCAGTCATTCTTTCTATCTTAGCAGCATTTTATACTCGTTTTTCCACCAGAAGTAAGTTTATGTAATATACGTACGTTCATTCGAGGATATACATAGACATGCTTCAGATGAAATGAGACAGACATACAGTCAGACAGACAGGCAGATAGGTGAGGGCCACAAATATCATATACATGCATAGTGTGTCTAACATCGATATTTCTCCAAATTGTATACTCTAAACTTTCCAACCGTTCAATGAATTAAAATTACAAGAATCATCAAGGCGACTCGTACGTGTGCCTGTTTGTTCAAGCGTGGTTGACATTTATGCATTTGAAAAAACTCACGAAAAATATAATGAACATTAATAGAAATGCAGTAGTCTTAATCAATAATAAAAGTACCTCAAGTTATAATATTTTTCTCGTTGTCGTTCAACCTCCATTAACTGCTATGATTGCAGTTATAACAGTTTCATTATTCTTCAAGGGAGATAAATTACGATAAAAATCTTTTTACGCATCGATACACTTTCGCACACTCAAATAATACAAACTAGAGCATAAAGTAGTAATGGAATGAATGATAATGAACTTCTAAAATGTGCAGAGAACATTTGAAAGCTTGGAGCAGCGCAAGTTAGTGGAATAAAAGAAGTATAAACACTTGATCAAATATTGATATAATTTCTTTTTAAGATAGTGAGATGTTGATCCTGCGTGCAAAATAAGAGCGGTCTCTCACATTGTCTTGATCAACATCTGCCATCTTTATTGACTGAACTATCCGGAAGTGAGTTGCACTGAGACGCCTCTGGTGTTGTCAAGGAGAGATACAACCATGAAACCCCCTATAGAGAACAATGATTTTCAGTGGTTCCACATATGCATGCATAATTAACTTGACTATAGATGCAAACTTCGGGTTCTGTTTGTGGATAACAGGCTAATTGAATTCTCAACCTTCAGAATGTTTGCCAGTGGGAAGTTAAACATACAGTCAGACATGGTAACTGTTGCCATGATGGAGATTTCGTTTTGGGAATGTGTAGTGTTTAGATTAGACTGTGCTGTGTGTTGTGCTTTACAGATTGGTTAACAATTATACAATCAAATACAAAAGGTTTAGACAATTCACTATCTATAAAATAGTTATAGTCAGCAATACGTACATTATATATGATCACATAGTTCTCTATCATCGCGTGTAATGCTAATAACCTCGCCTGATGTTGTCCCACAACTTTTTTTTCAATCTTTGGAACTTCATATTATGTATTTTATTTAGCCAATGCATACCTTAAGTTATTTAAAATTTGTTTTGGATGAATTTTATGTAATTTCTGATTTTTTTAATATCTTTTTGTGAAGTAATGCATGCACATATAGATGGTATTCTTCGCTAGCAAACGTTCCGATATGGTATCCCCATCTACAGATCTGTAGATAGGGTTAACAGTTTGGAACCTTGGCTAGCGAAGATGATAAATGGTTTACCTTGACAATTTACTCGTTTATTGCACAATATGACCCGGCTGATAATATATTACTTACACTGAAAAGAGGGTAAATGGTTATAGCAAGGCGACTTTTGAATATATTACATTTTTTTGTAATGATTTTCTGAAATGAAGGTTAAATACTTGAATTAAATGCACCATTATTATTATTGGTGTAGATGAGTTTGAAATATAATTTAATGTTCGCGAACGCAATCTTTAACGAGCAGAATTAGGTATCCTGTTTACTTGTGCATCATGTGGTCTGTCAAGAAAATCAAGGTTGAATACAGGACTCACTGTACCATAATATATGAAAGAACGGAAGCTCATCAAAAAGTGGGAGAAGATATAATAGATAATATCTGTGCTTGGCTTGTAATCTAAAAATGGGAGATAAAAAAAAAACATATGCCTAGGTTTGGCTTGTCATCATTGGTTGATAATTAAAAGTACCATTTAAGTTTTAAAAAATGTTTTGAGAGCTTATCCTGTTTTGTTTGAGAGCAACCAGACAAGGACGTAATTTCGATTTTTTTTCAGGGGTTGGTGGAGGTGGCAAAATTTGACGGGGTTGTTAATTTTCGTAGATAGGATACAACACCTTTACAGCACATGCAAATTCTGGGACGGGGGAGGGCTGCCCTCCCCAAAAACGATGTCCCTTCAGCAGGGACAACGTTTACTTATCGAATTTCATTCCTTTTACAGCCTTGACTTTGAAATATTTCAGATTCTTTAAAGAACATGAAAAGAAAATGCGACATATGGCTTTCCTAACACAAACGTTTACATCAAGGGTAGGTCTCTATTCAGGAATGTAGGTTTTATCACGAGCATCCAGAAATTTAAAATTATTGACTCTGTAATATCGTGGTGTTTCTGTAAGTTTATTAGGCGAGATGAATTAGTGCAGCCATTCTTCACATTAAAGAAAGATAACTCCAGTTGAATTTTATGGGGTTAACAAGACAGGGAAAAACGATTCAAGGAATCGACACGTGACATTCGTCAATCACTGATACTGCTACTTTGATGGTATATAATAAAATCTGACGCATGTGAAATTCTGTGTGAATATACCAGCGATCGCTAAGTACCTAGTTTCTTAACTGCTCCGGTGGCTTAGTAGTTATAGCGTCCGCTGCGGAAGCGGGAGGTCGTGGGTTCGATTCCCGGCCGAGTTGTACATGTCTGTGGCATGATGCCCCAATGCATCACTAGAAAACCATTTATATCTAATATATTTGATGCGAAAGATAAATGATCCTGAAGCGAACGAATCTGTCTTTATGGAAAATCCCCGGAATTTTGTACTAGTTTGCCCCACAGTAATTGGTATGTATTCTCATTTGTGTATTGTTACGATTGTATGGTCTTAAAACCAACTAACAGAACAAGAAAATTAGCATGTTTGGTCAGTTTCAACAATTAATTTTATTCTCGAAGTCTAAAATATGAGACTATAAAAGGAACTTAGTTTTGTTAATTAAAACCCAGATAAGCCTAAAAGTTCCAATAGTATTGATTGTTCTGAATGAATTATAATATCGAATGTGCCAATAGTCTTGAATGATCCGATGTGTCAACTGTCTTGATGTATCACAATTATATAAAACAGAATGTGTTTGAATAAATTCGCAATAATCACAAATTAGTGTTTTAGTTGATAATGACAATGAGTAATTTGTAATTCCTCTAAAATTATAACCAAACACACCTAAACTACTTGTATTAAGATAGGTATAAACAATTTTGTTTCCTTCAGAAACTTTTATAAAACTTGAGACATAGTAAAATGACCAGGATGTGGATCTCACATCAAATTCGTAAACAAGTTCTCTACTAGAGTATTGCATATTTTGTAAATAAGGCTAGATCATAAGCTTTGCTAGCACTAAACATACTATTTATAAGATAAAAACACGAAAAAAAAGCAGGTAGACATTATACTTTCCAAGAGAAAAAACGAAGGTCCTTCACTCAAATCCAAGTAAACACTTTTTTAATAAAATAAAATACATTAGCCAGGTAAGTTAAAATTCCTACCTTCAGGTAACGATACATATAAAGCACATAATAAAAATTAAATATACATAACATTATCAATGAAAATACGGTTTGAAATTTGTGGATTATGAAGCATTTACCACTGAAACATGTGGTCGATGCTGTATTGATCGGAATTTTTTTTTTGTATTCCTCAGAAACGAAATATGCTTAACGATTCGCAAAGGTGGTCATTTTTCTGTTGATGTTCGGAGCTTACGAGATGCTTATTGTGAAATGCCAAATTTTCGGTCGATCTATTAATAAATCAATAGTTGTGGTCAGATAGCCATTAGTTAGATTTACGAGACCCGTCGTTCAAGAGAGAGGTGCCTGTAGAGTCTAGGCGACCGTCGTATTAATTAAACATTGTTTACACAGAAGCCGGGGCTGACTGCTGGCGACCTTTTAAAGTTTCATTTTATCACGAAAAGTGTCAGAAGTGAGGAAATGCAGAGATTCTGTTACTTAAAACCAAAGCATGTCATATTGACCATGACGTAAGCGACTTTTAGAAGAAAGCGGGAGAAAATACATTTGATTCTGATTGGTCACGGTTAAATGAGGGGTGTGTTTTCACACGAAGATCTTAGAACATAATATCACACTAGCTAAATTAGAAGCCAGTCTTTAAAATTTCTCTGCAAGAGAGGAAGACAGTGGTAGAATTATTTTGTAAAGGCTCAGGATGGTATTTTAGAGAAGTATATCCGTTAAACCGTAGTCCAGGGGAAAACCGCCAAAACCAACGCTTGAGTGACACATCAAAATCACATAGGTATTGTCGCAATTCCATGTATATTGCATATGTTTGCTTCGTTTACAGGTCTGCATGATTTCGTTTGATACATTTGTATAATAATATGTTTTGTATTATGAATCGGAAGTTCTTGCATGAATTTGATTGATACATCTGCATATCGCCCTTGCCATAGTACGGAAACTATTCTTCCGAAAGTATTTAGTGGCATTCTCTCTGCTTTGGATTGTGGAAAGATTACTTTCCTCACTGTCCTAGATTTATCTGCAGGATTTGACTCAATAGACCATGATATATTACTTCACCGTCTCCAGCATGTATTTAGCATTCAGAATATAGCCTTACAGTGGTTCAAGTCCTACTTAGTCAACAGGACAAAAATTATATCTGCAAATGGAATACACTCCACCCCAGTTGACGTATGTTGTGGTGCTCCAAAGGGATCTGTTCTTGGACCTGTTCTCTTCATTCTATACACTCAGCCGCTCTCAAGTGTCATAGATCATCACCCAGTGTTGCACCAATTGTATGCTGATGACACCCCAAATATACAAGTCTAGCCACCCAAATGAAGTTGATGCTACCATCCATGGAGTAGAGAAGTGCATTTCTGATGTGAAATCATGGATGACATGTAACAAGCTGCAGATGAATAAAACTGAGGTTATTCTGATCACAGCACAAAGACTTTCTCATTCACATCCTTTACCTCAGACAATAAATATCAGCAACACCAACATTAAATTCTCAGGGGGATGTGGCTCCATTCCGTTCCCCCGAAAAAAATAAGTAGCACCAAACGGTGCACTAAACAGTCGTGCATGCCCGAACGGGCGAAAACGACTTTAATACAACTAACAACAACAACAACAACAAATTCTCAGTCTGTAGGAAACCTAGGCGTTACTCAAGACAGTACTCTCACATTGCACCAAGATGTCATGAACATCTGCAAGGCTGCTTATCTTGAATTGAGACGCATCAGTTCCATTCGTAAATATGTTTCAGTTGATGCCACTAAAACACTTGTGTGTTCATTAATACTTTCAAGACTGAACTATTGTAACTCAATTCTATCTGGTTCGTCACAATATTTACTCCAGAAGCTTCAAAAGGTTCACAACACAGCTGCACGGATCATCTTTGGAGTACCTCGATCAGAGCACACCTCACCACTGCTCTGTACCCTACACTGGCTATCGATTCGATACAGAATTAAACACAGAATTTGTTCTCTGTGCTATGTTTCAATGACAGACTCCAGTCAAACATACCTATCCAGCCTTACCCATGTGTATACACCAGCTAGATCCTTACACTCTTCTTCTGTTAATCGTATACTCATTGTTCCCAAGGTGAAAACAAAGTCATATGGACAACGTTCGTTTGCACACCAGGGACCGGCAACGTGGAACGAATTGACCATTGAAAAAAATTAGACACAAAGACACAGTGGTCCCTTTTAAGAGTGCTCTTAAGACTCACCTGTTTCGGCTGCAGAGACAAACGTAGCGACCTAATCATGTTTTGTATCTTATGTTTTCAGCATGTTTTTATGTTTTCCAGTTTCATTGTTTTTATCATTTGTTGTTCTGTAGAGTAGTCATATCATTTTTGATGGTGTAAAGCGCTTAGAGCTTCGAAAGATTAGGCGCTATACAAAGTCCTCATTATTATTATTGTTTTTATTTATTTAATAATGTGCTTTTGAATTATCAATTGTTAGTTAATCTTTACTGAATTCTCAGTTAAGAATGACGTAGTGTTAATTTATGTTGTAAAAACACTATGCGGAGTTATGGATAGGGAGTGTTAATTCTTGAATTTATCATATCGTTTGAATGATGATTGTGTTCTAAGAATTTAATGTATTACATTAGTTAATGATTTACAAGATTACATGTGAATTCACCGAATTTTGATGTCATAGATAATTTAGCGACAGTGTATACGATTCAACGCCTCGCTGTGTAATACGTTAATGTATTAGGTCAAGGCAAAACGAATTAACAATTGGTTTAACTGCATTCATTTGAGGACATGTGTAGTTAATTACTAGCCGTAAAATTGTTATCACTGATAGAAATATCTGATTGTTCTAACCAGGAATATCGGACAGTCTCAACTGTAACCATTGTAACGAGAGACTTAGGTTGTTTAAATTTTCTTTTGAAAGGAAGAAAATAGCTTTGTTGGGAAGTTCGTGAAGTACGGGAATAACGACGTACACGTTGGAAAAAGAATTGAGAGGTGGAAATTGCAGTGTATGCATCATACAGTGGACAAGTCCGGATTCAAGCGGAACATCCACGAGGGCAGATTATCTAGAGAGAAAGGGACTTTTAGTACAACATTGGAGGGAACAGTGAACGTGGACCGAGACCTAGCAGGGTATGAAAATCGAACAAAGCACTGACTTTGATTGTACCACTCGATCCTATGATGATTTTTTAATATCAGTAATATAACGGCTAATTTGTTTAATTCTATTTCAAATCTTAATTCGGTGAAAATTATTTATAAACCGCGTGTATTCCTAATGAAAGGAAGTTTCATGATTGTGTATGTATTTGATTAAATTGTTTGTTTTATCTTTACGGGGGCTAGGAGTTGTTTGTTCAATATACCCGCTCAGGTTATCATATACATTCTCTTGCACGAACCGGGCAATTATACCGAGGGCGGTCATCTCTTAGATAACGAGTATCAAAGGAGAGTGGGTTAGTGTTATTATTATCATATGTTGTATCATACCCCTTGACAAAGTGGGACGTAACACTTACCCTTTGACAAGTGGGGCTTGTACAATATTATACGAATAACGCTCATAGCCCTCGAGAACCTGGCACGTATGTATATTTATCATTTTACATCGTTTGATTGGGAACACGCGCTGCACATGAAACGGATTCGGAACAGGCAGCGTATGGGATCGTTGCCTTTACTGCAGAAACTGCATAAGGTATAATTGAATTGTTAAGTCTATTTTTTATATGTAAGAATAATAATTGTACATTTGTTCTTTCTGATATTCTTCTCCGAATTCCTCGGTGATAAATGGATGGGTGGGTGGGTGGATGGATTGATCTGTTTGGTGTCTGATTTAACAACCATTCTAGTACAAGTAGTTATTTATGCATTATCTAGACGAAAGCACAGCTAAATTTTACTTTGTGCTTAATGATAAAAACAGTCTCTGATATGGCATGCACAGTAATATTCTTAATTGTGTTTTCTATTTCCATTCCCACCACTCGTGCCGTTGTGTGGATGCATAAGTGACAATCGAGAAAATAAATCACCTCCTCAAGGAAGAAATTTTTTGGACTTGCATTTACATTTTTTTGCAGTGATTACTTTTGCAATTCTAAAACTGCAACAGTTTTATGCGCGGTACATCGAAATGCCAGAAGAAAACAAATCGTTCCTTTCTCAAGTCCAAGTGGTATTTGTGAAATCCGCCCACATAGGAAACGAAAGCACCTAGACAAAACATCGCCGTTATTCTTGTAGCATATCAATGCAAAATCTAATAACTTTAAGAAAGATTAAAACACATCTTTTGGTATTTTAAAACTTTCGGTTTATTGAGACTTATTAATATTCATGCTCATGAATCATTAGTAATATTACTTAGGAAAAAATTTAAAGGCTACAAGAAATCGAAGAAATAAATTTTATTGTGCCTCTCAGTGGGCTAAAATTTCCCTGCCCCAACCCCAGTCCTCAAAAACACCATTGTAATGGTCATAGAAACTGAATGAGCCATTGCGACGACTAGATAATAAATAAATAACTTCTTGCAATGACGTAAATGATGTTGATCAGAAAATTATAGATAGTGTTTTATTTAGTGTACTAGAAAAGCGGCACATCTTTTACGTCATAATATTCAATCATCAAAATTAACTTTTATAAAAAGTGTCTGGACGGAGAACTGTGAGAACAACTGCGAAATTTAATTGCTCGGATGTTCAGCCGCTAAATATTCTTGTATTTATCTGCTTTGTCTTTTCCGAAACTATTTTGTGTAGGGAATCTACTAATGACAGGTATTGCTCCCATTTGAGGCAGCAGAATGAAAACTTATGCTATAACGTTTATCAAGAAACTATAAGTTGTATAAAAGTTTGTTAAATCAAAATACGAACCACTTATCAAAAGAAAATAGGTCACTCATATAATTTGATTGCCAACATACAATAATTATCTTTTTTGTGTGCTGCACCTATGTTTTCAATCCACTGCCATCGGACTGTATAGTTTATGATGTCTTCTAATCTAAGGTCATGCAGCTGGGGGTTAGACACATTGTTTTGTGCATAACAAATTGCCAAAGTGACAGATTCCAGAAACCACTTACAACAATACACGCCCCTACATTGCAACGTTTTTAAATGTAATTGAAGATTGCTGCCTAAAAAATCGATGCATTTCAGTCCGACCAATTTGTTTTTAAATATTGTGTTTGCAATATTTATATCGTGCACGCATGCTAATGCTGTAGTTCTATGTGCCAACCGTGGGAAGAATGATGATTGTACGAAACAAAATTGAACAGCAGATGTCCATCAATCACAGTGGTGAATGCATTTATTTATTTATGTATTTATTTAACAGTTGTTACCGCTCCTGTTGCTTAGTGGTTAGAGCGTCCGCCGCGGAAGCGGGAGGTCATGGGTTTGATCCCCGGCCAAGTCATACCAAAAGACTTACAAAAATGGTACTTGCAACTGCCTCTCTTGGCGCTAAGCATTAAAAGGTTAGTGTTAGTACTGGTCTGTCTAGTGTCAGGATAATGTGACTGGGTGGGACGTCATGATACATGTATGCGGCATGATGCTCCAGTGCTAGACATCACTATAAACTGCCTCACTGCAGACATCGTAGCGATATGACTGAAAAAGTGTTCAAGCTACGTTAAAAATCCAAATCAAACAACAACAAAAAAATCAAACGAGCATTTAACAACTGTTGCACAAAACGTTATGCTAGCCTATACAACACACATTCAACGGATCAGATATTGGTGCAAGATGAGCGAAACGCGAGTACTTGGAGAAATGTCGCAAACCTAGAATGGGAAGCCACTTCGCACATAACGGAACAACGTATCGAACTTTGGATAGTAAATGTGCAGAGAGATCGCGTTACCTTCGGGGTTGGGAGTAAATGATCTCTGCAAAATCAAGGCGTCGAGACACTGCTTGCTACGATAGGAAGAATGAAAATTTGACATTTTAGGAAACGTTTACACACACACACACACACACACACACACACACACACACACACACACACACACACACACACACACTTTTACGTATATTTGATTTTTCATTCATTTATTTTTATTGCTTGTTTGTCAGATTCAAATTTTACATTTTAAGTTTAAAATTAATTCATTAGGAGATGACCTGTACTTTACAAATAAACACCAGATGTTGACCTCGTATCTGACCTAGCTTCAGAGTTATAAACAAGTTTTTAAAATGATTGGTTGATTCCAAGGACATTATGAAGCTTTGTTATAAACATATTTCTGTTTTTAGTTGGGTCATACGGGGTGTACGAGATTTTTTGAACGTCAATTTGTTCTAAAAGATTCTAGAAGATCATGTGACCCCTTGTTTACGTAAAAACAGGTATATAAATTATCTTTTGGAGCGAACTATTTAGTAGAACTTGGGCTATTAGAATATTAAGTTGTGTTGTTTTGAGTTGTTTTAAATTACCTTGTACTGGAAATTATTTCAATTCGTTTGGATCAAGAGGATTTATTTTGTTATTTATCTAGAAAACAATTGTGCTCATTGAATTTCATAAGACCAGAACTGACTCCATCACGTGACATCGTCTTCCATCTTTGATGCTTCACTAAGATTCGAACTGGGAATTATTAGGACATTTTATCAGGATTTTTGCAATTTCACTAGTGGATTATATTTTGAATTATTTTTGGATTAATTTTAAAATTCTTAAAACCGTAAGTTTATTTTTCTTTTCTGGAAAATATTTGTGCTAAATAAATTGTTTATTAAGTATTTACAAGCTTGTTATTTTCTCTCTTTCTATGTTACTGTTTATTCGAGCCTAGGCATGTAACACACACACACACACACACACACACACACACACACACACACACACACACACACACACACACACAATTAAATTTCAAGACTAAAGAAACTGCATGCATAACATTGCTGTAACGTCAATACTTCTTTTCAGGTATATGTATGATAGAGTATAATACCAGTTGTCTTCATTAAATTCTTCTGATTTAAAAAAATATATAAATATAACGAGAATAAAGATGTATCTCTTTTACGTTAAAGTTGTCTAATTATGAATATCAGTAATGTAAAATATGTATGAACAATTACATTTTACCATCCTTTCCAAACTCGTTAATTGATGAAATTATAATTGTAGTAATTGAATCTGAAATAGAAAGCAAAACATAATCTCTTTATTCTTTCTGTGATGAAATATTTCCGTAAATTATGTGAGTTTGAAACAGCAACACGACCTACCCTAGTTATTCAAATAGACATCTTGAATGTGGTGCAATTTCCAGAGGGAAGTAGGGGACATTGAATACATACAACAATGTGTGACTGAAAGGGTTCGTAAATTGAGTTGTTTTGATTCTTCTATAATTGGATTGCTCATGTATTGTTTTAATTATATGAACATATCATAATGGGTAGATACGGATCTATGATCCTAAATAAGGTAGAAAATGTTTAGGTGGCTGAGGAGGGGTGCATTTATTGGATGGGGGCTTATATGGAATAACTACGGTATATTTGAACGCATACTAACGTTTCGGATTGAGAATAGAAGCAACTACTTTTGTCAACAGTAATTCACAGCTAAAGGCACTTTATACAGTACGTGTTCTAAATGTTAACCTGCCTCACTGCTTTGCACTAGCGACATCTATTATATTTCAGGAGTTACCTCTATTAAAATTTATGCTAACTAACAAATGGTATATTTTACATCAGCTGAAAATGGTATGAGGCAATCAGTGCCATAGCGAGGATATTTGGCGCCCAGGGCAAAACACCCAAATTTGCGGCGCCCAGGGCAAAACACCAAAATTAGCGCCCCCGGCTGCCCCTGTTGCGCAGTTGATACTTTGGGCCGATTTGGGCGCCTATTTGGCGCCCCTTTCGCTACGCCACTGGAGGCAATCTACTTCGAATGAATACTTTGTAAGTTTTAACACAAAGTCTACGTACCAGAGGGAAGCCATTACAAATGTATTTGAGGGTAAGGATTATTTGTGCAAAAACGGACTTGTGGTGGAAAGGTTCTTATTTGCGAGAGCTGTGTGCCCCATTCATCTCATCATATAGGAACAGTGTTTACATTTGAACAACTTGATTTTGATTGATGCAGTGGCTACTGCATCATATGAAATCTGCAGACTCGAATCAATAGATATCCGATAGATCCGCTAAGGTGTAGACACGTTAACATATCGGAATCTTGTCTATCGATGATGATCCTCGTCTCGCTTCGGTTGTGAACAGCGCATTTAAACCAGAGCTTGATTTTCATATCCCGGACTAAGCACGACAAGTGACGTGAACTAATATATAAAATAACCGAAGAATCCGATTGCATATGATGACAAGTCTGTTTTACAATAAAATTAATTTCTAATTGACACCTACCATAGGAGGGGATTCCAAAGTTTTATGTGCTAAAGGTTTTTTTCAGGAACTAATAATAGCATGCAGGCGAATAGTAGCCATTGTAGAGAGAAGATGCTGTTTTGCTTCAACACGGCAAAGGCAAAAGGTACGGAAAATCCGAGTCGGAATTAAATATTTCGAGCACTCCTTACAAATTTGTTTTAAGTTTCGAACAGTAATCGTCTGTTAGTAATGTCATGATTCCAATAGGACAGATATTACATCATCTGCTTGGGGCCCCGAGTGGCCGAGTAGTTTAAAGAGCTCTATGTTACGGATCACTACTGTCATCTCACGTCTGTCTGCGTGGGTTCAAGTCTCAGATTCGGCTAATGTGGGTATGTGAGAAAGCTTGCCAGTAGCTTCTCGTAGGTAGGTTTTTTTTTTTCGTGGTTTGCTCAGTTCTTCCTCCACCATTAATACTGGCCGCCATGTATGGCCTATCGTGTGCTGAAAAATCGCGCTAAACCCTACAACAACATCATCATCTACTCTTAGATGGTATGACGATGTTTTGATAGTTCTGCATTGAGGATGATTTTGTTCATTATGTAATTATTTATAGCTATAGTAGAATCATAGGCTAATAAGAAAATCACTTGAAAATTACAGTAATTCTGTCATTGCCTTTGTATATGTTAATTCAGATACGTTATAAAAGGCTGTTTGCTGTCTCCAACTCCCCACTGCCTTGCGTTTTACTAAATTTATTCCAGCTATGTACGTGAAAGCAGTGTGAGCATAAGTAAAATATGTCATTTGACCTTTTGACCTTAAGATATGTTACAATATGTCAGCCATTAAGGTCTTAATAGATGTTATGTCGGCAATATGATATTATTGTGTGAACTACATTTTTGTTAGCCTTCATTTATTTGAAATCAAACAATCCGAAAACACAAAGAAGGAATGATAATAGCAATGTGGCATGGATAATGGGGAAAAGTAAAAACTGTTTTTGTGCTTAGACAGGAATACAAATATAAGAATTCGGGGGTCCTAATGTCAGTGGTCACGGTCACTGCGACTAAAAGATGAATGATTTCTGCACAACACATTGAGTTCTGTACCACACGTATGGGTAAAACAATACCGATGCTGTGCACTTGCAATCCGAAAAAAGAATATATCGAGTCTGGTGTTAAGATATCCAGATCCCTGTGCTTGAAGGAAGGATATACTTTTTGCGTTAGTTCAAAACCACGAACCACCATTTCTGAAGGACTTGACATAAACGTATGGAAGAGCTTGACTGATATTGGGATATAAAAAAAATGGAAGACCAAGTCGAAGGAAAATGTTTTTAGTAAGGTAAATTGTTTGCGGATGACTTAAACTTTTAAAGAAATAAAAACGATCTGATTCCTGGCTATAGAAGATAGAGGTCACGGCCATTGCAATACTAATAAGAAACTAATATTTTCTGTCAAAGACCAAATGCCCTAACCAAATGTCCAGGACATTAATACCCATCTGTAAATTATCCTCAAAGCCAGATTGGCCCTGGTAGTTCGCACATAAGGAACAAAACAAAAACAAAACACGGGCCGTTAATGGTACTGTTATTTTATTGAGAGAGATGTCGTCAGGGAGACCCTTATACCCCTTATTTAATTATAATAGGCAGTGTGCTTCTTGTCATTGGTCATGCAAAGAACATGAATTTTGCGGGTATATTTTTAAATGCAAATGACACTTTCCAATTTCTGGATGGTTCGCTGAAGGTTTTTAATGCAGGCTTTTAAGGACAATTCCTACGACTCAGGTTTACACTATAAAACCCTAAGTTATATGAAATACAAATTCTCTAACAAAAACACTTTCTTGGTCAACAATGCATGTAGATTATAAAGGGCATATGTTTCTTTTAATTTCGGAGGATATAACAGTTATTAAATACACAAAGACGTTAAAAGAATTATATTAAGTTTTTGAATAATTGCCTTGCTATATCATTGATTTTTGCGTAAAATTATTCACACATATACACACAAACACACACACACACACACACACATACACATATGTATGTAGGTAGGTAGGTAGGTAGGTGTTCTGAAGAATACACGGATGTACATAATACACGGTTCTACATAATATACAAATCATTATAATATACCGAAGAACACAATATATAGATCTGTATAAGACACAGATCTTCGTAATACGTAGATCTACATATAAACAGGTCTACATAATATACACAACTATGTAATACACATATTTATAGTCCTGTTATTTTTTGCTCTCATTGAGAAATATCCATTGATTTGTTTGGTCGACATTTTGGAGTAAAGTGAAAATATCGTTTTGAGCGAAATTCCGTATATTCCATTTTTTGTACATGTAATACACAAATGTTTTCGGTCAAGGATTTGTAACCAAATAGTGTCCCGAAACACCAACTATTATCGTTAGTAGTACTCACTGAAATATTATTTAGTTATAAAAAAAAACAACCTAGTTTTAAGTGTATAATTCCTTACTTTATGAGATATGTAGCCACAAGAGTCGACTGCGTATGTGAGAAAGCATGCCGGCAGTTTCTTGTGGGTCGATGGTTCTTTCCTGGGTTTTGCAGGATTCTTCCTCCATCATTATTAATGGCCGCCATGTTTTAGCCTATCTTGTACTGAAAAATGGCGTTAAACCCTATAATAACAAAAGTGGTCTATCTAGTGGTCACATTATTAGTTATCCAAACAAGTCACAGGGATCCCAATTACAAACTGCAGTAAAATAATGAATTCAGGCGTCAGTAGTACCCGTAACATATTCCCTTCAGTGTAAATTGACGTTACCTATAAACCTTCTTTCCAAATCTTAGAAAACATCATCACTTTGCCGGATTATATTTTGTTTTCCGCGCACTTTGAACTCGTGTATATGGATTGATCTGAATTCGCTCATCTTTTCTCCACTGACTGGACAAAACAAACCAGAAATACAACAGAAGCATTCGTTTATAAAATGAGGTAATGTTCACGAATCCATATACTAGTATATCGTTTGGGGAGGGCGAGACATAAACAATTAGACGAAGAGTCGGTGCTATAGTAAATCCGGCTAGTAGAGGGCGGGGGCAAAGTCCCTGGAAATCCGTGTATTTAGAAAAAGCGTTTGTAAATGCAATATTGTAACCATTTATTTTATACGAACACGAAATTAAGGTACTTTCCAAGAGAAAAAGTATGGAAAGTATAACCTCGACTGCAGAATCTCTCTCTCTCTCTCTCTCTCTCTCTCTCTCTCTCTCTCTCTCTCTCTCTCTCTCTCTCTCTCTCTCTCTCTCTCTCTCTCTCTCTCTCATTGTCCGATTCTTTTACCCTTTTTACACTTTATAACTCCATCGATCATACGCAGTTTTGAGGTCAATCCTTCCTATCAAGCCTCGAATGTTTGCGATACATACTAATCGGGGTCGCTAACGTGAGAAAGCCTGACAGTGGCATCTCGTGGGTCGGTAGTTCTTCCCCTGATTTTTCAGGGTTCTTCCTCCACCATTTATACTGGCCGACAAGTATAGCCTATCTTGTTCTGAAAAAATGACGTTTAACTCTACAACAACAGCAACCAATTGGGTCACCTCGACAATTTACGAAAGAAGGACTGACCAAGAAGTTATGAACAATCTAGTTTTTTTTAATTTTAAAATGGTTGTAACCTTTTTGCAGAATCATAGTGGATCCAATCAAAGCCGAGAGAGATTATGTCTCACTTTTGCGGAGAAATTTCCGGCGAACAAACTATGATTTTTCTGCAAATTACTGCGTCGACATAATGTCAGGGATAGTTTTGTCTAGCAGAAATGTTGATTTTGGTTGCAAAGGTAAGAATTGTTCCGATTAGTGTAACCATGAAAATCAGTGCACATTATATACTTGCTTATTATGACATTGTTTAATCAATATAGCGTAGATATCAGTTTCGTTTTGCTGGTCGTCTTTCCGCGACCTTTTCTAGGATTTCGCCCAAGTAACAACAACACGTTCACGTTTGTCATTGCTTGTTCATGAGAATACACTCTATAAAAATTCGAGTTGTTCTCAAAAAAAAGTTAATTATATAAAAGCAACCCAAAAAATATAAAGAAAAAAATGACAGATCAACGCTCGGCATGTTTTCCCCATCTTCTGTTTTTACGCGAGCTTCCCAGCTAGTCATATTTATCAAGCCGTCGTTCTTATCTGTCCTCATGCAAGATTCTTGACCTTAGGGCAAGGATAACCATACGAATATTGTTTTCTTGTCAAAATCCTTGTACTTGTTTCTTGCCCAAGGATACTTTCTTCTGTTCTGTGAGAATCAAGATCTTCGGAGTAATGTAGACCATTCGTATCTCTCATCCCTGACACAGACGCTACTGCAAGCTTTTTCACATACCCACATTGGTCAAATCCGAGACTATTTACCACTCGGGGTCCCAATATATATTAAATCTATAACAATATGACAGATAAAGATGTAACATTAAATTGAAAATGTTAAGGGCAAAACCATTAGCTTGTATCATGGCATGATATACCTAACTGACAGTCATTTTAAGGGTTTACAAACGCAGTCTCGGTACTAATCCAACTCCAATAGTAAACATATGGAAATACCATCATATTCAAAACTTCAATAACTTAAAAATTTCTGGATGTTAATGATCTTACCTATATTTTTCCATGCACAACTATCCTTGGTGTAAGCTTCTGTGTGGAGAACACCAAATGAGTCTACTTGTGTATTAAGCACATGTTATTGATTCTGCACCAAATGAATTATACAGAATAATAAATACATGTTTATTATTATACAGAATAATAAATGCCTGAGTGCTACGTTTTAGTATAAAACTATTGTGAAGGGTGAGGATGCAAAGAATATACAAAGTAATTTCTTCAAGCCTGGTAATGTTCCACACAATAAGGGGAAACAGATGTGCATCGCTGCAAAATACGTGGTCTCTTTTAGTCTTGTTACATAAGGACAACAAGACACAAATTTGAAAAAGCTATCCAAAGTGTGTAAAATGGTGACATTGATATTAGAGATGGAAAGCCTGCTGACAAACTGCTGCGGCCCACACTAAGAAGTAAGCTAGCTGGAGGTGGAGAAATATGTAAAAAAAAAAAAAAATTGCGATGCCATGGCAAGTCTGTGTTTCTATACAATATTCAGACACTGATATAACTTATCACTGCATAAGCTACTTGGTAAATTTAGGTAAAATAATTGAATTGCATATTAAAGTTGTCTAATACACAAATCTCTACCTACATTTAGCCAAAATTCATAAAAAGTTAAGAAAAAGCCTAAAAATAATTATTGTGGCTACTTTCCGTTATAAGCAGTGTTAAATTCTTTACTTTTCAATACAAAGCTAAATACATGTATAAATTATTGAAACAAAGAGAAACAAAGTAAACCTTGCAATCACTCAATTAGTCAAAGGAGAGGTACTATACCTTGATTTGGCATACCAAGTAGCAAGATCTAATTTGCAGCTAAATGAGTCCATACTAAAACTTAATAGTAAGTGCAGAGCAATGTTGCCTTTATACATAGATTTTGTTTCCAATGTTGCAAAAACCACCAAAATGATACCCTGGATGCACGTGGTAACCATTGAAACCTCAAGCTCCTATTATGGTAAAAGGTCGCATAAAGGACTCAAGCCTATAAAAATACTAAAATTGAATCAACAGAATATTGTCTAGTATTATTTTCATTAGTTTTGTTAAATTACAGATAAAATAAGCTATCAAAAGATAATTTTACTAAAAATTTTACTTTTCATTATTAACAAATTATGCACCACCAAACCCGTATATGCTCTATTATTTCTTTACCCATTTCTAGACTGATTCGCAGTTTTTCCGTATAATGTGTACCGTGTGTCCTTTATTCTTGTAATATATACCCGTGACTTAATCCATGACGTAAATGTACACTTTTGTCTCGCTCTTCTGCGTTAAGAATGGAAATGATAGATATATCAAGATCATATCCTTTAAATTTTATCATTCTCCTTACACCCGCGCAAACCCCATCCCCCAAATCAAGAATTCAAGACGAGTCATATAAACAATCATTATTTACAGTCCCAATTCTGCCGTGTTTGTAAATTCTTCCATACTTCCACTTTTAACTAAAGTTTGGAAGAAAGTTTTTTTTAAAAAAAAAAAGTTATCTGATATTAACCGTTCTTTGAAATAATCGAAACGTTAATGTTTAAACAACGTTCAAATATTAAGTTTAAAATAAAGAGGTGACATCACTATAACTGCCTCATTGCAGACATCGTATCGATATGACTGAAAAATTGTCAAAGCTACATTAACAATCCTAATCAAAGAAACTAATCGATTTGAGAGGGCATGAAGAGTGTGATTTGGATTGTTAAAGTTGCTTTAACAATTTTTCAGTCGTATCTCTATAATGCCTGCAGTATGGCAGTTTATAGTGCACTGGGACATGATGCTGAAGACATGTAGCATAATATCCCACCCATGTCACATGATTAGTACATTTTAAAAAGAAGTCTTTTGTAAAATTTGGCCTGGGTTCGAACCCGCGACCTCCCGCATCTGAGTCGGACGCTCTAACCACTAGGCCACTTGCGCTGTCTCGGAATGAAGAGGTGTGCACGCTTGTTCTTCTTGGATCCGCGCAACAAAAAAAAAGCGTCAATGAAGAGATGTGTGCTTCAGATAAACCTAAGACTCGAGTAGATATTGGTGATCAGTTAGGGCGTAGGAAGACTTTCAAGGGCGAGCTTGGACTGAAGACAATACCAGCTGTTGCTGATGTCCTTGTTAATTGGTAAGTATCTGGCACAGACTTGTAAAAATATAATGTACAATAATTGTGCATCTATGTACTCGTAAATACTAGACCAAGTACTGCATAATATCAAACGTAAGATGAGAATTGTATATCTATAAAAGATCACCTACCGTATCCTACATAACGTAATGATGGCTTCTTTTGTTTACAGCTTTCGAATGAAATCGGTTGACCCACGAATATCACTGATCAACATCGGTTTAATTCGTACGCATGTGAAAAATTGTCGGGTTTCTCAATTTGAGCGAGAAATTACGTGGCTCTTAATGTTAATAAACGTCGATTTCTATTAATGACATCCAACAATGTTGAAGACCATTCTCTTTCAAGCTTCTGTATTGTTCAGATGATTAGGCATAGACGAATTTAGGCACTAACGGCGGTATTGGGGCTTTAATACGGATTATAAAGGTATTACACTGAGAGCAATTAAATCAGCCACCAACCAACGTCTCGAGTCTTCGATTTTTTTAATACATCACTTACTCGTACTAAATCATCACTAGATTTTTGTGACGTGGTCAATTTTGCTTTGGCACAACTACCTGCAGATCAAAAGCACGTCTTTCATCAGAACTCTGTAAAAGCAAAATCTAAAATTGGATCGTGACTTTTCTTCTAAACTCGCAAACATCTGTAATATTTCCTCTTGTTCTTAATATTTACTTTAGCGAATATCAGGGATGATTGAATCATAATATGACATTTGTTGCAAGATGGATGCAATTGAAAAAGTACCATCTTAGATATCTTAGAATGGAACATTCAACATTTGCAGGAATTATTTTCATTCCGTGAATATATTAATACAATTCGCTGCATTTTAGCCATGAAAGGGATTTTGTGACTAATCATTTATTGGACCAGAGCCAGTAACATAACACACGTAGTTAGATTGATACGAAACATAAGTGGCAGTGGTAATCCCATTTTGACACATAACCTCCCGGTTAATTTGAAAGTCATCGCCCAGTTCCCAGTTATAATCGATCTTAATACACTATCAACTAACCAGGCACAACTATTCCTTTAAGTCTACCATGCTGTCACATTGCACTTGTTAATGATAATACATTATTGTCAAATTAGACCGAGAAATGTTGACTTGAAAGGAATCAACGAAACATATTATTTGCGGTGATTTAAGTTTTGTTTATCTCATATTTCATTCATTATATACACTTCGTTCTCTTCCACTGATCAGACCGCTCCGGTGCCATAGTAATTAGAGCGTCCGCCTCGTAAGCTGGAGGTCGTGGGTTCGATTCCCGGTCGAGGCATACCAAAGACTTATGAAAACGGTACGAGTAGCTGTACTACTTGGCGCTCAGCATTAAGCGATTTGTGTTTGGACTGGTTAGCCTGGTATTAGGATAATGTAACTGGGTGGGACATCATGCTGCACACATTGCAGATATCGTTGCGATATGACCGAAAATTTGTTGAATCTGTATTAAAAGTCCAAATCCCACACACGCGCTCTTTCACGTCCCAAGGGACTCAAACACGCGGACATCTGTGGAGTGACAGATTGAACAGACTATTAAGATGATGAAAATTTTGAACTTGATTTTCTACGAGTACGCTATCTGAGTACTTGTAATTATATTCGTACATTTTCCATAGGATTTTTCTTCCGTGGTATACGGTGCCAATGATACAAAGTTTCATTAACGTCTCCAGACGAGATGGCCAAATTTGTGTCCTCTGACTTTTGATGCAGCTTCCTTGGTTAGGCAAACTACAAAGACTGTAATGATTTTTGTTTTTCAACCTGAAGAAATGTGTAGACATTATAAAGTGATTTCATATTTCTTTCAGTTAAGTATCCTCCAACATTTGGCAGTGAGTACGTCAAAGAATAAATGTTTAAAAAAAAAAAGATACACCTTTGTGTCCTCTGACTTTTGATGCAGCGTGCAGCAATATGGAGTCAGTCTGCTGTGAAAATTAATTGTCTCTTACAAGACTACTCCATATAGTGGTTAGGAAAAGTGTATTGTGAATAAAACTGGGAATTGAACTTGAACTGCTATATTACACATAGTACTGCCAATAAAATGGATTCTAGCCAGCTCTAAAATACATTGATAGTATTTATAAAAGAAGAGGTAGGTAGGAGAGCTTTTATTGGTCATAGGCAACACTTTATCATGATGACAATGACACATGTATCGATGTATTTTGGTAATAATAATGACACAATATTTAGTTCCTGAATTTATGTTGATCCCCAAAACGAACAGTCTTGAAATGTTCATATTCTCCGTTGGCATGTCTTTCTGTACATGCCTAGCTATATACTCTACCACAATTGGTAATTCAGGTTTTTATACTTTAGTTGAAATCTCTAACCGCTTGGTAAAGCATCAATGTCTTTGCAAGTAACTCCACTGTACAACAATACAGACTAATTTACCCAGTGTTCAAATTCCTTAAACAGAAAAACAACAAAAATATTTTTCACAAATGCAAAATCAGCACTAATAAGTACATAACTAATTGTACAAATAAGTACCAAATTCTTTCCCTACACGTGGGAGTTTCGACACACCGGATAATCCACTTTAGAAAGACACATGGATATATACATGTATATAGGTAAAATATATCATAACTAAGCGTGTTGCGCTATAGTTTAACGTTCAAGATAAGTGACAATCGTAACATCCAACATAACTGAACGAAGTCCTATCTTCTTAACTACACAGCTGCTCACATATTCTTACCTGATTGATGATATTGTAATTTTGTTAACATTTGTCTTTTTCTTAATTTATTACACACTCGTTCGGTTGGAAGTGTCATCGCACATACTTACCGAAACGCATACCACAATTGCGAGATTTCTTACAAATACAATGAAATTCAATATGTATCGTATTTGTGCATACATATATAGTTTGTTTAGGATAAGTGTCTAATGGCAGGTACGTTTCTCATCTTTAGATGGGCATTAAGAACGAAGGACTTATGATACCAGACGAAATAAACTTTGGGGAATTTATATTTAGATAACTACGAGCGGTAAAAGAAGAGAGTTTGCGACATGTATTACTGCAATGTCCGAGTTGTAACGTTTATTCCATTTTGTTTGGTATGCACGTAATGAAATCATTACAATGCAATAGCTCAATGCTATCTCAATGCCGAAATATTTGCTCTTAAAAATACAATATCAAATTGCCAATTTTAGCTCATGTAACAGGTTGTCTCTGAACAGTTAAATAACATTTTTTTAAAATAAAATAGTTAATAATTTATAACGTTATACTTAATCTTTCATATAAGGGATATTGTGGATACACCATACCACTCGTATTAGGAATATCCCATTATGAGTTTTTTTTTTCTTTGTGTGCAAACAATTAGAACCGTTATATGATAATAATAGAATTTAAATAGTTTTGAGTAAGAGCAATACATATTTAATTTACAGATTTACCGAGCTGGCACAAAATCTTCCCGTGCAATCTGATTGGGTTGAACAAACAGTTCATTGAGAAAAGTGCGTGCTAAGGGCAACAAGCGCAGTAAACAACTCGTTTACGATTAAATATATCATCAATCATAGGTAAGACTGAGTAAAACACAGAAGGAAGCCTTATCAAGGAATGCATTTTGAGAAAGATCATGACCTCCGACTGTTATCCAAACAGCTATGCTGATGATAAAATACCCGAACAGTTTAGAAGAAAAATAACTAGGTACACAAAATCTACTGAGAAAATAAACATAGTTATTTGTTTATATTCTCTTCCAAACATTGGTATGGATACATAACACCTTCCTATCGTCTGGAATTCAAAACCCGAGGTGAACTGCCTGATAAATGGTCTATAAATACATTATTATTTGGATTCGGAAATTATATTTTCGATAGGTCTTCGTTTCTTATCAGACAGTTTGGTTCTTGCTCTTGTACTATTTCGTTTAAATTTTCCGCATGTCATAGTAGGAGCTATTTATTCGTGTGTTTATGCATTGGAAACCTATTAGAGATTGTCTGTTGTTAAAAGCTCCAAATTTAGTAGCGAACATGCTTAACGCAATTTACCTTCGTAAAATATTCCATGTTCGTATAAAACATATCGCACATTTATGCGTTCTTTTCACTCGTAAAATTGCAGCAACTCAATGCGTATAAATGAAGATATACAATTCTGAAATTTAAAAGTTAATATTTTCGGTGGTAAACATGGAGTGCTTGCCTGTATATTTTCGTGTGTCAGTGGCTCTTCCCGGATTCACCCTCAACATGATATAGTGGCCGTCATTGATATTAGATCATGTGCTGAAAAATGGCACTAGAATCACAAAAAGAGAGACACGCATTACCGCAAATGGCGCAAAACATAGGTGCGTTTGTATGACTCATTGAAGGATTCATAAACTAAAGTTCCAATAGTGACTTGTGTTAGCACAATTTGCGGAAAGTCATGCTTTTTAAAAATCACTATCAAACACTATTCTTTATTTCTTTATGTCTATTAAAATGACAAGAGTTGTAATTCGATCTTAAATTGGGTTAATGGACAATTTAGTCTTGTTAAAATCACTAGATATACAAAATATTATGCCTGGTCTTCCATGTTCTATATGTACTCACAGTCCCCTCCCCCCACTCCACCTCCCGATAGAGTGCATAGCACTTATATGGATTACAATTTGAGACTGAACAAAGCCGTTGGAATGGATGGAAAGAATAACGTAAGAAAATACACGTGTATATGTATATTGACACTTTCACTGCCAGTGCATTTAAATTATTAGACTTAAGAGAACACAAGATTTATCAAGCATTAATTTGGGTTGAGATCAAAGAGTACAGGGCTCAAAACATTATTGCTAATATGATATTTTAAATGTCTGCCACTTTCTCTTTCGTCAGGTAGTTGTTTTCATCGTCATATTGTAGAAGTAGTATGCATCAGTAGCAACAGCCATCATGTCAATAGTAGTAATAACGATAATATTAATATAAACATAACAACGGTAGCAGTAGTAGTGGTTTGTGTTTTGGATTTTTAACACAGCTTATACAGTTTTAGTCGTATCGCTACGATGTCTACAGTGGGGCGGTTTATGGTGATGTTTATTGTGGTCTCGCTGGATAATTTCGCAGTTTACACCTCCATAACTTTGTTTGTTTGATCAGGATTTTTAACGTAGCTTTAACAATTTTTCAGTCTCATCGCTACGATGTCTGCAGTGAGGCAGTTTATAGTGATGACTAGCACTGGGGCATCATGCCGCAGACATGTAGCATGATGTCCCACCCAGTCACATTATCCTGACACCAGGCTGACCAGTCCTAACACTAACACTAACCTCTTAATGCTGAGCGCCAAGCGAGGCAGCTGTTAGTAACATTTTTGTAAGTCTTTGGTATGCGTCGGCCAGGGATCGAATCCACGACCTCCCGCTTCCGCGGCAGACGCTCTAACCACTAGTCCACCGGACCGGTGTTAAGGTAGAAGGCATGAACCTAATTATCATTAAGTCTAGCATTTATAAATTCACACAGAAGATAAATCTGTGATGTGGTTTAGATTTACTTTATGGCGTATTTTTGGAGGGTGCTCCCTACAGTTTGATCTTTACAGACGAGGTAGGGAGGCCCTCTTGCCCTACTTGTAAGTGTTTGAAATGTTGTATAGTGTGAGTTGTTATTATTCAACTTTTGTATAATTTAATGTTGTTCTATCCATAATTCATTTTTTAGAAAGTGATCTTCTGCCATCCTCGCTTCCTCTTTCTGCCGTCTTCTTTGTTCTCATCTCCTGGTTCTGTCCCTTTCTCTTTTTTGAGTCTAATGTTTCTGAAGTTACTGTTGATATTTTGGGTATCTTTTTTTCCTGTGCGGTTCTCTTTTGTAATTCCGTTTGTCTAGGGTTACTTGTTACTTTTCGGTTCTCTGTTGTTGCTTGTTATGTTGCTTTTTTGTTTTCGTCTTGATTGTTGGGATCGCTGGTTGTGTTTCTTCCAGATTTTTCACGGCTTGCATTGTTGTTGGTTTTAGTTGCGATCGTTCTGCTATTCCTGTTGTTGTTGTGGTATTTGAAGTACTTCTTGTAGCTTGTTTATGTGTTCTTGGTTGGATATATCTTTCGTTTGTCTCTGTATAGGTTCGTTGTGCCGTTGCTGTTGTTGTTGTTGTAATTGCTTTTGTCCTATCTTTTCGAACTGTTCCACCACTGCATCTAAAGGAATTTCTAAGGAATGTCGGACACGTATATCTCTCAAGTTTGTTTCTTAACTTTCCTTAAGACTGGTGTTGTTTTTTTTTGCCATGAAGTTTTCTTTCCCTACGTATATCTCTCAATAAGTTAGTATTGTTGTTTTCTACTTTTTGGGTCTGATGATGTATCCTTTGTATCCAACATTTAATGTTCACTGAGTACAGTCTGTTTATATAATCCGGATGTTCACTGAGTACAGTTTGTTTATATAATCCGGATCTAATACTTTCTTTGCAATTTTCGCAGCTGATGATCCTAGTATTTATCGCTCGATATGTGTGACATTTCCAATTCCTGCGCTCCTTCTGTATATTCACACTTTTAAAAAAATCCCTTCATGCGTTTCGATTCTTCTAATCTTGAAAAATTGTTTCGATGTTTATGCAGTTCATTTCTAACTGTCCCCATAATTTCTCTTTTTCACGTGCTTCAGTTTTTGAGTTAGGCTTGAAAATGGATTGGCTTGTTTGGTGACTGTCTGCCACACTTAACTGGCATTGGAGATCAAATGCGTAACTTGGGGTGAAAATGAAACAGCCGACTTGGCTTAAGTATTTACGCATGTCTGCTACAGAGGTTAATATCTAAACAATCGAGATGGTTGAGGGGTGATGATTAGTTTGCTAATTTGTTATAACACAGGTGAACTTCATTCATGCATTCATGCATAAGGCACGTACTAATTCTTTTAGCTGGAAAATAGTCGAAATAGCTCTTTGGTGTCAAAAATGAATGTAAAAATGAGGTTGATGACAGTGTTGGTCTGTTGTATAAGGAATTAATCTGATTGAAGTAATTCACATACACATTCAGTTTTTTAATATTGTCAGTACATACTTAGTATATTTTTCTAATTTTATGATGATTATCTTAATTTAATGCTTTTACATTCATATCTATTCATGATGTAATGTTTCAGTACATTTTATTTACAGCCATTTAAGTCATAATGACTTATATATAAGAAGTTCAGTGTTTTATTTTCTTGTAGACCTCAAGGTGTATGGGAGTACAGTGTTATATTTTCTTGTAGGCCTCAAGGTATACGGGAGTACAGTGGTCTATTTTGTTGTAGGCCTCAATGTGTATGGGAGTAAAGGGTTTTGTTTTCTTGTAGGCTTGAAGGTGTATGGAATACAGGGTTTTATTTTATTGTAGGCTTTTAGGTGTATGGGGGTACAGTGTTTTATTTTCTTATGCCTCAAGGTGTATGGGAGTACAGTGTTTTATTTTCCTGCAGGTCTCAAGGTGTATGGGAGTATGTACAGTGTTTTATTTTCTTTATGCCTCAAGGTGTATGAGAGTACAGTGTTTTATTTTGTTGTAGGCTTTAATGTGTATGGGAGTAAATGGTTTTGTTTTCTTGTAGGCCTGAAGGTGTACGGAGTACAGGGTTTTATTTTATTGTAGGCTTCTAGGTGTATGGGGGTACAGTGTTTTTTTTTTCATGTAGGCTCAAGGTGTGCGGGAAAGAATATTGTTTTATTTTCTTGTAGGCCTCAAGGCGTATAGGAGTACAGTGTTTTATTTTCCTGTTGGTCTCAAGGTGTATGGGAGTACAGCGTTTTATTTTCATGTAGGCCTCAAGGTGTACGGGAAGAATATTGTTTTGTTTTATTTTCTTGTAGGCCTTAAGGCGTATGGGAGTACAGTGTTTTATTTTCCTGTAGGTCTCAAGGTGTATTGGAATACAGCATTTTATTTTCCTTATGCCTCAAGGTGTATGGGAGTACAGCGTTTTATTTTCCTTATGCCTCAAGGTGTATGGGAGTACACCTTCCGAACTGATATTGCCAGCCAGGACAATGCCAAGGACTTTCTTGGCAGTCATCTGTGTCAGTTGTTGAGGACTTTCACAGTGAATTATGTGAAATGGATGTCCCTTTTTACCTTGTTTTTTTTCTTCTCCTCCCCTTTTTAACTTTGCATGATTTTCTGTTTGCTTTTTATTTGATTTTATGCAGGTTACAATCACTAGTCAAAACAAACGTCTCCTAATAGCAACAGCTTTAGTAACACTATGTGCTGGCCAATGTGAAAATGATGCAAACTTGACTTTCTTAGTGTTCTTAAAATACATTATTATCCATACATATTATCTTATCAACAGATTGGATGAATCTGGGTATATAATTTCACTAAGTTTCCCAAATGATGTGGTTCAGTTTATAAAGATTGGTCCATACATTTTATGTTACTTGATGTGTTGCCTTTTTTGTCTGCCCTAAATTTCTGTTCTAGTATAGATTTGAATTCTTCATGAAATCAGTGAGGGAGTTATGATCAGTTTATATATACTGTGCATCGTCCATATTTTGTTTAAGTACCTAGCATGCGCATTTTGCAGTTGTTTTAACAAGAGAATCAAATTGGCTTCTTTCATTCACTACATTTTGATTTTTTATAAATAGTACTATTTTTTTTGCTGTGAGATATCATTGATATCACCAGGAAGTAACACTACAGGATGTATTAGCTATAAAAAAAACAATGATGACATTGATTTATTACTAGGAAATTGTAGGTGAAAGTGTGGAAAGTGAAATGAAAATATGAAGGTGTCTCATAGCTGTTGAACTATATCATGCTTTTCGATCATCGACAAATGCCATATATCATAGGAAACAGCCGATTGTGAAGTTTACATTTGACGAGGTTCCATTGTAGTTAGAATTGACCATTTTTATTTTTCTGCAATAGATCATTGTCGGATGAAAATTCACCAGAAAAACTATCCAGTGAGACCTTAGCATTGGGGAGCCATGTCGCAGGCATGTAGCATAATGTTCCACCCAGTCAATTTATCCTGAAACCAGGGCGACCAATCCTTATGCTAAGCTCTCAATCCCGAGTGCCAGGAGAGGTTTCTACTAGTACACTTTATTTTATAAGTCTTTGGTATGACTTGGCTGGGTTTGAATCCGCGACTTCCCATTAGAACGGGAACGGTAGTACGATCATGCCAACAACTTAAAAAAAATCAAAAATAGTTTCTAAATTTTTTGAAGGTTTAACCACACAAAAAGTAAAACTGTAAGCAATAATTTATATTGAGCTTATTGTTTTTATTCCTTTCAAAACAAATAAGCTAGCCGTGCACGTTAGTTTAACAATATTAATTTGTATGATGAACAATCTTTGGTTTATTCTAATCAAGATGTATCCTTAAGTGAAAATGAGGTTTTTAGTTTATTTCAATGACTCAAACATGGGACGTCTACAGGTATGGACAAATATTTCACTTGATTTGTACTCTGATGCGTGCAAGGACAGAATGCCGCAAATAATGGATTAAGTACTAACTTTATATTCAATACAGCTTTGCTCCATATTTCGTGTTATGAAAGCATGTTATTACATGGTGGTCACAATTACGTTCTTAGCTATTGTTTTGGTCAGTAATTTGTCAAAAATGTGAACTTCTGATATAACGAACCTGGTTTACGGTGCCGTGTAAAGAGTGGACAGATGAAGCTTACGATATTCTGAAGCTATATTTAAAAGTCAAATTCAATGATTTCAAAAACCTTTTCTGAGCAATACCCCTCTACCATTTGTTCTTTAGTTGAGCTTATAAAAGATTATGATTGCATAGATAAAATGTGTTCATGGTAATAACTAGTCCAAACTTGTATAGGTGGAATCATTTTTTTTTTTTTTATAAATAATTTATTTAGAATCGGTTATATTAGTGATCGATGTTAAATGTTGCCGCTAGATATTAATTTGCATTTATTGTTATATCTGGACGTTTAAATTGTATTATATTTTGAAAGTGTCGCTGATTTGTAAGCTATGCTTACAGCATCATCCCCATCCAGGGCGTGATAATCCGCCACGCTCTTCTATCACTCGTGACTGCCTTGTTGTGGTGAAATATCATAGTTTGTCATAAGCACGCATAACCACAAACATGTAATCAGCAACACAATGCTACATCATACACAATAATGAAAGTGCCTTTCCACCTACTTACAGGTAATGATACATTTTGACAGATGTGTAATTTGTATCATTTACATAATAAAATATTCAGTTGCTCGCTTTAAAATTTGAGAAAAAGCACAATAATTACGTCATAAAGATATTCATAGATTGCATGAAACTGTCTGCCAATCCTCCAATATTTTAAAAGAAAATATTTATAGGTTTTTAGTGATTGTATTATTAATAATATATTTTCCTTGCAAGACTGATATCATGCATTTATCCAAATCAAGTTTCCTTTCTTACATTATTTGGGCCATATATCCAAAATAATAAAATTATTATTATTATTATTATTATTATTATTATTATTATTATTATTATTATTAATGTTTTGAGTATTTTTTGTATATGTTTTTGAGGTGGTGTTGTGCACATAAAGGAATTGAACTGATGTCAGGTTAGATTTGTCAGATTACATTTGTTAGTTTTCGTTGCATCATTTTCACGATAAATAAGTAAAAGAACTGCTCCAGGAAGTCTTTTACTCTAGGTAGTATCTCTCATGTTTTCACTAGCGTAACTAAGAATCTGAGCTATATTGTGGAAAATATGTGGCCAGAATTTTCCTCGTCTTTAGATATTCATCCAGTTCTACCTCCGCATACCCCTTCCACGTTCAGAGTGAGTGTATCACTTAAAACAATATTTTGCTTATCCACAAAAAATACAGGTTTTCAAATAATGGTGTTATGGTTTCGTGTCTAAATTACTTAGCTGAAAATCATTCAACACGAACGAACAAAGGCACTTAGATATGAATGCGTGAAGTTTCACGGATCCGTTTTTTTATTGGTTCACGATCGTTATATCAGTTTTGAAGCTTTTAAAAGCAAACCATATATAAATACACACACGTGCATACATATATATCTCACATTCTCACCCCTTGTCTGTCTGTCTGTCTGTCTGTACGTACGTACGTACGTACGTACGTATGTATGTATGTATGTATGTATGTATGTATGTATGTATGTATGTATGTATGTATGTATGTATGTATGTATGTGTATATTGAATAGAGCTGGAGAGCTTGGTCTCTGGCATTTCTGACCATCCAATTGTATGTAATCAGTACTTATTCATTAAAACTTTCTTACATCGGCTCTTTTTACCTATGAATACTGTACCACAGCTGTGATCGATAGACAAACTGCTGAAGTAATCGGAAAATAAAGTTTATGTAAGTTATAACAGAACTATTCCCTCCTGATTTTGGATAAACCTAATAAAATCAAACAAGGGACCAAGAGAAGTGTCGGGTGTTGTAATCAGTAGAACCATTCTTTCCCAAATCACAAATGCTTTTCACGTGACATAGGAAGTTCACCATTCTCTCAAGCGATGTTACACAATACTTACTTTGCGATCCGAACCACAACCGTCTTTAAATCAATACTAATATGCCATTGTTAGTCTGTCCTATCAGGATAGGCGATGCTACAGCACACGTGTTTGCTTTGTGTCGCTTTACGTGCAATGATGTTCACGTTTAAAACCAAACGATCACATTATGAAACTTTTAAAGTGTGTTCGTATTAGCCCAGATTCTGTTGAAAATCAAACATAACACCTCTAGTTTTATAATAAGAAATGTGGAGATCATTAGGATTTGTCAAAAAAACAGGTCTGTATTTCACGGGCGGATCCATGCTGACGGACATTGTCATGGCTTCAACCCCATCCATCGTTTTGAAAAGAAATTATCGCGACACAACGGAAACGTTCTTTTCTTCCACCTTTTTGTGCTGCCAGTTGATTAAAATTTTGCCCTAAAAACGCTTCATGGAGTTTCGCCCCCTTCCTGGGTTTCAGATTCAGAAGTTCCATCAGACCCATCGCCTATTGATTTACGCACCCCCTAAACAATATTTATAGATTCGTTCCTGAATTCATGACAACACTATGTACAAATGGTGAGAAATATATATATATATATATATATATATATATATATATATATATATATATATATATATATATATATATATATATATATATATATATATATATATGTGTGTGTGTGTATATATGTGTGTGTGTGTGTGTGTGTGCGTGCGTGCGTGCGTGTGTTGCTAAATTGTCTGGTCCAGTTGTTCGGAGTATCATCACTCATTGTATTCACCCCATGAAGATCTCCGCTGTCCTACGTAAAAGGCCAGGAATGGTAGAAACCATTCGCAAGTAAACCACCAGCCACTGAGAGTCGCACACACCCTCAAATTAATGAGGGGATAAAGAGATTCTGAATATCGCTGTTGGAAATTTAACTTGGTTAGTATGTCTCGAAGTCAGGCACACATGCCAGTAGACTGAAACGTCCAAACCAGCCAGGCAAGTGAGTAAGTGGCCTTACGCCTAAACCACCACATAGCATTTGCTCTTTGTCTTTCGTGAACGTTAAGGCACTTGGAGTCTCGAAGTGGCAAAGTGATGTCTGTCTAAAGACATGCATACTATCTTGTGGGTTTCTTCACCACTCGTGATGCAGTCGTGCACTGTTAAGTTAAGGTTTTGATTTGCACGAAATTCTGGCTGTATAGAAGCTCTGGCCTTCGTCTTGCATTACCCATAATTCTTTTTTATGCTTCCACTTACGGAAATCCAACTTCTCGTGGACCGTTTTACCCTCAAAGAAACAATGGGGTTCTAACTAATTTGAATATTTAAAATCACAACCGGGAACCAATCCTAGAGTTCAATATTTATTCTACATGATCAAAGCAACCAATCTAACATACTGGTATGTGCTTTGGTGATCCTGTGACCATGAATATGTTTGACATTGACGTTGCAGTTCCCTCATTAGCTAATTGGTTGTGGTCGTAAGACGTCACTGATTTGACCAAAGAGTAGTCAGGCTTTACCTTCGGTCATGAAAATGTGCTAAGACGATGGACACATAGGCGCCACTAAACTCAAGCACATTCTTGCGAAATATATATTTGACCATGCATTGAATTTAAAAAGTTAATAAAAACGATTTTTCTTTTTACAGTTAAATGAAAAGTATATAAATTAAAGCAAAATATTTTAAATTTGTATTTATGTTAGGTTTGATCAGCGTTCTCTTTGCATACATTTGGTTATGAAATATGTCTGAAAATACTTGTTTACAACCCGCTCCTGTACACTCTATAAAAGGAACTAAATATGGAAAAAAAGTGAATACTTCAGGACAAATCATGAGTCAATGTTTTCGTTATGTCCCCCTGCGTCAGCCATGTGAGACAAACGGCTCGTAGGGCAGGATCAGGTCAAACATTGGAGGGTGGATCGCTGGTGTAGCGTTTGCAAAGGTTGGGGTGGGGTACTTTCAATATATTAATTAAAATATTTATGGAGGTTCCACCTGGCTCGTGAATTTATAAGTTAAATTAAAGACGAAATAGATGTACAGCTCTGAGCCCCCAGTCAGCACTGCCGACGGTTAAATTATATATATATATATATATATATATATATATATATATATATATATATATATATATATATATATATAACACGAAGATGAAATTCAAATTGAAACAATTTTATAAAGCCTATAGATTTAAATGATACACAATCACTCGTCCTCCAAGTGATAGCCTATTTCATCTCATGATTTTCAGTGTGAGTTCGATTTTCCACCTGGCTTTTGGTTGTACTCATCTATTTATTCGATCCTCCCACTCCTCCTGGATTTCACCCCTCCCGACTTCTCTCCTTCCTCCTCTTCCTTCCGTTTCTCTATCGAGACTATTGGGACCACTTTCACTGGTCTGTCCCCCGAAGCTTCCTCTCCAGATTTCCCTCTTTCCTTCTCTTTCTTCCGTCTCTAACGGAGACACTGGGACCACTCACTAGTCTGTCCCTCGAAGCTTCCTGTGAAAATCACAAGGCGTTAACATAGGGTTTATCAAATCTCACTTCACACTAAATCATCAATTAACCATCAGATAAGGCTATTACTTTTTGGGTCACGCATACATACACATCGAAATTCCCACACACTCTTACAGGGAAACAATGGCGTAATAGCACGATATTATACATATATCAATACATCGTATCACATCAGTATATCTAATATATGTGTTTAATCTCATTGTACTTACAATATTAGAACAACCAGACGTATATCTGTACACTACACTCCCACAAGCGTACACAAATATTCAAATATTCATATTACTAATTTCTCACAGTGCAACCATTTCAAAAATACCATTGAATTGCATGGATAATGTGCTATTGTACTATACAATAACCACATAGCGAATTATAATAATATTAATTCTTACGACGGCTAGCAAGCAATATGATTCTTTACAAATATGAAACATTCTTCAAAATATACAAACATATCAACATCACAAAATAATTATTCCTACTACGATTTTAGTAATAATAAATAAATATATATATATATATATATATATATATATATATATATATATATATATATATATATATATATATATATATATATATATATATATATATATATATATATATATATATAATATACGATCTACAATTAAATGCAGTCGCAGACAGCAAAGATCGAACAAATAGCTCACTGACCTTTTTAGAAGCTTCACTTAGAATTCTGTTCCTAAGGGTTTACCGCCAATTAACGTTTGGCTGACGGAGTTCCTATCTTCTTCTGACAATCCCTCTCTAACGGATTATAGCAAACTAAAGCTCACTGGCAGGTTAAAGATATTATACTTTCAAATAAATCAGGGTCCCACCCCTATCTCGATTCTGATTGGGTAGCGCTTGGGCCCTATCCACTCGCCTTATTCAATCTGGCGGTCAATCAGAAGATAAGGCACGCCCACTCCTTCTGGCAGCTTCTTTGATGTACAAAACATCCTTCCAGCCCAAGGTGCTAATTACACTTCTGACGGGCTTGGGTCGGCTTCCTATCCTAGCTACGGCAAACTTACGTAAGGGATGGTGTTAGCCTGCGGTCATGTTTAACAATAAACAGTGGCTTGTCTGACTTACTTGATCACACATGGTTCTAATTTAATTTTGGGTCGGGCAAACGCCACAGCTGGGTTTCCAAAAATTTCAAAATGACCCTGACAATCCTCAAAAGGGCTCCAAATCAAAAGTATGTGTCTATTAACTCGAAGTACACAATAAACGTGCGCAAGAATAAAACGATGGTCAAATTTAAAGTTTGTATACGTCTTTATTTTTTAGCATGGGTGTATTCATGAAAGCTCTGAATCCAAACGCCTTTATTCGCACCTAGCAACCTGGTCTTATTCGGGCACATTTGATATGATGCTAAGTGGCTGCACATGCGGGGACTAAATACGATGTAGATGCTTTTCTTCGTCGCAGACACGTATTGTAAATACCGTCGCCAAACAAAAACATCAAGGTTATCACCTTTTAAACATGATGTTTTTATGACGAGGCTGCGACACTGGCCTAAATGGCAGACCAACATGGGTCAAACACAGCGTTGACAACTGTAATAGAAACTATGTGTTTTAACGACACTGAGTCTGTGATGAGAACATCAGTGCTAACCATGTTGATTTTTGAAATGCTAACAATGTGCAATGCTATTGAAAATATCTGTATTAACAAATCGAAAATGATTTATACCTTCGGTGGTGATACAGTGCGATTATTTTTGCTTTTTTTAATTCAAGTATTCTTGCTGCTTGCAATATGGTTGGTGGTATGGTGACGTGGTATTCGAAGTTTGTAGTATTTTTCTGTATAGCGCCACCTGTTGTGTCCTTATCTCATATTCACTGGATGACCATAAATTACAAGTTCTGCACGACCATTTGATTTCAAGAAAATATCGGGATTGCTGGCGAGTACAAAATACAAAACGCAACCTTGAATATCACTGTTTTCAAGCATGCGTACTCCATGTTCTCAAATAGTGTCTATATATTCTTCAAATCGAAATCGCTTTACGAAATTTCGTCAGATAATGTGCAATCATGTCATATATGTTCTATCTGATAGCAGAATACATTAGTAACAGTATACGAGGTGACACTATACGTGAAAGAATCCAGGCTGCAAGAACTCGAAAAGCAAAATGTCAGAGATAAATAGTACAGTCCAGTCTTCAATTGTTTGAGACAGAATTATTATAAATGTTAACGTTGACTATTTTTCCAATTTTGCCGTTTTGAGGACAAGACAATGTTTTCGGGTGTCCTTAATGTTTAAGCAAGAATTCAAGATGTGTTAATTTAAGCACTATACTACTGTAAACATATGATTGCTGCTGGTTTGGTTTACTTAATATACGTCCTCGACTTCCAGGTGCGTTTCAGGTTGGTGTTCGCATATGTAACATACACATCAAGTGTCTAACATACGGACAGTTAAATGTCACCATACATACATATTTTGTTCAGTATTACTGCGATATCTGAGTAACTCCTCTACAAGCAGATAGGACACGTCAACCCAATAGTCACGTGATACAAAAAAAATAATCGTTGACATATGCTTTATATTTGATGAGCCTGACATTCTCTAATTTGCTGCAACAGCGACATGTTTAGGAATATTGTTCTCGGAGTAAAATATTGAGAACTGTGTCATTTCCTTCTTTTACAGATCGTATTCGACTTTTATTCAGTAGTTTTGTATCTTGGTGTATGTCACAACACTGGAAAAGAGTTTGCTGTTGATATCACGTGACTATAAGACCTCTGATATCATGGACACGTAGGATGCTAGATTTGTGTAGTAATGTGACTAAAGTGACTTGCCAATGGCAAGTCCTATGTCAAATGTGACTTGCCAATGGCAAGTCCTAGGTCAAATGTGACTTGCCAATGCAAGTCCTAGGTCAAATGTGACTTGCCAATGGCAAGTCCTAGGTCAAATGTGACTTGCCAATGGCAAGTCCTAGGTCAAATGTGACTTGCCAATGGCAAATACTAGGTAAAATTACATCAACAATGCAGTTTCGTCTCGTAAATCAATGACTTAAAGAGCGTAACACTTATAATATTCTGAAATTGACTCAAAACATCATTTTCCTGTCGATTTTATGCAGGTATGACTCGATGTAATATCGTTTAAGTTTGCTAGATCCCCTGTTAAGCGGCTGCCCAATGGTGACGGTAATTTCGAACGTTTCGATAGGCAATTGACTCTGACCCGTCCCCACAACATAAGTCTGTAAATATAAAAAAAAAAACGGGGTGGGAACGGTCAGAGAACCTTGGACTACATTTTGATGAGCCCAGGATAAACACCCTGTGGTTTATTTTGGTGAGGGAAATCTTTAGGGTCACAGCTGTCCTGTCCTTATCACAATTATCATTATCTGCTGCGTACATATAAGATATGAATTGAAGCATAATTTCGCAGCACTTGTCGGAAACTTGTTAACTGAAGACGTATACAATCAGGGACTTCATTGGGGGTGGGTGGGGGGGTAGTTTTCCATTTAATTTGTGCTGTAAAACTGGTGTAGCCTATATACGATCATTAAGGAGCCCGTCAAGCCCCCCTCCCCCTGACAAAATTGAAATGACATCCCTGTATACAATGGTTATAAAAATATGATTACAATATCATAGAAACATATATTCAGATTTCCGATGTTGAGGCAAATTATCAGATTCACCAATTTTTATTTCTGCCAATTTTGGTTTCTTCAAAGTTCTTTCCCATATGCGAAATTGTCTAAAGAGGAATACTGTGTTATATTATCAGCTTGACAACTGTCGACCAGTCGAGGGCAGTTTTTCTGACGGGTGGGAAACTTTACGGATTGATGCCTTCTCCAATTTCATTCAGTTTAATTGTCCACTTTTTCGGTGTCAGCTGATGTTACATGTACCGTATACAACAAAGCCCTAGCAAAGAGGAATATTTTAGCGTCACCTGATTGTCAAAACCGTGTTGAACGGATACTTGTACGTCAGTCACACAACAATGTTGACTAACTGTACAATTATGTAATTTACCTGCACAGTTTCGTATGTATGTATGTATGTATGTATGTATGTATGTATGTATGTATGTATGTATGTATGTATGTATGTATGTATGTATGTATGTATGTATGTATGTATGTATGTATGTCTATGTATGTGCGTGTGTATGTGTACGCGTGCGTCTGTGGACGGATTGATGTAACATGAAGTTACAGTCATTCAATATAATTTAAACAGATCTGGTTTTGCTGAAGAGTGGACGTTCCTAATTCTGTAAATTGGTCAAAGTTTATTCCAATTTTTAAACCGAGTTGCACATGTTTTCCACCAGATTGGAGTAACATTACTAAATTCTAATAACTGCCATTATATGAACCAACATAAATCGAGGTCTGCTTCTAAGATTATTTTCAATGCTTGCATAACCATAAAAAATCAATCAGTTTAGACCAAACTTCGTGTGTTTTTCCATAACCTAAGAATAGAAACTGTGAGCTATAAAAGTGATAGAATCCATAAAAGTGAAATATATTGTAAGTTCTGTAACAGGCATGATATTCAAGATGAATTCCATTTTAATTTAGTATGTTAATGCTATCTTGCGTGTAAACCTATTTCGAAAGTACTTATTGAATACGCCATCCATGCGCACATGCACTAAAAAGTTTGACTTCTATAAGTAAGAAACATAATGTTCACAAGTGAAATATGTTTGCATCGCATTTAAATAAGGGAACATTAATTCAATACTAATTTATTACGAAGATTGTGTACATTTGTCCATTCTCTCCTTTTCACGTCTTGACGATTACAAATTTGAGCTTGTTTAAACTTTACATATAGCATTTAACAACCATGCAATATTTGTAATGTCTGTAATATTCACTCTCTATAAGCAACTACATACTTATACTTATGACAGTACACTTATGAATTTAATTGGTAATGGCTGTAGTAAGTTGTTTTTCGGATAATATCAGTATATATTTTCCTTGTCTTAATTAATTTATTCAAGTAGTCGCTGTTTCTTAAGAGCTGTTTGAAAAGATAACCATACGATGCACGAGATTTTATTCCAACACTTAAGGATCATTTTAAGTGTTAATGTTTCGTTTTATTTGTCACTACAAAACTGAATTTATTGTGCACGCCTGGTCGTTACATTTTCCTATTTTCTCAGTTCATAACGGAATGAATATGGTTTATATATAGAGCTTTAGTCCGATACAAAAAGTATGTCCGACTAAGATGCGCAGACAGAATGATGGTACAGACAGTAGATTTCCATCCAACGATCATGTGGTTGACACACGCACATCATCTATCTAGGCACGATGCTCTGATTTGCTTTCCCACTCGTCATTTTCCACTTATCCACTCATTTCATCATCCTTGATGGCGTAAATTCGGTCGATTAGATTCTAGGTCAATGACAGACACTCAGTACACTTGGATACTAGGACAACGGCGGTGATTTGTTTAAAGTAATATTGTCATGATTTAAGCGCCGATTATGTACAGAGTGAGAGAAAGAAGAAAACAAACAAGGGAAAAAAAAAGAAGCAAAACTTACCGCGGTTTGCTTATGCCAACAGTATTAACACAAGTGCATTAAGTTGGCCCATTGGAACAATACATGTTTTCACAATTATCGTCATATCATCTCTAACATCATTATAAACATCATAAAAAGCATTGTAACCAAAACTTACATCGTTTTCATTATCGATGTCGACGTCATAAAACTCAGCACAGCCGTTACATTTATATTCAACGTTCATAAATTAAGAGCGATACAGGCAAAACAGATGGGCAGTTGCAAAGACAGACGTACAAGTATTAATAGAAATAAAGAATATCACGATTGACAGTGATGTCTGAATTTTATACCACAGTTTGGAATAAGAAGTTATGAAGAATCGATGTACATAAAAAGGCAAGATAACACTAATACTACTAGTTATAAGTTTATTTTAAGAGGTGTATGTAAAACGTGCAAGTAATTCACATGCTATTCAAAGCAAGTGCACTACATTAGAACAAGCTTAATAATATCAAATGTTTTGTGTTTCATGACCAGCTTATACAGTTTGTTTTTCTTAAGATTTCAAATAATTAGTTCAGTTCGCACCTCATAGGAAAACAGAGCTGTGACACGAGTTCAGCAACTGAGAGTATGTGAGAAAACATGCCAGTAGCTTCCCATGGGTTGGTGCTATTACTTGGATATTCCATGGTTCTTCCTCCAATCCCATAACAACGACACCCACCTTTAATCGCCGTTTTTGTTGTCAATGAGAGATAAATGAATGTAGCATGAACGTTTGCGATCATTATTGATGTCATTTGACAGTCATCTTTGTCTTCCATACATTTTCTGATGGCAAAAACATCATCTTTGTCTTCCCTACATTTTCTAATGGCGAAAACATCATCTCAATCAATATTGCTTAGTGTTAAATGTTAATTTAAAAGCGTACAAATACGTTTTCGTTGCCATGCATGGAAATTATGTTTGCTTCATTTTATTTGCTCGTGTCATTTGTAAATACGTGGAATCAAAACATCCAAAGCAAGCCTAAATATATTTTTAAAAAAATTCTTGAATCGCAAAATTCGCAAAAGGTCTGTGATGTAGGACAAAAGTTACTTGCGAAAACATTTCTTTTTTTTTCAGTCGCAATAACTTTAATCTTCGAACTTTCGATCCTAAAATCGATATGCTCCCTCGTCATCTAAGTGCAAGCTGTGCACAAAAGCTATTACCATGTTTATGCTGTAGATATAATTTTTATTGTAATGAATATAGTTTACTGTTTCAAGCACAGTGACCTTGACTTTGATCTTTTGGCCCCCAAATTAATATATTCTTTCCTTATTCCACGTTCAAACTCTCTACAAGTTTTGTAAAGGAAGATGCCATAAAACTAAGGTTATTATTTGTACGGAAAGGAAAAGTGAAGTGTCACAACAATATATTTTTGGTGGGCGTATACAAATGATGTAAATCGTTTCATTAGGTGCTGTATTACATAAATGAAAACGTTTCTGTAACCATGTCATTGGAACTTTAAATACAGTCTTATATAAAAGGAGAACTAAAGCATTACCATTGCGTTAGTACAGTCGACTCCGGTTAACTGCACACCCTCGGGCCCGTCACGAGACCGTGCAGTTAACCGGAGTGTGCAGTTAACAGGAGTACGGTACAGTACATTTTTAAGCATTGGGGAAAAAACGGGACCAGCATGATTACGTGCAATTATCAGGAGTGTGCAGTTAACCGATGTGCAGTTAAGTGGAGTCGACTGTATATACATAATTATATGATGGGTTATCCACAGCGCCGGATTAAGCACCGTGGAGGCAGTCAAACTTTTGGGGCCCCAGACCCACGGTCACGGTCTCATAGGGGCCCCTGGGGGCCCCTGATGGGGCCCATAAAAGTCGCGGGGCCCATAGGCAGTTAGTTGCCTACTCTGCCTAATGGGTAATCCGGGACTGATTATCCAATGTGACATTGTCGCATTAAAAAATAAACTAGTGCCAAAGCACTAAATGGTAGAAAATAGCGAGAGAGGGATAACGAGCCAAAGCGACATCATAATTTTGCCGCATTGTTGTCTTTTTTTGCTTTCTGGCGGTTTGGGGTCATGTTGGCGAGTTGTTTCTTTGTTTCCCTGCCGCGTTGTAGCTTTGCCGCTTTATCGCGCTTTATCTTTGTCGTCCTGTTTTGACAAGGCCGGATCGGTTAGAGGGTGTCCAGGCCCCCCCTCCCCCCCCGGCAAAAAGATCGTACACATGCAAACATATAGTCACTTGAAATTTGACCAAAATTTTATTCTTGCACACATGTATTGGGTATTGTATACATTTGAGTTAATAAATACATAAGACTTTTGTTTTGATCCCCTTTCAAGGTAAATCAGGGCCCTTTTAAATTTTGGGAATCCCACCCCAAATACTTGACCTGATCCGGCCCTGGTTTTGTCCATGTCGCTTGCTGTATTGGCTTGCTACTCTGTCTCATTGCCCGTTTTTATTGCCTTCCATCGGACATAATGCATTTGCTATTGTCTTGTGCCGTAGTTGGTTTTAATAAACTTTGGTTAATCAAACAATGGATAGGCATATATTTAAGATATTAAAAAGAGCAAAAGAATGTAAGCAAGTCTAAATTTGTTGTAAATGCAATGAAAAACAGTGCAAAATGTATGAGAGCGTGAAAAACATTCTTAAAAACAAATGGTATTGGCAGAAACAATGCTGGTTAGTACCTTTTGCAGTGATACATCCACCTAGTATCTTACTTTTTCGGTAACAATTTGAAATAAAGAATTTGTTAAAAGATAAAGCAATTATAAATGTATGTTTTCGTACGAGTGCCTCATGTTCATGCCATATCTTTGTCAGTTGAACTCGGCTGCCAGAATGTAATGTTTATGTTGTCTTCCGCACATAGGTTGCGAGCGTGGGATAAAATGTATTGTTTTTCACGTAATTACTTGTCATCGATGATGAAACCCAGAGCTCAACTTCTGCGTGACACGCCTCCAAATAGCGTAATCCTTAAATTTTGCATTGTAAAGTTTTACACTATGTGCCCATAAGTAAGTTGCTACTTTAATATATCCCATATAACTCTGAATAGGATATAACTATTTTGTGATGCTTCATTATTTTCCCCAAACAAAGCACACACATCCTCCTAAGCCATGTTATACGGCCTTATATCAAACCTCTCATTTATGACCCTGGCCTTAGTTCTTTCACAAGCAGTGTTCGTTGTGCTATCTTGCTTTCTCTATTTCGATAAATCTCTCGCTGTTATCGGGATCCACAATTAAGGAATTTATCCCAAATCAAATTAGAATTTTAGATTCTTACTGGAAGTTTAATTCCTCGTGAAATGACTGCCTATAATCTCGCCGATAATAGTATCCAGACGTTGACATCATTCTTTCTGGTGGTTTAAGAAACTGTACCATACTGTATGACCATTATTGAAAAGGGTTGTCATTTACTGGCACTTAAAAGAATCATTTACGAAAATAAATTAATATGGATTTTTAAACCAGCCTTGCTGAAAGCTTTATAAGGTGTGATAAATTTTGTAACAATTTTGAAAATGCTTTACGAATAATTATTAACGTCCTTATAATCAAACTTGCGAGACAACAGAATTGTTACTCATTATGTATCGTAGAGACACACCTGCTGAGATTACAATTTAGTACAATCGCAACACTCGGACCTTACCGCCATTGGTGGGGAAAAATACCATAATGGAAGTTCTGCAGTACCCGTCAGAGTACATACATGCATATAACTTATCTAATGCTATTACCTGCACGCCATACACCATCACAACATTCATTACGAGGATTTATGAGTACAGATGACTTACTGTTGGCCAAAACACTGCATAGTCTATTTTGTTTAAGTGTAAACTTGTTAGTACGCTTTGTTTTACTTGTGCAGAAACTTCTATGGCGATATCACGTTTTTGGGATGGGTGTATTCTGCCTAATGTGCTTCAGTGTGGGACTAAGTTCTCCACCATAATCCTTCGGCGATTTCCCTTCCGGAAGGCGTGAGTAAGGGCCTCAAAACTATATCCACCGTTTTACGCTGTCACTCCATCGAAGTATTTTTGAAGTGGGTTTTGCACGAGGTGTTGTTCCCATTGCCGGATCAGATCCAGAATGTCAAAAGGGCCTGATTTTCCTCGAAAGGGCACCAAAGCAAAAGTATATATGTCTATTTATTCGAACTCTGCATAATGCACAATGCTCAACTTGGCAAGAGTTAAAAAAAATATTCAATTGTCAAGTAAGAAGTGACTTCGTTTGTGTATTTGTACTTTGTGTACAGTGTATGTGTGTGTGCGTGTGCTTGTGTTTGTGGTACTTTCCTGGTTCAAATTGGATTTTATGGTTGTTCCCTGAAAATCCCTGATAATGTTAAGGCTATAGGAATTCACTAATCAGAAGTAAGAAAACTTCATATCATCTAGATAAAAAAAACTGCATTTTCTCAGTTGCAAACATTTGCTCGCAATATAGTTTCTTTACGAATTTAAATTTCACAAATTTGCAAGAGAGAGAGAGAGAGAGAGAGAGAGAGAGAGAGAGAGGTTAAAAACATCTCTAAGATACCCCACCCCAAAATGTTTACAGTAATTATTTACTTCGGTAAGAGTTATACCTTAACTATACAGGCAGTAAGAAAAAGCCTCAAAAAAGTATCTCGATTTGAATGCAAAATTTTCTTTTAGATTAAAATCTTGCATTGCCTGTATAATACCATTTGTTCTTCTCTAAGCTTTCTTCGACATTTTCCAAGTTATCAAGTGGCCTTCCTTACGGTTTCTACGTGCCCTAATTTCCACATTCAGCGGTACTGCCCGCCTGGGTATCTCATTAAAATCAGATTTCCACACGACCTATACGAAGATCCGATAGCGACCGCTTAGAGTCATCACCAAGTGACCTTTGAATTAGCTAATGGAAATGTAGAAATCTGAAAGGTGATCAGATCGTTCGGCACACACTGATGCCATTCATCCATACCCCCTTAGTCTTCCAAGCGGGAAGATATAAGACTTCATCTGATTGGCAGATCAATCCAGCGATTATAGCAACACCATAGGTCACTAGATCACGACCCCACAACAGTCGCTGTAAGATCTAAAACTAGAACAGTGGAGATCTGATTTTGAACAGACCGGTCTTGAAGTATTATTTCTGTTTGATGAAGAGGGTTTATTGTCCGCTACTCGTTATATTAGTGGCATAGTAACCGTTTTCTTTTCCTCTACTCGTTATATCAGTGGCACAGATACCGCCCATATAACCCAAACAAATAAGGGGGTGGGGGAAGGCGAGGAAAGACCCATAGGGAATCCAACATTCCCTTAAAACATGGTTTTTTTTTGGGAGGGGAGGGAATTGCTATTATAAACAGCATATTCAACAATTATCACCAATTCACTTTGTGCAGCATCTGATCTCTTGTATCATAGTACAACAGTGTATAGCCATCGTTTTAATAAACATCAGGCTCCCTTCACCCTGAAATCGAAGCATTTGCTTTAGAATGCTCCGGTGGCCTAGTGGTTACATCATCCGCCTAGATGCGGGAGGTCGTGGGTTCAATGCCCGGCTAAATGCCTTACTAAAGACTTACAAAAATGGAACAGCTGCCTCACTAGGCACTCACTAGTTATTATGTACTTTTCAGAGAATGATTTATGCAAGATGAAGTTGTTTGCACTTGTCGAAAACACAATAGAGATTATGTTGGCATATCTCTATGCTACTTTGATATAATGTGGCTGACATTTCTTTGAATACTGTACTTGTGGAAATTGTACATGATCTAAGCACATGGTATACCAAAATGGATGCTCCCATGTGCTTGAAAAATTAATCAGAAGTAATCAAAAATTTTTCTACAACTTGCCTCTGAAATCCAGGAAGTGAAAATGACCACGCGGAGCTAGCAGTTTTTTTATACGAGCGCATCTCAAGTGAACCCAAGCTGTTTACTCTATAACCTAAATTACACCCATCAATCATACATCAAAATAAAGGGGATTAAACGTTCTTATAACAACACCGAAGTATTACAAAGTCTTTATTATATAGCCAACATAACCAGTGAAGAAATCCTAAGCAACATACGAAACTATAGAGCGCTACCTCAGCATTCGGAGGTTAGTGTTAGGACTGGTCGACCTGTTGTCAGGAAAACATGACTGTGTATATACTTGTTATTCTCATTTCAAACTAGGGACATTTTAATTGTATTCTTTTGACAGCATGTACAATTATACATCGTTACTTTCCTTTTTGGGGTGATATTTATACCTAATATGCATAGCTGATGTTCAAGTACTGAATGACAATGCTTTAATTCTTCCGGAGATGCCCGAAATTCATGTGTTAAAACAAGTGTCTTAACATTTCTCACGGTTTGTTTCCATTTGTCACTTCTTTTTAAAACTACTGTTACGTATATTTAATATAAGTCATTTATATTATTTTTTATTGTATGTCTGTTAGATTTAAATTTGACATTTTGGATTTAAAATTCGTTAGTTGGGAGAGATTTTCTGGAAATGGATGACCTATACACTCTACAAATAGACAACAGATGTTAACGTCATTTTCTAACCTTGCTTCAGAGTGTAAACAAGCTTCTAAAATGATTGGTTGATTCCAAGGACATTAGAGCTTTATTTTAAAAATGATTGGTTGATTGAAAGGACATCTTTCTAGAGATCATACTGGTTGCGTGATTTCTTGAACGTGAGATTGTTCTGAGAGATTCTCGAAGGTCGTGACCCCTTTCCTGTTTACGTAAAAACAGGTATTTAAATTATTGTTTGGGAGAGAACAGTTCAGTAGAAGTTGGGCTTTTATAATATTAAGTTGTGTCTTCTTTTTGAGTTATTTTTAATTACCGTGTACTGGAAATTGTGTCAATTCGTTTGGAGCAAGAGGAATTATGTGCTCATAGATTTTCATTAAAAAAGAACTGACTAAATCAAGTGATATAGTCGTCTATATTGGATTACATCGTCAAGATTCGAACCGGGAACTATTAGGACATTTTATTATCAGGACTCTTACAATTGCACTAGTGGATTATATTGTGAATTCTTTTTGGATTAATTTTTGGACTTGATTCTCTAAAACCGTAAGTTTAAATATTTTCTTTTATGAAAATATTTGTACTCTTTAAAATGTTTGTTAAATTTTACAAGATTGTTATTATTTTCACTTCTTTCTATGTTGCTGCTTATTCGAGCATAAGGACGTAACACTGCAATTTAGTCCAAGAAGAATGCCCAAGGCAGACATGTCAAATTTAAACTCCTACAACGAAATAGATTGCTGAAACGACATGTGAGAATGTCCCACTTAGCGAAGAAGATGTCGTAAATCCAGAAAGAGAAAATTTAACCTTTTACGAAACTGTAGAAATCAGAACCTTAAATAGTAAGGAGAATAATTTTTAAAAAAATCTTGTAACATTTTATTCCATGTCATGATCTCCTAAGATCAGTAGCCATTACATTTTAAAATGTATGACACCGTTGAAACAGATGAACTGCGTTTTGCAATTTACCGTGCACCAACAATACAAATCACAAATAACTATAAAACTATAAAATACTACACAAACATGTAACCATTATATATCAGTCACATAGTTGACCATAACTACTAATGACATATGAATGTAACCACATAATACTAAACACATATGAATGTAGCTATATAATACTAATCACATACGAATGTACCATATACTACTAATCACATATGAATGTAACCACATAATACTAAACACATATGAATGTAGATATATAATACTAATCACATACGAATGTAACCACATAATACTAATCACATATGAATGTAACCACATAATACTAATCACATATGAATGTACCATATACTACTAATCACATATGAATGTAACCACATAATACTAATCACATATGAATGTAACCATATAATACTAATCACATATGAATGTACCATATACTACTAATCACATATGAATGTAACCACATAATACTAATCACATATGAATGTACCATATACTACTAATCACATATGAATGTAACCACATAATACTAATCACATATGAATGTAACCACATAATACTAATCACATATGAATGTAACCACATAATACTAATCACATATGAATGTACTATATATACTACTAATCACATTTATAACCAGATAATACTAATCACATATGAATGTAATCATGTAATACTAATCACATATATAACCATAACTACTAAGGATATATGACGGTAACAATATAATACTAATCACATATGAATATAAATATAAACTTCTAATCACATATGACTGTAAACATGTTATATTTTCAATTCTTACTTCGTTGCAACTTTGAAGAAAAAGGTAAATCCAGCGAGTACTTTAATAAATGTCTCTCCTATAATTCATCTCTTCTGCTAACAATATTCTCCAATACTGAAAACATTATTCTCCAATATTGAAAACAATATTCTCCAATATTGAAAACAATAATCTCCAATATTAAAAACAATATTATCTAATATTGAAAACGCTATTCTCCAATATTGAAAACAATATTCTCCAATATTGAAAACAATAATCTCCAATATTTAAAAACAATATTATCTTATAATGAAAACAATATTCTCCAATATTAAAAACATATTTTTCAATACTAAAAACAATGTTTTCCAATATTTAAAGAAATATTCTCCAATATTGAAAACACTATTCTCCAATATGAAAATAATATTCTCCAATATTAAAAACAATATTCTCTAATAATGAAAACAATATTCTCATATATTGAATTGTACCTGCCTGTATATTTTAACATAACAGCAGGTGCAAGGCTCCTCAAAACTGTAGTGTAAAATGTTAGGTTTTATTGGCCCATTGTCGATCAAGTAATAGGGGTTTTCTTTCTTGAGGTATCTGCAGTCAAAATGCTTTGAAATTGTTTCAAATCCAGTTAAATTATTTATTGTCTATACAGTGGTCATTTGAATGTATGCATCGTCATCATGTCGAGGTATTTTGATTCAAAAAACAGTATTCGTATCTGGAAATAAACATGAAATTTGTATGCAGATCTAATTTTGGTGTATTGGGTTGCCTATTACATGCAAGTTGGAAATCACAGTCAGCTGTCACCAAAGTCTGACGACACACTGTGATCTCTATATAATCAATGCGTCGTACGTGCTAGTTATCGGTAATCACTAATGCTTTGTAGGTGAATTATGTATAATGTTGTAAAGTTTTGGGGTGGGGGTGGGGGCTTGGAGTAAAATATTTCCACGTTTCCCTGAACTATTTTTGGAACTTGTTACATTATGTTGTTATTTTTGTTGTAAAACTAACGTCAAAGCATAGGGCTCAATGCTGACTTTTCCTCAGGTCGAATGTTTGCAATTTTAACAACTCATTGCCAAGAGCATCATAGACAACGTACATATATTTCAGCACCCCTCCCCCACTTCTAAAGTGTATGGACAAGAAAGATTTTGTTACTTTATTAGACATTTCTATTATCATTGAATAATGATCTATGCAAACATACATGTTTAATGTAAACCGTAATGCTATTAATAGGGATGTTACTCAGAACAGATTGACAGATTGTTACTTTCAGTGCCTGACACCAATCATTTGTAATAATATGCTGAGTAAATTTCTAACTCACTACGACATCACCATGAATGCCATGTCAACAGGTGCGAGAATTACCGTATGTACACATCCTATAAAATACTCTTCAATACCGTAGACCATGTGTATGCCATATCTAAATAAAAATATATAGATATGCTGATTTGTAAGTAGGTACGATAACAAGTCTGAATGGACCAATCGTTACCATAGAAGAAGACCATTATATTATTGAAGAAAACAGTATGGATAAAGTCTACAAGGAACACTTTATGAACAGCTGTTTTAACGTATTCATTGATATATCTGTAGATATTAGCGATGATTAGAACTTTATTAAGATGAATAAAGATGATGGTTTATGCGTTTGTCCGCCATACTTATCCATATCTGCTGTTATCAATGTATGCCGTTATCATGTCTGCCGTTATCAATGTCTGCCGTTATCATGTCTGCCGTTATCAATGTCTGCATTAAGATTTTTGTGTTTTGACCATTCTTTCTTAAAGGTAAGATCGAAAAAACGCGGAAAGGCAGATGTTGATGGATGGATTGTTAAAAAAGAAATGCCACGTGCTTTTTAGTTATTTTTTCCACCTCCTTTGTTAGATACCTGACGCAAGCACTCGACTACAATATGTCGTAATTGGCCCCCACTTTGTTCACCTAATTACGTTCTTGTGTAAAATGATATAGTGCAGCTGTATATGAGTTGTTGGGCAAATCGTATTGTGTTTGACATTGTCGCAATCCATTAACGATATGGGATTGCTGTTGTACATTTTTCTAGATACGTGTAATTATCTTGTATCCTTATTAGTTACATCAAAATAGTTTTAAATTATAAAGCGACAATACACTATAATCCCTGTGAAATGTTCGTGTGAGATATTTAAAAAAATTCCCTTTCTTACATATCTAAATAGATGTTAATCATTCCATCTAAATTAAACATTTTTGAATCTATGGTAGATTTACTCTAGCCTTTGCTATTGGTAGTTTGACTATTTTAATCCAGAAACCAACTCTAAACGTCTTAGATTTTCGCAATACCGAATGTATTTATCAATCTAAAATGTTCAAAGAAGTTTTCTTAGAAAGTACAAATAAATTGCTGAAAATAAATAAATACATTGATTATGACATAAATAGCGGACTACTCAAAAAGAGTAAAAAGTTAGTCAAGAAATACAAAATTTGAAATATTCCTTTATTTGTTTGACTCAGCCGCTGCCAAAAAAAAGTTATATCAAAGCGGTAAAAAAAAATCAAGGGTTAAGAATCTTGTATCGAATTCCACGAAAGAGGAATCGGTCAGGGCGCTATCCTAATGCTTAGTTTATTATAGATAGCAAGCTTGAGCGCACAGCGAGTGCTGTAGAAAACCTGAATATCTAGACGCACAACAATAACCCAAAAGTAAGATAACAGTAGCACCAGAGGTGCCCATATTCTCCGCTAATATGTTTTGGTGTTTTGCGAATCTTCATTTTTGAAAAGGAGGAAGAAAAACAAATAAGTGTTTGTAACGATAATCTGATTCATTTTTTGGTACAAAATATTTATTGGTTCCATGTCACAAAAATCACACTAAACAGGCTAAGAACGCGCATATGATACAATAGGTCACATATACACAACGTCTCAATGAGAATTTTGGATTGATTAGGGTCTCCAAGTGGTATAAATAGATGGAATAATTTGAAAAACTGTATTTTCCATTGATATTTGTTGTTGTTGCACCATCTTTGACTTATTCATCCATTTTAATTTCAGCAATTTCAGGAGTGTATACAACTAAGTTATTCTTAAATCAGACATCATGACTAATATACATATGGGATCTTTACCTCAGTGATGCGAATTTACATGCTTTGTTTTCTTTCTTACTTTATATTACCATAAATCAACATTTTTACATCCGTGTTGGTGGGCCTAGTTTTTTTTCTTCTCTCTCACTTGTTTGTTTTGTTGTTTCCGGTTCCTCCGGTAAGGTTTAGCTATCAATTGCATACAGATGAATGCCGAAGCAAGTAGGTAACCAATGCAGGGGTCATATGTCGTCAGTAAGTACGTTCATTAAGACGTCATTCGATTTTTACCATATGACTTAATTCAGCTAGCGCAAATCTTCATGCACGGAACGAATACAATTATGAAAAGGAATAAAACAAAAGAACAAAAAACACCACGTTTGAGTGAATATTTTGTTATTGTTCCTTATATTAAGATTTATCAAGGTGATCAGAGATTTCAATCAGAATTATGTTATTGTATGTGCGCTGTCTGGTACCGTTGAAGTACTCGTCTTGGTGTAGCTGATTCGTAGACTCCAAATAATTTGTTGATATTTAACCATTATTGCATTGAATGTTTTCAAACCAGTATGACAAATAAAACAGTGAACAGAATAGTTTAATCCGCAGTAAAACAAAATTCTTAAAACGGATGCTAAATTCGTGGATTCAGGTCGACTTAAACTTGCTAAGTGATATATTGAGATTCAAACTTAATTGGCAATTATTTTATTTCCCCACTATAAAAGGTCATTCCATTTGACACTTAGTTCTTGATTTAATTTATTTCCATTTTTCTCTCCACCATTTTGTGCGTGTGTGTGTGTGTGTGTGTGTGTGTGTGTGTGTTCATGCGCGCGGGTGTTGGTAGAACAAATATGCAAAAATCCCTCTTGACCAATTACATAGCCATTCAAATTAGCTGTGGAATAACTGGAACATAAATTTTGGTTATGTCAACTAACCGGGAATATGCATGAAATAAACTTTTAGAGACATGATTCCGATGTGTGTGAGCGGCAGAGATAGATCGCTGTTTCACAATTTGATCAAGGTAAATCATTCTTTGCCTGACGTTTTATTCTTTCTGCAATGGTCGCTTGATCACGACTATATATTAGAATTTTACCAATACCGTGACGTTACTGGCAATCTTTCTCACATACACACATTGGCTGACCTCGAGACTCGAACCCACGCAGGCAAGAGGTGAGATAGCAGTGATCCGTAACGTAGAGAGCTTTAGAAAACTCGGCCCCTTTTAATGTCATTGAAACAGATACATGTATGTCAATACAGTACTGACCTATGATATATTCAGTGTTGTATTTTCTACTGTATATACTCGCTTATGTATCAGACCTTGTATTCACATCCCAACATATATTGCCTCGTAACGCGGTCTCAAATCAGGGTCAACCTATTGAAGCTAAAACTGACTTATTAGGATGTATACGGTAGTTTCAGCAGCCTGTATCCTAACTTTAATACGAGATTTGACCTGAGTGGCATTTAAAACATAATGAGAGATGTTTGTATGGCGCCAGAATTCTCTTTGTATACAAATTAATCTAAAATTGCATCTTATTATGCAACACTTTTGTCATATGTTCTTTAAAAACTACTCCAAAAATTTACAATTTCAATGACAAATGATTCAACGTTACAACTGTTTTGAAGAACGAATGATTGATGAGACCGTGTTCTATCACATATGGAACCATTCTTTACACTGATTTCATGTAGCTTAACTGACTGTTGGATTGCAAAAATGGCATCTCGTCAATGAAACGTCTTATTCAGTGTCCAATACATGTTTATAGTATATATGTCGCTCGGTAGATAGGTTTGTTTCTTTTGCTAACTAATAAAAATAATTTCAAAATGCATTGAAATATGTGAACCATGGAAAATAACTGAAATACATTTTACGAGTAACAATTATGTAAAGAAGACAAAGTATTGACGATAACTTTTTACTTTGGGTCTGGAAGGTTATTTAGTGTGTGTGTGTGTGTGTGTGTGTGTGTGTGTGTGTGTGATTATGATTTGTAACGTAGCTTTAACCATTTTTCAAGCATATCGCTACGACGTCTGCAGTTTGACAGTTTTATAGTGATGTCTAGCACTGGGGCATCATGCCGCAGACATGTAGCATGGTGTCCCACACAGTCACATTTTCCTGACAACAGGTCGACCAGTCCTAACACTATCCTCTTAATGCTGAGGTTGTGCTCTACAGTTTCGTATTTTGCAATGGGTCAGAATTTTAAAGAAAAAGAATTTCCTATGATTTCTTCACGGGTTATACTGGCTATATAATAAAGACTTTGTAATACTAGGGAGTTGTTAGAAGAACTTTTAATTCCCTTCATTTGATGTATGATTGATGGGCGTAATTTAGGTTCTAGAGTATACAGCTTGGGCTCACTTAAGATGTGCTCGTATAAAAAAAAAAACTGCTAGCTCCGCGTGGTCATTTTCACTTCCTGGATTTCAGAGGTAAATTGTAGAAAAAAGAGACGATAACGTTTTTAACTTTTCAGATATTCTGTAATTCATTCATTTCACTTTCAGAAGCTGATATTGCCTACTTCGGCAAAATTCGTTTTCCCTATTTTAATAACTGCTAAAGTCACATTATTGTCTGCAGAAGGCTTTTGTTGATAAAAATAGGACTAAGACGAAAGTGATGCTAACAAGAACACTATTGAAATTAGGATCATTATACTCAATGATGTACGAATCAGCAACATTTTTCTTTCTTTCTTTCTTTCTTTCTTTCTTTCTTTCTTTCTTTCTTTCTTTCTTTCTTTCTTTTTTTCTTTCTTTCTTTCTTTCTTTCTTTCTTTCTTTCTTTCTTTCTTTCTTTCTTTCTTTCTTTCTTTCTTTCTTTCTGGGGCCTCGAGTAGCAGAGCGATCTAAAGCGCTCTCCGTTACAGGTCACTGCCATCTCACCTTTGTCTGCGTGGGTTCGAATCTCAGATTCAGCCAGTGTGTATGTGAGAAATCTTGCCAGTAGCTTCTGAAGGGTAGGTGGTTCTTTCAGATGTATATCCAGAGTTCTGCCTCCAGCATTAATACTGACCGCCATGTATATCCTATCGTATGCTAAAAAATGGTGGAAAAGTCTACAGCAACAGCAACAACAACAACAACTTTCTTTCTTTCCCAGCTTCGCAACCTTTAGTTTACAGTTTGAAAATAACCATGTATCGGTGTCAAGCCGACACAGAAATCATATATGCAAGGTTACTGCTCCGGTGACCTAGTGGTTAGAGCGTCCGCCGCGGAAGCGGGAGGTCGTGGGTTTGATCCCCGGCCGAGTCATACCAAAGACTTACAAAAATGGTACTAACAGCTGCCTCGCTTGGCGCTCAGCATTAAGAGGTTAGTGTTAGGACTGGTCAGCCTGGTGTCAGGATAATGTGACTGGGTGGGACATCATGCTTCATGTCTGCGGCATTATGTCCCAAGTGCTAGACATCACTATAAACTGCCTCACTGCAGACATCGTAGCGATATGACTGAAAATTGTTAACGCTGCTTTTTAAATCTTAATTAAATAAACAAACAAAATATATGCAAGGTTACTTCATATGACCGGGATTGCATGTATATGGATTGTTCTAACTCGTTTCTCGCCAAATGGGACATGAACGCTGGCTTTAGCTGTAATATTCGTTTGTTTCAAGCAAAGGCAAATGTCGCTAGTTGTAATAAGCCACTGCTGTGAGAATTAAATTCACGTTTTACAAAGGCAGCCGCTGCCACACTGAACCCGATTCCATGTTACTACCGGTATTACAATTTTCGTTTTCGATGGCGTATCAAAATCTTTCATGCAACGTAAAAATACTTTCCAAACAAAAATATAATTATAACCGACGACTGGATGAATTTTATTTTATTCCGTTCAATATTCCGTTATTTGCCTGTAAGAAAAAAATAACCAACACAAAAAAATCAAAACAACAATATCTAATTACAACATGTACATTATTACTACATGCAACTTTCATGACATTCAGTGTAGACTTAAATACAAAAGGAGTGTTAGTATTATATCGGGTTTCATTCCATATGTTTATTTTTTGTGCGTTGGATGAGTTTTATATCAAAGCTAAACAGAACCAATGCTTTTGGAAAAGAATGCCAAGAGTGGTTGGCACAAAATTGTATGATATTGATAAATTTCTGATCACAGAAGTAAGATGGATAAAGGTACAGATGGATATAAAGATAATTAGACAAACGTTGAACAGATAAAATGCTTGCTCTTTTAACACTCCTATAAAATTTCTGTACTTTATCCATTGAGCGTTCCCAACAAATTGCATAAAAACATTATGATACAACCTTAGTGAAAAAAGCAATAATGAATAAAGGACTATGTCGTAAGTTTGTCGTTCTCTCTCTCTCTCTCTCTCTCTCTCTCTCTCTCTCTCTCTCTCTCTTCAGTTTTTTTTTATTCACATTACTTCCGTTCATTTAAAAGGAATATTAACCAACATTCATCGTCAAAAGATATGCTGATAGAATTTTAAAAGCTTTTATCGATCATTCTTCCATTTCCTTCTGGTTTTGAATCACTGATAAAATAATTGATTATTTATAAACAACCTCTTTTTACTAGAATGGGTTGGTGGCATACAGTGTATTTTACACTGTGTAGTTATTAAATTAAAGTTTATTTTCTTTGCTAAAAATTGTTGAACGGGATTTAAAATAATCCGGTAAAATATTAAGGCGACATTTTTCTTTCCCGTTGTTTTTTTTTAAAAAGCTAAAGGTTTGTTACCCTCTCCGAACTCATAATTAGAAACATTTGGAATGTATTGACACAAATAGTATGTATAAACATACATAAACTCCCTGTCATTTTGATGGATAGACTGTTGATGATAAACGCTGTACTGACACTTATTAATGATTAATCAGTAAATAAAAACCATAATTGGCCTTAACTAGGCAGCAACTCAAACCCACACTAATATGTGTGTGCACCTTGTGGCTCCGCTAACCGCCTGTAGAGTCAACAGTGACATAACGTTACATGGGATAATGATCTTCCTTTATGATCGAATTATGCCTCACCGCATGACGTTGACTTATATCAGACAAAATAACTGAATATTTGACGTACCATTGATATACGGACAAATTAGGGTTCAGATTATTGTAAGCCTGTACATTTCGTAAATAGCAATATTATTATTTCACAACATTGCACGTATATGGGAACAATAAAAGTCGACTTCAGAATCTTAATTTTTATTTACGAATGGTTGTCAGAGTAGCCTTTATAACAGTGGCGAATATTTCTTTATTGTTCTTTTTAGTCCTTCCTTTACTTTAATCGCTCTCCTGAAACGCAGAATTCTGACAAATACAGATGACACATATGTAGTTATATTCCATTCGAAAACCTAATTTGATCCTTTTAGTTTTGATCAATTCTGTTTCATCGCTTCTGCCATTGTGATTAAAGTCAGATATCTGCGTAAAGGTCTGAAAGCGACCGCTTAGGGGTCATATTCTGGTAACCTATTAATGTATTAACATAATCGCTATTCACCAATCAGACGAAGTCGTATACCATTGCATTTGGAGACTGAGCAGTGTGCGTGAAGAGCACCATTGTGCACTGAACGATTTTATTCACTTCCAGATTTTTTAAAGTCACATTTCTATTGGCTTGATTCAAAGGTCACCAGAACATGGCCCTTAAACGGTCGTCGTTAGAGCTTTAAGTAGGAGAGCTGGGATCTGATTTTAATAATGATCGCCGCTTCTGTTGTTGTTTTAGGGTTTAACGCCATTTTTCAGCACACGATATGCTGCTATACATGGCGGCCAGTATTAATGGTGGAGGAAGAACCCGGGAAAACCCAGGAAATAACCGCCGACCCACGAGAAGCTACTGGCCAGCTTTCTCACATAACCACATTGGCCAAATCTGAGACTCTAACCCACGCAGACAGAGGTGAGATGGCAACGATCCTTAATGGAGAGCGCTGTAGACAACTCATCCACTCGGGGCCCCCTCGCCGCTTCTGCATGATTACTTTATTAATTTTTTTTTTACAAATTGTCCGATATTTTAACCGTCTTCTTTTGTTTTTGTATGCTATTTAAAAAGTTTAATGTAAAATTAGATAAGTTCCAGAATCGAAAACTGTGACGAACAGACGGACACATTTAACACGTTTTTTACATCCTATGCCGATTTCGTTGGAGAATGTAACTAAGCTGTTTGTGAGGTACAGACGACAGCGCAAGAATGGGCAAGTCCTGATAACAGGATCAAAACAAATTTACGACGCTAGTGCGAGTCATTGACAGTACTATAGCTAGTCATCATAACTGCTCATGAAAGAGGTCATTTGAAGGTGAGAGTGGTCACGCATTAACTGTCACGATAGTAGACTCCCCGGCCATCTTAGTTTGGACTACTAGGTGGTCGCATTCGAATTTAGTATTAAAAATATACATAGGGTTAGCAATTCGTGTTTATGGGAATGGAACAATAAAGTTTAGTAATTATTGGGGAAAATTGAGTTTAACATTATGAGTCACGATGGGGATCTAACAAACAAACACGACAATCCAATAGAAGATACAGTAACCCTATTTATATTATCAGGCTCAAATGATGTGACGTTTTAAATGTAAGATGGTGACTATAATGTTAAATCTCTTGTTTATTTTATTAAATGAACTCAGATGGGTAAATATAGCTCCCCGCGCCCTATTGAAACTGATATAATATACTAATTATGTTTACTTAAAGTTGAAGTTTTTAATATGTGAAAAATTCGTTTTCTGCATTTCTTGTTATATTATAAAAAGTGTGCACGCGCACTTAAAATTTTATTAACGAAAAACAGGAAAACTATCACTTCTTTGAAAAATCAAAAATTGGCACATAGTAGAAAGTTATAAAAAGAATCCCGATATATAACAAAATTCAGACTAAAATCATTAAGACGACGAAGAAACTGACCCAGAATATATCTAAGTGCAAAGACTAGAAACTGCAAAATATATTTATTTAAATTGCCAAGACAAAATGTCTTACTAAAATTCCTAAACTGGAATTTAACTTAGCGGGGACATATCCAAATAGTAGTGAGTATTAATATGGTAGAGACAAATGGTAGAGACTAATTGGCAGAGACTAATGGTAGAGACTAATGGTAGAGACTAATGGTATTACCGTCCACTCATTTCAACCTATTTGCATGTCCGACATTTATTTTCCATATGCACATCCCCCCCCCCATGTTGTCCCAATCTTGTAGAGCACTAGAATTGACCGTTCCCTTGTATCTTCTATAATGTCATTTCGGACACCATAACCTGTCATATCTAGTCATGATTCACTTTTTGAAAAGTTATATGCAATCAACCGAACTACCTAACTATATAGGAGAAGTCACATACAATAACGCTTGCACTCATTCGAAGTCTTGTGGTCTGTAGACTTACACAATAGAATCCCGTACAATGTTAACTGATTAATTAATCGCAAACGTTACTTTTTCCTACCGTTAACTGCCAGTGGATTTCGTGGGACGTTGATATGGTGGTATAGCCTTTATAGCCTTTATATTATTTTCCCCTAATCAACTGTTTTCCAAGAAACCGTTTATACATTAGAAGAGTATGAATGAAATACAAACAGAAAGGTGTTCCATTATTTTGATGAAATTTACATATTTACATATTAGACATAAACTTATCTTTATATCGGTTCCCGAAACTGGCTGATGAAGCAAGTGACGTATTAAAAACGTTAAGGGTCGAGACAAAACGTAAGATGTCTATCGTTCCATGGTTAAAGGCCATATATTAAGAAGATAAAAGAGAGAATCTTATAGTTGGGGGCTTTATCTAGAAAATGCATGCTGACATATCGCGAACTTTACGCTGTAATCAGCGTAATGAACGTTTTGAAATGGCGCATTATCCGAAAAGGTTTGGAACGTTAGAGGATGCGCCGATTCTACAAAGAAAAACAGCCTCCTTATCTGTCAGAATTACATTACTAGGTGAGAATTGCCTTCTAAATGGACATGTAGCGTGCAGCTCAAAAATAATTTGATAGTCGAAATACGAACTATTTTATACCTTAGTATTATTATATAGACATAAAACAATGAAATAAGCCATGTTTTACGATATTATTTGATATTAGGCCATTATGTCGGCAAGTTATTGAATAATATAGATTTTCTCACGGGTACGTCACACTCGACGAATAAGTTCTTCATTTTGTATAACTTTGTGACCATAATTAACGATAGTTAGTCGTATTTGTCGAGAAATGTATGAACAAAGACGATACGGAACTAAAAAGAATTGATATCGATAATATGGACAACTTAACAACTACGAACATCGCTGCGACTGTTCAAAATGCATGTGCACGTCGTGCATTAGTGTTATTTCCAGTCTCGTTCACAACTGTTTATCATTAAAGCCCCAATTCTGCGGTATATGCCAAATTATCCGAATAATACTGAATATTAAAATATATTGGTTCTAAACGTCGTTTCATTCCATTAATACCAGATAATATCGACGTTTCATGACATTATGAGGCTTGCAATATCTCTCTGAGACTGAGAAGCCCGGCCATTTTTTTCATATGTGTACGAATTAAGCCGATGTTGATCGACGACATTCGTGGGTCTGTCGATTTAAGTGGGAAATATTTTATGACGTCACCTTTGTAAAAAGAAGTTTATTCAATGCTATGTTGGATATGTTGGATATGTTATGTGATAAGCTATTCTCATTTTACGTGTTATATAATTCAGTTCTCGGCCTAGCATTTATGAGTATTTTTTTTTTCCTTTTAAGACTAAATTGACGTAAGCTTACACGTTACTATGGAAACCAGCAACAACTCGGATTGTCTTCAGCCCAAGTTCAACCCTCAAAGTATTCCAGCGTACCAGTCGATCACCTGTATTCGCCCGGTTCTGAATTTGATCTCATGCATATTTTTTTCTTTTCTCCGATCCGCTCAAAAGAAACGGACCTGCTTCTCTTAATTCCCTCTCGGATCAATTAGTCCGCCAAATGCGAATGATTGTTATTAAAAACGGAATTGTCGAACATTTTACATCACCACGTTTGGAGGACTGCCAAAAAAAGAACGGAGTTACGAACGAATTAGGTGACTTAATTAAGGTGTGGCATCTCTTAATTCTAAACTGAATATTTTAACGTTTATTAAACATATCTTGATTATTGTAAAAATAAGAACAGGTTATATCAGGTATCTATTTTAACAAATCATCTCCTGCCTTCCAAAATTTGGTTAGATTTGAAGAATGGTAAAATTTATGAAAAACTGCGACATTTGGTCATTAATATTTGATTTTTTTTAAGGCTGAAGTATACAACATATTTTCAAAGTAGCTAATATTTTTCAAGATTAACATAAGCTGTCTGTATCTAATATTGTGTTGTAAACTATGTCTGTAACGACTCGCTCCAGAAGGAAGTACTGTTCATTTTCAATCTTGCTTTTTAGTTTAATTTCATTTAGTTAGTTTTGTCCCTCCCTTTTCTTTTACATTCATTTATCACCTTCCTACATATTGTTTGACACATTTTTGATTGACAATTGCTTAAGTTATCTTCTTTCCTTCATTATTGTCGTCTTTCACCTGGTCCTTCGTTGTTCATCTTCCTGCTTTACATACCTTGGTTTCATAATAAATAGAGATTATTACCAATAACCATAATTCCATCGCCACTTATTCATGTTCATATACATTTACATTTTTGATATCGTAAAAAATTAAACACTACAAGCTAATGACTTACGTTCTAACACTTTACTGTTTTTGTTGCAATTACAAATTTATAAATTAAAATATGTTTAAAGTAAAACCAAGCATGGTATCTGCAAATGATTATTCATCGAAAGTTGTCTTCTGTACTCGGTATTCTCTCGCAATTTATCCGAGCTCAACGGGATTTTAGGCAGGAGAATCCACAATTAGACATCATGCATATTCGTTTGACCTGAATCAGCTATTATACATTTATGACTTATTATGGTATGTCAAGTGCCACATCTTTCGTCAGTGAAATTCATTAATTAATTCGTAGGCTAGCCGACAATTAACTGTCTTGGAGTAGAGTTTTGAACGAAAAGAATGTTAGTTAATCTCGGTCAGACTGTTACAATATTTAGAGTGAAAGCTGATTGAGTGTTTGACACGCTTAAAATAGGTGATTCCTCACGTAGAGCTGTCAGAGTGATTGGAAACAAATGATAAGGTGATATTTCGACCCTAAGTGGCATTTTTGGCATCTTGATAGACGGTTTTCAAAAGGTCCGTAGGAATAGCATTTATTCCGATTGGTCAAATGTATAGGGAAGGGGGGGGGGTGTCGAACCCCAGAATCGGGGAAATATATACTACGTATCAAACGAGGTTAGTCAGTCTAAAAGTTTCTCTGCAAGAGAGAACTGCCACTAGGACTCCGAGGGTTCGTTGCAAGAATGACTTCGTAAAATTGTGGTTCCAGGAAACTGAATGTGGAACGATTGTAAGACGCCAAAAACACAAGGAAAATAGTTTGTTTGGAAAGAGTGAGAATCAGCGAGGAGTTAAAGGGAAAGAGGGAAAAGAAGTCAGAAGTCAGAGTGTGGAATTCCCGTTCAATCAAAGGGCAAGCTGAAGTCGGACGCACGCAGAAAAAAAAAAGGAAAAACCAGTCAACGAACAAGTTCATTGTGAATCACCCAACAGTCCAATGTTAAATGAACATTCGATTCCATGATGAAAGTACTATCAGTCATTAACGGTTAAATTCATCTATTTTATTAGTGTTCTAAATTTTAATTAACGTATCTGCTATCTTAAAGCTTCGGGTTTTGAATTACTTCTAAACGAAGAATCGTCAGAAGGAAAGAACATTGTAATTTATTGTGTCATTCTTCTCTTAATTGTATTGTAATTAAATTCATATTTTATCTTTACGGGGGCTCGTGTGTTGTCTTTGTTCAAGATACCGTTTCAGATTACTATATCCATTTGAACCGGGCATATTACACCGTAGAGGTCATTCCTTAGATAAACGAGAATTAGCGGGAGGCGGTTTCGAGTGTTGCTTGTACAAGTTGCGCAATACCTCTGACCAGCGGCTTGTGCAATATTGTACTAATAACCCTTGATAGCCGCAGGCACCTTACATGGTAATTCTGTGTCTTCGATAATTGCACCTATTTTCGCTACTGACACCAATTTTCGGTACGTAAACCTATTTGTGGAGTGCTCCCGACAATCGGATCTGAGTTCCATGTTTTGATGCTTACAACATTTCCTGGTCGTAAGAATTTTGTTGCACACGTGGACATGATTAAAGTCAATTAATTAATTGTTTTTTATATGTAATAACAACGGGTATTTAAGAAGTGCCGAATATTAGCGCGGTGTACAGTATAGTTATTTATTAATGATTCTGTATTCACCTTATGATGTGTTATTTCATACACTGAAAAACTGCATTTCGAACCGAATGACCGCTTTTAAATCGTTTGCTCCTTGGCGAATCATTGATAACGGCATTCGGCCGAAAGTCAGCTGGTGTTAAAGCAGGACTGCATATGGCAAAGCTTATATGCTGTGCTCATTCCTGAAAGATGTGACGACAGTGGATTCATGCGCCGGTACGTAGTCGTGTAATAAATCGCTACCTAGTGTGTCGGTGCACTGTCACGTGGTTCGGTACGTTTCCGCAACTTTTTGACGTTTTAAAACTGACCAATGCCAATAGCAGTCTGGGAAAGGTAACCTGGATGATGAGGACCATTTGCATCGAAACGCAATGCGCATGAAAATGTCTTAACAGTCCTGTTACGTAATCTCTGCTTATTTTCTCCGATCCAGATTTGATTATATTCTCTTGACCTAGATTCTATAAAGTAAATTCGTGTTTCTGATCCTTTAGTAATTTTATTCACACTGTGCATAGAGCATCATCATCGTTTGCTCCCTTTACACCAGCAGTTGACCGCTCAGCAATTGCAGACAATGGTCTTGTAGAATATGTGTCCTTTTCAATATATTCGAGGCCATCTTTGAAATGCTGAAACCACATTCAAGGTGTAGTTTTTTTACAGAGTACTGCATCCTGGTTCTTTGTCCAAGTCGGCTTTGATATCAGTAAGAAAGTGCCCTAAGAGAGCTCGGAATGTATAGTATGCTTATTGCACATTAACATAATTGTTCTTCACATTTGCATACCACTATTACTTTTGTTACGTCAAACGCTTATAACTTTAGATTTGCACATTGTTTGCGTCATTCAGCATTAAGTCTATTGATGGCTCAAAAAAAAAACTTTACAAAATGTTAAAAACTCTTTAAATACCTTTGTACCGAGAGCCAGTGTAAAATGGATACGAAAGAATGTATCGAGAAGCATAATGCTTGCACTGCACATATTATAAGCTGATGTCAGTTGAACCTACATCATGTTCGAATATAAATTCGAAGTTTCATTAGCCCGCAAGGAGACAACTGTCTCATTTTTATGGTAGATGTTGCATGACCAGAAAATGAGATGCCAAATGTAACATGGAATGCATCATTCATTTCAAAAAGACATTCATTGTTTTGAGAGTTTACCTGTACTGTGCATACGGTGGGTTCAGATTTAGCAGGTGGCTGTACAAGATATTCCCGTACCACAGTCGACTAGGGTTAGTTTCAGACTTCCGGTAGAGTAAACTAACCCCTCCACCCCCCGAAGAATCTCGTACACAGCCTAAGCCCCATGGCACGAGTGCTAGAAACAAATAACAATGACTGGGCACGAAATAAATATTGCAGAATAATTTTTATTACTTTCAGATAGAAGGATTATTGTTTGGCACAAATGCACTAATTAGCAGATATATATTCTAAGATCTATGCGAGCATCCCTACCTCTAGTACGTAAATTAAATTTCTACCCTGTCTTGCTCTTGAAGAGTTTTTAAAAATTATATGTAAGTAATAATTTACCAAACGGTTATCTCATTTCTAATTTGTGAGAAGCATGTAAGAAAAAATAATTTTTCTTCCTGGCGTTAATAAATGCAGAAAAGCTCGACGCAGTTAAGCACCAAAATAAATAAGTTAACTGTAAAATAGGTACAATTACAGAATACACAAAGTATCGGTGACGTGCGCAATATGGATCAGAACTACTACGGGTTCTTATTACGATACAAAACAATATATGTATTAATATGTACCAATCTGATGGCATTAAGTACTTTAAAAATGCTAATCGGGTGAATTTTTTAAAATCAAATTTTAAGCATTTTCGCATTTCAATAACATTTATTTTATGTCTTGCTTTAAGGCTCGGTTCAATCAAATATGAAATTGGAAGAGACACAAGTAGAATATTGCATAGTGATTAGTGATATTTAAATTTTATTTAATCCGTATCCATATTTAGAAAGTTCTAACAGGCACAAAAATAAATATTGGGGATTAAGACAATAAAATTAATTGAAAGTATTTTATTTTAAAATATCTCGAACTTTGTTATTTGTCGATATTTGAATATTTATCTATAGTGTAGGATACTTCTGCCGTAATATTTAGTTATGTCAGCCGATAAATCAGCAGTACTTTTATATTTTAATTGAAACTAAAACTTAGCTTAATCAAAAGAAAACAAGAGTACATTCTCCTCACAAGTAGAGTGAAACGTTTAGGCCCAGTACCTCCTATGACGGCTGTAACTACTGGAATTGCTGCTATTGTCGCAGCGCCCCTATGACGGCTATAAGTACTAGCATAGCCGCTTTAGTCACATTATCCCCTATGATGGCTGTAAATACTGGAATAGCCGCTATAGTCACAGAACCCCCTTTGATGGCTCTAAGTACAGGCATTGCCGGTATAGTCGCAGTACCTCTCATGCCGCCTGTAAGTATTAGCATTGCCGCAATAGTTATACTGCCCCCAATGACGGCTGTAAGTACTGAAATTGCCGCTTAAGTCGCAGTGCCCTCTGTGACGGCTGTAAGTATTGGCATTGCCGCTACAGTCGCAGTAGCCCATATGACGGCTGTATGTACTGGCATTGCCGCTATAGTCGCAGTATCCTCTGTGACGGCTGTTAGTACTGGCAATGTCGCTACAGTCGCAGTGTCCCCTATGACGGCTGTAAGTACTGGCATTGCCGTTACAGTCGCAGTGCCATCTGTGATGTCTCTAAGTACTGGCATGCCCCCTATTACAGCTGTAAGTACTGGTGTTACGGCTATTGGATTTAATTTATTTATTTTTTATTGTTAAATCCAAATTTGTCATTTAGGGTTTAATATTCATTAATTGGGAGATTCTTTCTAGAAAATTCAGGCTGACCTAGATTCTAGTTGTAAACAGGCTGACCTTTGCTTGTTTACTTCATTATCTGACCTTGCTTCAGATTGATAAACAGGTCTTTAAAACTATTGGTTAATATCAAGGGCATCTTTATATTTTTAGTTATTGGGGATGGTTTTTCTTCTGGATCATTCTTTTAATACGTGACTTTTTGAAGACAGTCTCTTTCTGTGACCTTCTATGAACCTCTATCAATTTCTAGAAAATCACGTGATCACTTGTTTACTTAAGAAAAACAAGTATAAGAACTGTTGGTTGGGATAGAACAAATCAGTAGAATCTCTGGGCTGTAAAGTTAATAGTTGTGTTTGAGTTATAATTATCTTGTTCTGGACATTGTGTCAATTCATTGAAGAAAGAAGAATTATCTGGAAAAGGACATGTGTTTATGATTTTCATTTGAATGATAAAACAAGAACTGCATCACGTGACATTGTCAGCCATTTTGGATTACATCGTCAAGATTCGAACCTGGAACTATTAGAACCTTTATTTATCAGGACTCTTGCATTCCATTAGTGGATTATTTTTGTGAATTCTATATTGGATTAATGTTGGATTTGATTCTCTAAAACTGCAAGTTTATTTATTTTATGAAAATAATTGTACTTAATAAATTAATTGTTCAAGTTATACAAGCTTGTTAGTTTTCACTCTTTCTGTGTTGTTGCTTATTCGAGCCTAAGCACGTAACATAGAATTGGTGGCTATCGTCTCGGGATTGAGATTGAGATTGAGATTGAAATAAATATGAATTTAAATTTGAATTTCCCCTACTTTTTGAAAATTTTAAATCTTTAGTGAGACTGACTCGCTTGTATTAAAATGACATCTAAGGTAGAAATATTTCTTTCTCATCCTACCCAGGAGCAAATAGATCTTTTCAAAAAAGATGAGTTGGTTCAACTTGCAAAAAAATACGTTCTTTCCTAAGTGAAGGCTTCTTTAACGAAACAAGATATCAAAAAGATTTTGGTCCAGTATTTGTTAGAACAGGATGTTTTGGAACAAAGTGCTTTGATTCCAGTCAGTAAGTCTACACCAGACTCTGACATTAAACTAAAGGAGTTAGAATTAAAATTCCAGATGGAATTAGAGTTAAAGAAGCTGGAATTTCAGGAAAGGGAGAAAGAAAAGCAATTACAATATAAAAAAGAGGAGAAAGAGAAACAAATTGAATTACAAAAAGAGCAGATGCGAATTGAAAAAGAGGAGAAAGAGAAACAAATTGAATTACAAAAAGAGCAGATGCGAATTGAAAAAGAGGAGAAAGAGAAACAAATTGAATTACAAAAAGAGCAGATGCAGATTGATAGAGAGAGAGAGAGAGAGGAGAGAGATAGAATTAGAGTTGAAGAAGCTAGAATTTCAGGAAAGGGAGAAAGAAAGACAATTACAATTTAAAAAAGAGGAGAAAGAAAGACAATTACAATATGAAATTAGAATGAAAGAAATGGAGCTGGCAAGTGAGAATCACCATCATACTTCAAATCAAAATTTTGATTTAGCAAGGAATATTAGATTACTAGTAGTGCCCTGTTTCAAAGAAAAGGAAGTAGACAAATATTTCATTCTTTTTGAAAACGTTGCAGAAAATTTAAAGTGGCCAAGAGAGAATTGGACTCAGTTACTACAATGTGTAATTACTGGTAAGGCCTGTGAGATTTACACTTCACTGTCTGTTCAGCAAAGTAGTGACTATTACGTAATTAAAGAATGTATTTTAAGAGGTTATGAGTTAGTCCCTGAAGCTTATAGGCAAAAATTCAGAACTTACAGAAAAGAAGCTGGACAAACTCATGTCGAATTTGCTAGACAAAAAGAGCAGTTGTTTGATAGATGGTGTTTAGCCAAGAAAGTCGAGCAAGATTATCAAAATCGCAAGCAAATTATATTAATTGAAGAGTTCAAAAACTGTGTCCATAATGATGTTAAAACTTATCTTGGTGAGCATCAGATAGAAACCTTGGAAAATGCTGCTCGAGCTGCTGACGAATATTCTTTGACACATAAAGTTCCTTTTGTTAACAAGACTTCTACTCAACAATTTAATGGCAGAAAAGTATTTCCGTCTAATTCAAGCCCTTCTAAAACTCAAACAAACACAACTTTCAAAAATCAGACTTCAGAGAAGTTTGATTCTAGATCATTGCCTCTTCCGACGTGTAACTTTTGCAAGAAAAAAGGACACGTTATTTCTGATTGCTGCAAATTGAAAAATAGGCATCAGAATCAAGACAGACCTGTTCCAAATGATCTTTTTTTCCAGAGGTCAAGGTCACAGTCAGGTATTGAAAGCAATACATTTGTTGGGTCTAATAAATCCCAGTCTGATTTTGATATGGAGAATTATGAACCATTCATATCGAAGGGTTCTATATTACTCTTGGGTGATTCAGTCAATCTTACCCCTATTAAAATTTTAAGGGACACAGGAGCTTCTCAGAGTCTTTTATTATCAGGTACTTTGCCTTTTTCTGAGAAGTCTTCTTCTAATGAAAGTGTTCTTATTCAGGGAGTAGAGTGCGGCGTTGTTAATGTTCCTCTCCATTGTGTAAATTTGTCATCAGACTTAGTGTCAGGACCTGTGAAAATCGGAACAGTCTCGGTTTTACCCGTTGAGGGGATTGATTTATTGCTAGGCAACAACTTAGCTGGGGACAAGGTTGTGCTTAATCCACTTGTAACTGACAAGCCTAATTTGGATCAGAAAGTTGATCCAATTGAACAAGAAATCCCTGATATACTTCAAGCTTGTACGGTTACCAGAGCTATGGCAAAGAAAGCTCTTGAGAATGAAGTTGAAATGGGCAGTATTCCCTTGGCTGACATATGTATAGGTCAGGCTTTTGATGAGGTCACATTTACTTCTTGTTTGGATCAATCAGAAGGTATTGATCATAGTGATCCTCTTTTAACAACTCATTCTCTTTATTCTAATCAGGGTGATGATTTTGAGAATGATGTTACAGAAGGCAGCATTCCTTCAACTGACCCTTGTATAGGTCAGGTTTTTGATGAGGTCACTTTTACTCTTGGTTTAGATCAATCAGAAGGTATTGATCATAGTGATCATCTTTTAACAACTCATTCTTTTAATCAGGGTGATAAACGATAGTTCCTTGTCGTTGAACAGGAAAAAGATCCTGAGATCTCCTGTTTGTTTCAATGGGTCATAAATGAGAATGAAGCCCCTGAAGTTCCTGTCTGTTATGTCATTAAAAATGGAATTCTTATGAGAAAATGGAGACCTCCCGAGGTACCTGTTGGTGATGAGTGGTCAGTGACTCCTTTGGCTGGTCATTTAGGGATTAAGAAAATGTATCACAAGATCTTGACTCACTTCTATTGGCCAAAAATCAAAAGTGATGTTGTCAAATATTGTAGATCTTGTCATACTTGTCAAATGGTAGGTAAACCCAATCAGAAGATACCTAAGGCTCATCTGCAACCTATTCCTGTCTCTGACGAACCATTTAGTAGAATTATGGTAGATTGTGTAGGTCCCTTACCTAAGACCAAGTCAGGTAACCAATACCTGTTGACCATTATGTGTGCCTCAACATGATTTCCAGAGGCTATTCCGTTGAGGAATATAAAATACAAAATAATAGTAAAAGCTTTGATAAAGTTTTTTACTCAGTATGGCCTTCCCAAATCTGTTCAGTTTGATCAAGGTTCAAACTTCATGTCTGGAATTTTCCAGCAAGTTATGAATGAATTGGGCATTCAACAATTCCAGTTAAAAATGAAACTATGGTTTGAAAGAACTACAAGGGAGAGAACTTTTGAGTCTGATAATGGAGTTGTGTTACTCTTGTTCCTTCTTCTTATTTTTCATCAGATTAGATATTACGGTCCTTACAAAGTTAAGAAGAAAATTAACTAGTTAAATTATAGTATTAGTGCTCCTGGGATCTAAATAAATTATAGGAGTACCAGTATATTGAAAGAGATAGCCATGTTAAATATGTAATTAATTTAGTTGTAACTGTCCCACTCAGTGCAGGAATATCATCAGATTCTACTGATATTGAAATGATGACTGATATTGAAATGACGAATCTTTGTAATTCAGAAATTATGAAAAATCTAGACCAGAAACTTTCACATTTGCAAGTGCAGGAGGGAAATGAATTGAAACGGTTGTTGTTCGAATATGAGCATTTATGTCCAGATATTCTTACAAGGACAAACAAAATTTTTCATGACGTTGAAATTGAAAAACAAACCATGTTAAACAGCATCCATGCAGGATGAGTCCACTCAAACAGGAATACTTAAAAAAAAGGAAATTCAATATTTACTGGAGAATGATTTTATCGAGCCCAGTAAAAGTGATTGGAGTTCACCATGCATACTTGTTCCAAAACCAGATAAAACTTTCCGTATGTGCACTGATTATAGGAAGGTGAACAGTGTGACAAAAATAGATTTATTCCCATTGCCTAGAATTGACAATTGTATTGATAAAATCGGGAATGCCAAGTATGTCACCAAATTTGACCTTCTGAAAGGATTTTGGCAGATTCCTCTAACGGAAAGAGCAAAGGAAATCTCGGCATTTGTGACTCCAGATGGACTCTGCCAATATAAAGAAAGTCCATTTCAACGTCTAACAAAAATGATCATCTCTGGTCTAGAAAATTGTGACGTCATCATCTACAACGACACCTGAATAGAACATCTAGCAACAATTCGAAAATTCTTTGACAGACTCACTGATGCATGTTTGACAGTTAATTTATCTAAAAGTGAGTTCTGCCGTGCTAGTGTGACTTTCTTAGGACATTTTGTGGGACATGGACAAGTTAAAAGGTTGAGGCTATTTCTAGATAATATAATTACAGACGCTCTTTCCCGTGTATAAAATAATATATACTCTGTGTAATTATATGAGTTATTTTTTTAACTTCAGATGTAAATTCTTTTGTGATAAAAAGAAAGTTTTATCATATAAACCTTTCTTTTTATTTTATGGGGGAAGGTGTTACGTATATTTGATTTAAATCATTTATTTATAATTGTCAAATTCAAATTTGTCATTTTTGGGTTTAAAATTCATTGAGAGACATCTATTCTGGAAAATTCAGGCTGACCTAGACTCTATTTGTAAACAGCAGGGTTGACCTTATTTCTGACCCTGCTTCAGAGAGTGTCAACAAGCTTCTACAACGATTGGCTAAATCCAAAGACATCTTTTTATTTTTAGTTCCTGGGGGTGAGAGGTGATGATTTTTCTTCTGGATCGTTCCTTGTGTACGTGTTTTTATGATTGCAAGTTCTTTCTGTGACCTTCTGGAAAATCACGTGATCCCTTGTTTACGTAAAAACAGGTAATAAAATTATTGTTTGGGAGAGAACAATTCAGTAGAATCTCTGTGCTTTAAATTAATACTTGCGTTTGGAGTTATATTGGAAATTGTGTCAATTCGTTGGAGCAAGAGGAATTATTTTATTTATCTGGAAAGGAATATGTGCTCATAGATTTTCATTTGATTATTATAAAAACCAGAACTGACGAAATCACGTGACTTCGTCGTCCATATTGGATTACATCGTTAAGATTCGAACCTGGAACTATTAGGACATTTATTTATCAGGACTTTTGCAATTCCATTAGTGGATTATTTTTGTGAATTCTATATTGGATTATTTTTGGACTTGATTCTCTAAAACCGTAAGCTTAAATATTTTCTTTTATGAAAATATTTGTACTTAATAAATCGTTTGTTAAAGTTTTACAAGCTTGTTATTTTCACTTCTTTCTTTGTTGCTGCTTATATGAGCCTAAGTACGTAACAATTAGAACCTGGAATCCCAGACTGGTACACCTCGTGCAAATTAAATTCACACACCGTTAGGAACGCATACTTAAATGTCGAATCTACTGTATTTCTTAAGCGAGACTTTTCATCGTCGTTATAATGTGCGTTATTGGGCTGAACTGTATGGTAAAAACCACTTGTTCTTATCCACGTTATCAGTAATCTAGTGTTCTTGCTCTTTGAAATTAGATTTCCCTACATTTGGAAATGTTATGGTTATAGTGTTTACAAGAATCATTTATAACGATACAGAAACGTTATAACATGCAGGAGCCAAAGCTGGAAAAGTTCAATCTTCATATAATTTAGATAATAAAACATGAAGAATAACACAGATGTGTCTTAAGCAAAGAAACGATTGCCTTTCGCAGCAGAAACGCTTTTCATGTGACATAACAAGTTTATCATTATCCCCAGTGACTTGATAGCACATTACACTTCCGGTGAGTCCAACTAATGATTATCGTTAACTGATATTCCATACGCCCTAGTTTCGAAATTGCAGCATAAGATATAAGATGTCACAATACAAATCTATTTATACAGTGGTCTCAATACTCAGGAATTAATGGTTGAAAGGCAGTGGAAAATCCTGAGGGAAATAAAAGTGTTTATAATTCATTCACCGTCGTTATTCACGTCTAGGTTCTGTCTGTTGTATAATTAGGTAGCAATTGGACAATTTCTGTGATTTCAACACGCCGTCGTTTCTTTACATCCACACGCGCAATTAATAAATAATATGCAATACGTGACTGAACAAAAATGGACTGAATTTATTAAATGACTTATGCAAATGCTTTCCTTTAAAAAGGTAATCGACAGTACTCAAGCGCTATAAAGTAAGGATGAGCACGTTGAGAGAGAGAGAGAGAGAGAGAGAGAGAGAGAGAGAGAGAGAGAGAGAGAGAGAGAGAGAGAGTTAGTTAGTTAGTTATCAGGTATACTGAAAATAATACTGAAAATAATAAAGGTATATAAATTATTATTTTCACGACTGATATAGAGATAGCCATATATAAATCTATATTTCCTTAGCTATAATATGGTACATCAGCACATTCAAATCTATTTGCCATTTACAGCTGATAGCTGTTATATTCTCACAAATTATTATATTTTAAAGGCTGTTTGACTCTTGTCTTTTCTTTGTACACCTATTTGCTGTACCTACATATATAATGATATCGTAGCATAATGCGCCTGCAGATCAGAGTATGTCGTTTCTTCTGCAGGTTACTCTTAACAAACTGCTGATTTTATGACTGCAGATCTTGGTCCGTACAGTTTGCACTTAGGCTCGCCATACAGTATGCAGCATATGCCACTAGTACACACTTACTTGCAAGAAAAGAAGAAGACATAAATAATAAGATAATTTCACGATTCGTGAAGATTCCATAATTGTTTTGAATATATGAGTGCAAGTTTTTAAATTCAAGATCGAAACGTGTTTTTCGTATGCGATGAACTGGTCATGTAAAAAAATTGCATAGCAGTTACATCCATGACAAGAAGTATTTATGTACACGCCGTCAGTGGGAATGGCCCACTGAGTTACCTGAAACAAAGTGTTTTGTCCAATGAATTGTTTGTATCTACACAACAAACCTAGGTCATTCTTCTTCCAAATTGTTTTTGTTCCTAAACGTTGAATTAAGTTTTTTGTGCAGTTATTGCTTTTAGGAACTATGAATTATTGCAATTGTCTGCAGGACGGACGCTAAAGTTAATGTTCAAAGCGGCATATTTGCAGCAATTGACAAATAAAAATGATTGCAAAATATGGACGGATGTCACTTTTAAGAGTTTATCATGGATTTTATATTTTGTAGTTTCAAAACAATGTTAACAAATTTTTGAAATTGCATGTGAAGGATTTCCTGACGGTTTTGGAAGGAACACTTTGCATTAAAAGCTGTAAAAGGATCTCATATATTTATTTCTGGCGTACACGTTAAATAGAAGTAAATTTTGTTGTTAAAATGTGTTTTGTTTTAACTTCATAAATATGTAATTTATTCATGTAGACGTATTTGCAACAACTTGATAAATGAAGGCGGCGAAACCGCAATAAAACGTATTGCTAAACAAATGGAAGGATGTTTCATTATTTAGGTTTTATAATGGATTATAGTTTTGCAAAGATTCAAAACAGATTGGAATACCTACATTTGCACGGAAAGAATTTCCTGACAAGATCGAAGTGAAAAGTTAAAAAAAAAATTAAAACAATTCCAAGGATAAGTTAATATTTTTGGCAGTCAGTTCAGCTAGACAGAACGTGTACTTTTTCTCAAAATTTTCTGTTCGTATACTTTTTCTGATAATCACCACTTAGATGATTTAATGACCACGATCGATGATTCACGCGCACGGACAGTTTTGAAATATTTCCAGGCATTCATAGATCCCGCTTGTTATTGATATTACTGCTTAATATCAATGACAATTTCCTATGATTTATGAGTTTTGTTTAAAATATACAAAACTTCATTCCTACATTATTTTCTTTCCATTTCTGCCATTTGAGAGAGAGAGAGAGAGAGAGAGAGAGAGAGAGAGAGAGAGAGAGAGAGAGAGAGAGAGAGAGAGAGAGAGTTTAATCAAACGAAACTGATGAAGATAAAAACTGACTATAGTCAAATTTCGTAACATGCAACAAGAAGAACTAAATTAAGGCAAGCAAAATTTCAAAATGAATACAGATAAATGTCAAAATAAAACCACCATATACAAAAAGCAAATATAAATGCCAAATGAAACAAACATGACACTTTCATACATTTACTAAAATAAACGATATATACATTATAGAAAATGAAATCAAACAGAAAAGAAAGAAATGCAAGAATGATACATATTAAAAAAAGCACAAACATGCACATTGTCTCTGCGCAAATAACAACAGTCAAATGAAAACTGTTATAAAAAAAAGTGCACCAACCGATGGTTGCTAACACATATATGTGGGAAACATTATCATACAGGGTTTGGGAAAATGGACAAGAGGTTCGTCTCCAGACTGGTATCTATGCAATTAATTGACAGTACCTCCTGAGATTTGTAGTTTGGAATATACACAAATATATTATCTGTGCTGTTAGAACCACAGAGAAATCACACCACTACCCACGGCTATTCCATTGTAATCGTTTTGTGAATTTGTCCAGTATCACAAACATAGTCATATACCACGGCGAAAATCATCAACGCTCTTTCTTCGAAAAATGAGCGTCGGATTTTGCAACAATGCAACCCAGGAAGACCAAGAATTTGAATCACGGAACACCATCTTGTCTTTATCTGTTAGATTGAATAATCTCAATCATTGTCCCAAATTCATGGATACGCAAAGCAGGCTTAATGCTAAAACGAGTCACACCATGAAATAATGCTTTATTAATGACGCAGACAGTGGCTTTAAAAGCTATCTGTCCTTTGATAGAAATATACAACAAGAGATAACGTTTGTAACTCTATATATTGCAAGATTAGGTTGTAATTTTCACCGATACAGTGAGAGGCTAAGAACACAGACTGTAAAGTATATTTTCGTCTGGTCAGACAATTACGGTTGCCCAGAGTCACAGGTGTTTTTCAAGGCTGTAATGCTTTATCGATACCTTGTCACGGAAAATCGAGGTGTCTAGCAGATATCTCTGAAGCAAGTAATTACTTTTCACAGGACAAGTGTCACTAACGTACATTGGAAAGAATTATTAAATTATGTCAATTCTCCGCAACTGGCACGTGAGGCAGGTGAATGTAATCCAATTATAAAGCATACCATGTCGAGACAATTAGCTGACGGAGTGACATTGACCTATGGTCATCACGTAATAACCGTCCAAATGATTTGTTGGGGAAGAATTGGTAATATTTCGCTGATAGGCGCCTTTGAGTAACTGTTTCGAAATGGAGGTTTGTCTCGAAAGAGTTATTTCGCACGCAACTTGTTGGAAGTCATAGCAGGCGCTTGGAATTAGTGTTTTCTGTAAAGATGTTTCCAAGAATGCTTAAATAATGAGCTCATTATTTAACAAAGTATACCGTATATAAGCAGTGCTATTTATTGCACAGAGGATATAAGTTGTACCTCTGAAATATGACCACTTGTATATAAGGTGACCTGCCGTTCAAGATATATATCATGCCCCGTTCTAACTGCACCTTGCCTTCTTTAAAAGTTTGAAGAAAATATTGATTTAACATTGGCTATCCATATGTCGCTTGTTGGTTGTCTCTCGACATCTCGCGAAAAGCGGTGACATATTGACTACATTGCCATCTCTTTGTGTTTACATTATTGCTATAAAGCACTGACACCTTATTCCTAGAAAGCGTGTCGCACATCGCACTGATCATCTTACTTTCAAGGTCAAGATTTCAGGTCAGTTACAAATTGCCATTATATTGTCTTATGTATGATTATGATATACAGCTATTAAGCTGCAAGAACATTGGAGAAACCTTGGCATACATACACATCTTGACTAGATTATGTGTCGCATACATCACTGACAATCACAACTCGTAGGCCATAGGTTATTGTTTTTAATGTTTCAGTCATACTTTTTGTATTCACTCTTTAATTCGAAGCCACTAAAGATGATAAAACTATACTACTACTACTACTACTACTGATAATAATAATAATAAATACTACTACTAATAATAATATTAATGCTAATTATTAATAATAATATTAATAATAATAATATTAATAATAATAATAATAATAATAATATTATTATTATTATTATTATTATTATTATTATTATTATTATTATTATTATTATTACTTTGCATAGCTCCTAATCATTAGAAGCCCTAAGCGCTTTACAACATCTATAATGATATGACTATAAAAAATACAAATAAAAGCACCGTGAAATTAGAAAACATAAAAATGCTGAAATATTTAATGTAGAGAACATTATTAGGTCTATAAGTTTGTTTTTGCAGTCGAAAACTGAGTTTCAAGAGCACTCTTGAAAGTGATCACTGTCATTGTGTCTAATTTCAGTGGGCATTTCGTTACACGTTGCTGGTCCCTGGCATGCAAAAGAACGTTGTCCGTATGACTTCGTTTTCATAGTGGGAATAATGAGTATACGATTGTCAGAAGCGGAGTGTAAGTATCTTGTGGTGTGTGCACATGGGTGAGGCCAGATAGGTATGTTGGACAGGACTCCGCAGTGAAACGTAGCAAAGAGAACAAATTTTATGTTTGATTCTGGATCGAATGGATAGCCAATGTAGGGTACTGAGCAGCGGGGAGGTGTGCTGCTCTGATCGTGGTACTCTAAAGATGATCTGAGCAGCTGTGTGTTGAACGGTTTGAAGTTTCTGGAGTAGATATTGAGACGAACCAGACATAATTGAGTTACAGTAGTCCAGTCTTGAAAGTACTAATGAACAAACAAGTATTTTCGTGGCATCAGCTGAAAGATAAATTGCGAATGGAGCTGATAGATATGCAGCCTTGCATATGTTCATGATATATCGATGCAATTTGAGGGTGATGTCTAGAGCAACACCTAGGTTTCGTACTGACTGTGTGAATTTTAATGTTGGTGTTGTTGATATGTATTATTTGAGGTAAAGGATGTGAATGAGATTGTCCTTGTGTTGTGATCAGAATGGCCTCAGTTTTGTCATCATTCATATACAGCTTGTTACATGTCATCTATGATTTCACATCAGAAATGCACCTCTCTATTCCTTGGTTTGTAGCAGCAACTTCAATTGGGTGGCTAGATTTGTATATTTGGATATCATCAGCGTAAAATTGGCGAGACACCGGGTGATGATCTATGATACTTGCGAATGGCTGAGTGTATTGAACGAAGAGAACAGGTCCAAGGACAGACCCCTGGGGAATACCACAACATAGATCAACTGGGCTGGAGTGTATTCCATTTGCAGATACAATTTGTGTCCTGTTGACTAAAAAGGACTTCAATCGGAGTAAAGCTATATTGTGAATGCCAAATACATGCTGGAACCGGTGAAGTAATATATTATAGTCTATTGTCAGAAGAGTAGTTTTAGTATTGTGGCAAGGGCGATAGATACAGAGTGTACATTGCTTAAATACTGCTTTAATTGGATGAGATACAAGTTGGGTTAGAACAACTTTTTCTAAGATTTTGTATATGAACGGGAAATTAGAAACTGGGCGGTAGTTCTTTAAATCGTCATGGTCTAGTGTTGGTTTCTTCAGTTGAGGCTCAACGTTGGTTGTTTTGAAAAATCATGTGAATTTCCCATATGAGAGAGTGAGGTATTAAAAGCATCAGTTAGTAAAGGTCATTCTGGATCTATGTACTTAAGCATCAGTGATGTTGGAATTGGATCACGTTCACATGACTTTGGTGCACTCTTCATTTCCATTGGCCATACTAAATCCATAAAGACAGGTTCAAATGCTCCTAATGGTTATTGTTGAAATTCTGTATCGTAACTGTATGGCGACGACGAGTCAATTTAAATTGTGTTGTCATGCTTATTTAATGGTTTCGACTTTGTCACGAAAGAAATTTGCAAATAGGTCCAGAAGGGCTACTGGAGAGAAGGTAGTTGAAAGTGGTGTGCATTTATTCCTTGACATTAGTTTGCTAGTTATTTCGAAGAGCTCTTTGCAGCTGGAACTCTCCGTGATCTTAGACTGCAGTGGTGTAAGTTGGCTAAATGGACTATGTTTGTGACGTTCTTCTAAGAGGCTTCATAGAATATGTTTATGAATAGTCAGTCTGGTGGAAATCCAATGCTCTCCGCTTTACGACGGTCTATTTTAGCAATGCGAAGCTGATCCCTAACACTGTTATACCACTAAGAACACTTTTGAATTGATACTCTACACTTGGTGGCATGGGCCTGTTTTCAAGCAATGAACGCAGGCAGTTGTCAACTTGTTCTGCGGTAGGAGATTATGAAGTTCTTAGGTTTGCTTGGATGTCATGCATTAGTTTGGTAATTTGTTTCTATTTATAATACGGAGGTTTCTCTTAGTAGCAAATAAAAGTGGATTGTTATGGACAAATACGTCCAGGTGGAATATAATGCAGACGTGATCTGATCGGAGGTCCTGGGATTACAAAGGTGGATCGCAGAATATTATCGTCAGGTCTATGAAGAATCCAGTCTAAAATGTGACCATGTTATGGGTGGGTTGGTTAACTGACTGTTTAAGGTTGAAAACATGAATGGAATCTAGGTGTCTTGATGGATATGAGTTTCCAGGACAGTCAAAGTGAAAGTTGAAATCTCCAAGATTTCCAGGAGATTCGGAAACTGCTCCATAAAGAGAGACTAAGTGTTCTTGTTTTTTCTACTAGGAGGAAGGTAGTTGAGGCAGAAATAATGGACTGACCTTTGTTCCAGTGTGAGTGTTGTTTGGACTTGTTGAAACGATGTGTGGCATACATTGAAGGTCGTGTTGTAATTAAGACATTTTATCATGGAATATTTTGTGATGACAGCGATTCCACCCCCACGAGAGTAAAAAATAAAGGCTAGATACCTAATATAGGTACAAATTATACTAGTAACTTGAACTTGTGTTGTCTACCACATAGTAAATCTAACAGGACAAGGACATTATTCACTTTTTAAACTTTTCCGTCACCTTTCCTGTTTTGCACCATTCGTTAAATAAATCTTTGTATACTTATATTTTAAGCCTACAGGGGTTATCACCAACGTTCCCTCTAAGCGAATGGTAGATGTGCGCGCAGTGCTCACTGCATTGTGTAAGCATTACAGAGACAAGCAACATTTAACGTTGGATTGAGCAACATTTAAGGTTGGATTGAGCAAAATTTAACGTTGGATTGACAATTCAGCTGCGCGGGGACGCCTGAGCAGCTGCGCGCGCAGCTTAGAGGGAACGTTGGTTATCACATACCGCATCGGCCATAGCGGCAGTCACTGCTTCTATTGCCACCTACAGCTCATGCTGGACTTCCAAATTGTAACTTTGCAACAAATGACCTAATTTAAAACCTTATTGTTGAGTAGTACATGTCTACCGAACGCAAGGGGATGTTTGCAAGAGAACAGGATGAACCTTGCAAAGGTTGTAATCGCTAAAATAACATTGACACTCTATGAACACTGACCATCTCTACATAGCCGCGACAGTCTCTACATAACATTGACCCTCTCTACATAATCTTGACACACTCTACATAACATTGACACTCTATACATAACTTTGACCCTCTCTACATAACCTTGACCCTATCTATATAACCTTGACACTCTCTACATCACCTCGACACTCTGCATATAGCTCTTTTCGATCTTCTTTTTCAGGATCATGGTCACAATTATAGTTTTAGTTATGTTTCTTCAACTTTTTTATTATATGAAAGCTGTGTCAGGCTAACTAATAACCCTCACTACTATTGCTCTTTTCAACTGGTACTAGTATATCATATACAACAGTCAAGGTCTTATTTTCAAAGTCAAGGTCACTCCTATTTTTTCCTCACTGTCATAACATGTATGCTTGTTGAGATAGAGTGTTCAAGCCTGGTTTCATTCCATTTCAATCCAGTATACAACCTTCCCAAAAAGGTTTAATAATACTTATATATTTTTGTCTCGCGAGAACTTGGACTCGTTTGAGCTCCCAACTCTTTAACCATATTCACGTGGCGTTAACACTGTCCGATCGAACAGAGCATCAATTTATTTTTATATTCTCTGGTTCTTAAAGGTCTAACACATGCAAATAAATTTCTGATAACCCGTTAAATGGGGAAACCTTTGCGAAAATGCAATTTGTCGAAATATAAACCTCGTTTCATATTATGTAATGCTTTAAGGGGAATTGTATTTGAAGAAATTATAAACCCGTTGCCTTCAATCTAAGTGCTGTATTTGCCCATTCTCGTGTTACGCTTGTGCCGTGAAATATACTAGACATATTTCAACTTAATTCTCCCTTTACCGCTCGTTGCCGTCTGACCTCTGCCCACCTGTGCTCGAGTCATAGCTTCGGTCAATATGGGTATATGAGAAAGCTGACAGTAACGCGTCACCTGGGTAAAGAGTTCTTACTGGGGTTTTCAGTGGTTTTTCCTCCACTAGTTATATTGCCCGATATTCATATGCTACCTTGCACTGAGAAATGGCGGTAAAGCCAATATAACAACATTACCTAAACACACACAACAACAACAACAACAACAACAACAGCGTCGCAACTACTGAAACATGGCGCGTTGGCCTGATTCCATTAATCGTGCCGTCTGTCTTTCTTTTCCTCTTTAATAATACTGCATGTGATCAAGTTGCATTTGGTTTTTATTAATAAATCTTGACGAATTTTCTGCCTGCAAACTTTAGAGTTGGACCAAAGAAGCCAATGATCTAACAACGCAATCAGCCACCTATTCCGCAGACCAATCTGATAAACAGCTTGGGCAAAACTAAGTCACAAAGCCATCAGTTTTATAACTAAGTAAATCGTATGTCAAATGTAGCGATGATACAAGTGGTTATTCCTGCATTCAAGTGTTTGAGTTGCTCTCTTTGTTTTGCTTACTTGCAGGAAAACAATCTTTGATTTTGGAATGCTAAGTGCTGCCGAAAATCCAATTAACGTTTCGTTTCCCACATCTTTTCCGTTGTGTGCAGGGACCTAAGTTACAATTCAGAAACGCGTCAGATCTTTAAGGAAGGGTTTGCTGTGCAAAGGTCATAAAATGCACTGCAGTTTTTGTCATTCCGGAATAACACATGGGACTGAAAGAATTCTCCGCAGTAAATTGCGACGCTAGATAAATTGCAATTTCGTTCACAAACCTGTGTTGTATTTCAATCATCCGCCCGAATAAAAAACAAACAATAATCCTCCAGACAATATATATATATATATATATATATATATATATATATATATATATATATATATATATATATATATATATATATATATATATATATATATATATATATAATCCATTATACTAATTGCTTCTCTTGTAGTAATATTCACCAGGTGCTAACTTATATTCTTCCCTTGTACTAGGTTATTTGTAAAAGAATGACCTATTCTGATTGGATAGATAGTACCAGGGACAGTTAATTTTGTGCCATTTATTTAAACTTTTTGTTGGTGATGCAGTGAAACATGTTAACAAGGAAACCTATCTTTTAAGGGCATGAAAGTCCCTATGTAACTGTATTTGTAATCTGTGCAAAGGACAGATTTCGAACGTGGACGGAAGTTTCATATATATATCTCCGCCCTGACTGTACACGCAAAACTTAGAATGACTGCTCCGGTGTCCTAGTATTTAGAGCGTCCGCCTTGGATGCGGGAGGTCGTGGTTTAGATCCCCGGCCCACTTACAAAAATGGTACTAACAGCTGCCTCGTTTAGCGCTCAGCAAAGAAAGAAATGTAACTGATGGTTCCAGTGGTAGTTGATTAACTAATTATACCTATTTTGTTGCTATGATATAATATATGTACACCCATTAGTAGAATTAATTACAATATATCGTTTAGGCTGTACAATTTGAAGTCTAAATACATGTTGTAGTAGTCAATAGGAAAAACACAATAAAAAAACATCGATCGTGAAAGAATAAATTCGAACGTTTTGATGAACTCATTGATCACTTTATGAAATTCATTTTCTCAGATTACAAATAGTGGCAGAGTTTGGCTTCCTGTTATTTGTCATCCGTTAGAAATGGATGTTTGCTAATTGCACGTACGATGTATTATTTGTTTTTCAAAGATGTTATCATCTTGTCAGTTATGTTATTGAAAGATTGCAGATTACAAAATGTAGGTTTTTTTTTGTTTTTTGCTAGTGTGTTTTCAATCTTACATCTGTTTAACTGATATTGCTTTTTGAAAATCCTTCTTTCAACCTTTTCTGGTGTATTGCATGCTGTTCAGCTTTCTAACATTGGCAGATAAAATATTTTCTTTTTTTCTGCTGTTACGACTTCATGGTCTTAAACTAATTAACAGAAACAAAATGCATCAAATACTTTATTTCCCTATAATACAAAATGAAAATAGGAAAAGGAACTTAGTTCTTTCAAAAGTCTAAAAGTATAAACAGTACTGAATTAATTCCTGTACTGCAGGACCAGAGGCGTAGCGATGATATTTTGCGCCCGGGGACGAACTATAAAAATGGCGCCCCAGCGATGGAGTGACAACATCACATAATGGACCAGGAAAAGTTTTGCGGAGACACAGGCATTGGCACATGATCGAGACAAGTGGAGGGAACTGGTCAGATGTTCAGCACCATAGTGCCTCAACGACCACATTAGGTCCAGAGGATGATGATGATGATGATGATGATGATGATGATGATGATGATGATGATGAAATTAAGTCCAATATTGAATATGCTGATGTGCCTGTAGCATCAAACAATTTCATGTAATATGAATCTTAATGTATCACATTGATATTATCCAGAATGTCTTGAATGAATTTACAATAATTCCAAAATGGTAATTTAGTCACCGAGCACTTTGTAATTCCTATGAATAACTTTAAAAATAAAGATTCTTCACAAATTAAAAACAAACATTGATAGATACCAGCTTGAATGTGTCCATCAAACTGTCAACTAAATTTTTCTAGAACATGCTAGCGTCAGAATCAAAATCTGGAACCCAAGTAAACATGTTTACAGAAAATTACATTAGTAATGTAGGTGCAAACTTCTACCCTCATTTATGAGCAAATATTAATCACACAATACAGACTAAAAAATAATCGGTCTACAGTTAATACTGGATCATAGCTGGTTCTTACATCCTTATCTTTCTTTCGTCCGACCCATATCGTTAACCAAAGAACACGACCCGCTGCACCAGTCCGCACTTTATTAAAATTACTGATTGTAATCTGCAAAATTATCATTGAGTACGCTTATATCATTGCTCAATTTTTTTTAAACTCTGTTTAAATTAACTTTTGATGGATATTCTCACAAGATTCATTACTTGTGATTATTTTCAAATTTCATTATTTTGCTTTGAGCTTGATTTGCCAAAATTGTTCTTCAGGTTGAATCTAGTTGTTGTTTATTGTTTGTGCTAATTAAAGACATTAACAGGATCACTCCTGTCTATCAGACAAACATGGATAAAAAAACAAAATGGTCTGAGTGGTCTAAAACGCTCTCCGTTACGGATCGCTCCCATCTCACCTCTGTCTGCTTGGGTTCGAGTCTCAGATTCGGCACATGTGGGTCTGTTAGAAAGCTTGACAGTAGCTTCACGTGGGTCGGTGGTTCTTTCTGGGGTTTTCCCGATTCTTCCTCCACTAGTAATACTGGCCGTCTATCATGTGCTGAAAAGTGGCGTTAAATTCTACAACAACAACAACAACAACAACATAAAACATAACAACATTCATGCTATGACATAAGTATTATCTATATATTCGCTGATCAGTCGAATCAAACTGCGAAAAACAAAAATAGATCCCGATTTGCAGTAGCGTAATGCTCATTTAGATTAGTATCGACTTTGTTTGTTCTACTGATTACTCCAAACAAACTGCACAAACCCAGATCTACCGTATATACTCGCTTAAAAGACGAATAAAACGGCAATTAGCAGGTGGATTCATCTTGTGGTCTAGAATATACTGTGGTGTAAATTAAGAATGAGAAATCATCGAGTAACGATGAATTATTTTTATATTATTGATGAACGCAATGATTATATACTAAGGAGAGAGAGAGAGAGAGAGAGAGAGAGAGAGTTTGTGTGTGTGTGTGTGTGTGTGTTTGTGTGTGTGTATGTGTGTGTGTGTGTGATTTTGATTTTTTACTTAGCTTTACCAATCTTTTAGTCATATCGATATGATGTCCGCAGTGTATGATGTCCCACTCACTCATATTACCCTGACAGCAGGCCACACTAACCTCTTAATGCCGAATGCCAAGTAAGGCAGCTGCAAGTAGCATGTTTTTAAATATTTTGTATGCCAAGGTTCGAACCCGTGATCCGAGACGGAAGCTCTAACCACTTCGGCCACCGGAGTGGTCTCAAGTAATGTTTAGGAATACTAAGATTTATAATAGTATACAAATATTGTGATACTAATAGAAACACTCTTGAAATGAAAAGTAAGTTCATTATGCGAGTGATTTGAGAAATATCGGTTGTAATTGTGTATTTCGGTGTTTTAATGTAGACATATATAATTGCTATTGTTTTTTTACTAAAAGCTTTGATACAGCTATGACATTATTTGTCTTGATTTAAAAGAACGACATTCAAGTAAAAGATGTTACATTGTGCTCACATATATACCCAATGTATACATGGTCAGTGAGTGTTTATCAATAAATCTTTAAATCTTTAAATCTTGGAGACAGTGCTACTTGTTTGCAAAATCTAATTTTAGGACGCACTGTGGCTACATATAGATAAACGGTATGCAAGATGTATTGCGCCGATTTGTATGATGAATTTGAACTGAAAGGTTGAGAAATTTATGACCATTGCTACAGTTTCACGATCTCCCAAAGCTTCAATATCAGTCATCGTCATGACGTCTAGACTTTTGATCTTGTCCAGTCCTCCAAACCCAATATTCATGTGAAGAAGTGTAAAAAATTGGAATTCTTTTATTGGCGTATTGGACAGATAATTATCGTGCTCTGACCACTTTATACTTCATGTCTCAAACGTATAGTACCTTCCGCAAAGTTTAATCAGTCCGTGTCCAGTTTAATTTATTATTAATTAATCCAGTTCTGCATCCACAACCCACAGTTTTAATTTAATTTGTATTGAAAGCGCTGTTGTCCCAATGGTCTTCCTGGTAGATTTAGAGTTTCCCACCTGTGAGATAGGGACCTACATAATGTATCTCACTGTTTTAGAGATTTAAATAATTTTGGTTTCTGATCATTTTTCTTTGAGAGATATAAATCGTTATGGCGTATGGTAATCTTGCTGTTCAATACTTCTGTAGTTAGTTCTATCTGAAAATGGTTCCAATTTGACCTAAACAAGTGGCCACACCTGATACCATCTTGAACATATTTGTAATAATACTAACCATCAATGGTTTCTTATTAAGCATTTCTTACGATATCCAGTTTTTCCAAAATGAAACCTTAACAAAATGGCTGTCATAGTTGCTATCTTTAATATTTTCTTTTTATCGCTTTTCCTTTTGATTAATAGTAATGATAACACTGTGTTCTCTCTCTCTCTCTCTCTCTCTCTCACACACACACACACACACACACACACACACACACACACATTTCTTGCAATACGAAGCTGAGTCGTAAGGACAATTATGCCAATATTATTTCCTACTATGGCTGTCAAGGCGGCCATGTTTTACAAATATTTTGTGACTTCGCCTGAATGTATGGCATTATCGACATGGGATTTTCACCAAGACACTTCCTATAATTGGTAGATGTTTCTGTGCTAAACTGACGACGATCTAACCTTGAAATGGCCACTAAGCTTGAATACCTAATATGGCTTCCACTACTGAAAGGAAGGTCGCATCGACCTGGGGTATTGACTTAAACTCGATATCACAAGTCTTGTCAAACCTGCAACCCACTTCCCAGTATCCATGAACGGCTAATAAACCTACTTTGAGAAGCTATGCAGTATGACAGTATGTAAATGATCCTGAATGAAAACGATGCTGATGGCATGGCAACCATAGCGGCCATTTAAAACAATATCTTATCACTACTTCTCACAGTATGCAATTGGTCCAGAACGACAATAGTGCAGATCTGGCAGCCTACACGTGGGTGCTATCAGAATGATTTTGGCAAACATACCGAAACGAATTCTGGGTCAGGTCCAAAGGTCACAGCTTTTGACTTTGGTATTTTACCGTGCTTAGGAACACATTTACTTGTATCTATATTAATTGTTAAATTTGTATTTAGTACTTTTGAAATAAACAAGTTGATAGTCAGCACTCCGCCATTTATTTCAAGGTTAAAGGTTATGACTCTGGCTGTTATCGGCAATAGCTTATGAGAATAAAAACATGAACAAATCTGAGTAATGTTTATAAAATCCATTGTGTGTGTATCCGTGGAATGCATTGAATACCATAGTAATTCAATTATGTGTTTAAATATATTTATTATGGATTTAATAAAACTTAGCATGTGTGTATATAATGACAGTATCTGAAACTATAATCAAAGGTATTATGTTCAAGATCACAGGCCATGACAGGTATGTATATACATGTACTGTATTTGTCATTTGGAAATATATTAACTCAGATAAATCAGAAAACATTGTTTTCACCAATCATGTCTGGCGTGATGGAATTTCTCATAACACGAGACAGTTTATTATCGACTAGTAGAGCGCCAGTCCCTGCAAGATAAAAGGAATATTCGTAAAATTTAAAACAAAATTCTAAACTTTAAATGAAATAACTATTCCTTTATAATATTCAGTCATCACTTTTTAAAATTCTATTTTAGGGAACTTTAAAAGTTTAATATTTGTTCACTCTTCTGAAAAATAATTAAAAATAATCTTTACGCCTTTTTAAAAATCTAATTCCTTTTGAGCATTTGTGTTTTGATATTACAACATCATGCTGTTACCATGAAATATATATACATTTAATTTTTTGTTAATTGAGCAAGCATTGACATATATTCGAATTTTTTATTGTATCGTATGATAGATGCTAATATCTAATTTTTTTTTTTTTTTTTTACAAGTATTACCTATACAGTTTATTTTAGCAGTTAAATGGCTCACAATGATTCCAGAAATGTATCTGGGTTGCCATTATACTCTTTTCTGGTTCCCTTTGCTTCCTCATCTGTCACAACGGCATTTCGTACGATTCCGCGACAACAGTAGAAAAGCAGTGAACTATTTATTCATTATTAGAGTATTTTTTTTTTTATTTCAACCAAAGTTTGAAACTAAAGTAGTATCACTTAAAATTTACTTTTGTAAAACTTGATTACAAGGAAAATAGCTGTAATGCAGGTTATTAATACCTGCTAATTATTCACAAATTGTGTCATTTTAATTGCTTTGGGAAAGGTATATATTATTTTGTGATATTTTTCTGACCATCATAGCTTAATTGCAAATAGGTTACTCTTATATCCTCTTAGATTTAGTATCAGGGGTAGAAATATTTTAAAAGAAAAGTCAGAATGGCCTATCAGACACAAATCAAATCCAAAATCGGGGTTTCCGACTAAAATTCATTAACATTTCATGTTCACGAGGAGTGACAGTTTTCGTGTAATTCTCACCAAAATAGAGAATAACTAATACATATATGAGTGACAGATGCACGAACGAATGTCTAATTATATAATGATTTACATTCAATGTTATGCAATAATTTCTATTCCTGATTTGAAATCTACATACATTTTGGAATGAAATGGCATCCACATGATCGATGTCCATAATTAATGACAATCTTTCACTACATGAGTTACCTAATCAAACATTTGTTATTTAGGGTCACTTTCATTTACACCTTTCGCTAATTTTTATAATCGATTGCATTTTTTTTAAGACAGTGACACATTCAAAGAGAATAGAATGTCTGTTTTCTTGCCGATTGTATTTCAGACAATAAGTGTTGATAAACTTTGATGCTATATACTCGTAGTAATAAATAAAATATATTTTAAAGACAATTTTGAACTAATATATGCAGATCTGATAATTAAATCACGCAAAATTATATAACACTTACTTGTCTTTTCTAAATTAGGACGAACTTATCGTCACAGAGGCGTAGCTAGAGTGTTTGGCGCCAGGGGAAAATATTCCTTCCCCCCACCCCTCTGAAACCCATTATTTTCATTATAAAATCACCATTACCCGTTACAACCTATTTCAAAGCCCATTTTGGCGTCCCCACTAGTATGGCGCCCGGCAGAGGCGTAGCGAGGGGGGGGGGGGGGGGCGGGGGTACATGTCCCCGGGCGCCAAGGTACAGGGGCGCCAAAATGAGGCTTGCAACGTTACATTATAATAAGAAAACAAGGGTAATAAATCTGTCACGAGATCGCTGGGGCGCCAATTTTATAGTTTGTCCCCGGGCGCAAAATACCATCGCTACGCCTCTGGCGCCCGGGGACATATGTACCCCCCTGCCCCCCCCCCCACTCCCCTAGCTACGCCTCTGTATCGTCACCAAAATGATAATAACACATGAAACGACATGATCACTTTGAAAGTCTTCAGTGGAAACATTATGTCAGGTGCATGCAACACACATCTTTTCATTGCTACTTCTGGTCATGACTCACAGTAGCAGTGGTCTTGAAATAAAATTTCCTGACTTTCTTAAAAATGGTTGTGTGAGTTCGTTGGTGATTATTCTCTCAGGATTAACATCGAGTATCGCTTTGCTCTGGCCTTTTCGTTATTAATAATGACGATATAATGATTACCTCACTATGTCTCCTCCCCATGTCAGCTGATCTGACATACATAATTCCCATACGTTTGCGATAAAATTATAATATTCTCATGATGTTTTTGATATTTTTTTTTAATCTTGGAGATCACTGGATACTTTATTTAGTGATGGAGAGAAGGACGTTGTTAGGTACCCTCTGACGTTAGGAGCGAAATGAACATTGATTGTACATCAACACAAACATGATCGCAGTGGTTGTTGTGCAGAATTAATTATTGTTACTTGATAGCAGTGTAATTGCTTTCTGTAATACCAGAAATATTCCAGATGCGAAAATTTGGTATATCTGATGTTTATGACGCCGAAAAAACACAAGGATCGTGAGAAAGCCTTGTTCATTATCATTGCACCGAAGTTAAAACAGATGCAGCGCATTAAAATTTATGAAGTCTTAACGGTAGAGAATAACTTAATAGGTGTTTGGTGTTTTGGTCTTACATTTGGCACAAATTACGAGTATCGGATTCCTTGAGAAGGAACTATTTCCGGTTGAACGCGTTAGTTACTACGATCATTTTCTTAATTTAGTATGGGAACAAAATCTTAACTGTGTCGATTTCCACACTTTTAGACGATTTAGCACGACGAAAGTGAAATGCGCCCTTTGTGGAGCACTCGTAGTCATGTAGGGCTGATAAGATTCATATGACCATCTATATATATATATATATATATATATATATATATATATATATATATATGGGGGGGGGGGGTCAATGCAGCATATAAGGACTAAACAGTTTAACAAATAATATAGACCTTCATCGACCGGATCATTGTGCGCCCACATATCATGTTTATCTTGTTTTAGGATGGACATGACGGGCAAACGAGTATATCTAGTCTGAAAATCAGGAGGTCGGGGTTTCGAGCCCAAATCTCAGTGACGTGCATGTACGTACCCTCAATGTTCGGAAAACTTTATTTACAAAATCAACATTATGAAGACGGTTGCTTGTTTGGAACGCTAATTTTCAGCACTTGGGTAAATCATGTCAATGCTTTCAGAAATTAGTGACCTTCTCAAGGAGCCGACCCAAGAGGGCCTTGACGGGTACAGCTAACCTTGGATCACTGCCAGTTGAAATACACACTCTACGAGGAGAAGAATAACGTGGTTCTCACAGACCTGGTACAGTACAAGACATATACAACGCTTCAAATAATTCGAACGAACTCCACATTGTACCATTTGGAAAGAAGTAAATCAGTACAAAAAAAACAAAATCTTTATATTGCATTGACCAAGTGCTAGATATCAGTATAAACTGTCACACTGCAGACATGGTAGCGATATGACTGAAAAAGTGTTAAAGCTACGTTAAAAATACACACACACACACACACACACACACACACAGCTGACAATGTGGTAACACTGTTAGAGTGAAAACCTTGTATCCGCTCCAAGAATAATTTATTTAAATGGAGAGACAGACGTAGAAACACGGCAGATTTACGCATTGGTCACTTCAGAGAGGATGCTAATCATAGATTGAAATAATGTAAAATTTCATTTTTTTTTTCTCTCAATGAAGTAGCATGAACACTTTATAAAATTCATAACATTTTACCCAATGAAGGAAATTTAAGAAAATAGTCTTTAATTTAATTAGCGATATCATTAAAATGTTATATCTTATAGAATTAGGATATTTTTGCCAAATTATGATCAATATCCTTTGTGTTCTTAAATTAATCTCGAAATCAGTTATCTGTCTGATAGAAATAATGAATTTCTATTCAACAAGGGAACGAAACAAAAAAAAACAGAAGAAGGATAGATTATAGAAGAGACTTTAACATCCCAAATCTGGCGGTTCTCGGTGATTTGACCAAAATCTGTCTTGTATTTATATTTATATCAAGATTTCAAGGTCGACTTAGTAGATTTCGTTAATTTGTCTATCAACGGTTATCGCTGAATAATTCATTCGAGATGAATTCGTTAAAGCAAAATGAGTCAATGAATGAATGAATGAATGAATGAAGCAACGCACAAGTGAAGAAATAAGTGATGTCGAAATCCTGTTTATACGTTATGTCTCACATCAAGACTATCCAATGAACATACAAGTGGTATGATTAATTGAGCAGCTGCGAGTTGTTGTGCTCGCCTTGGAAAACAATCTTTGACATGGTATGCATTTGTTATTTAAAGTCTAATTTACTTTATGCTTTCCCACAACCGTTTCCGTTGTATCGTGGCTAAAATGACGTGACAATAGAAGAAACAAACCACATCATCAAGTCATCAAGGAAGACGTTTCTCGTCACATGGTTACAGTTCTTGGCATTCCAGAATATATATATATATATATATATATATATATATATATATATATATATATAAATTTAGTCATACTTGAATGCACACTTACATTTACAGACACATGCTCTAATAATTAAATTTTCTCTGTCCCATCCCACTCGGTCTTTCTCTGTGACTCTTGTAACATATAAGCTCATATACTTATTTTTTCCCACATTAACAGGAACTTCCGTAAACCGAACACTTCTCAAAACCGAAAAACGTTTGGGTTCCATGAGGTTTCGGTTGCATCTAACAACGTTGCATTCCATATTGTGAATTTAGAAGTTTTACATCAGAAGTAACATTACAAATATTCAACTCGCCGTGAAAAAAAAATGAAACATGCACCATTCGTTTTTTTTTCCCTCTGCTGTGGCCAACCTAAAAAAGAAACAAATATTTGTATGTAAACCATATATGGCAAAGCCAAAAGCTGCATGTAACAACACTATCAATACATTTTGGGAAATACTTTGTTGGTTGTAAACAGTTTTAAACATCGCGAATGTAATCTGTATCATTGCAAGTACAGACTCCGTAGGTTCTACATACATACATACATACATACATACATACATACATACATACATACATACATACATACATACATACATACATACATACATACATACTCAGTATATATATATATATATATATATATACAGTCCATATGCTTTGTTGTTACGCACAATACTCACCAGCTTAATTTCCTCAAGTGTTTACCCCGTATACACCTTTATAACTGCTCCATTGTGCACAATAATGCATGTGCAAAACAAGCTGATAAATGTTATGTTTCCCTATAGTTTTTATGTTTTTACCCTTTACAGTGGAAACATGAAAACAACCATGCATGATTGTTGATAATTGTATTATGTGTAAAGGGTTGTTTGTCAGTCATATAAGGCCTCGTGAATAATATTTCATTTTTTTTAAAGTATGGGAAGCATTGGACAACGAAAGTACTATATGTACTTGCTTATAAGTCGAGTTCAACAACAAAATACAGAGATCCGGATCTGCCGTCGCATAATGCGCCGGAAGATCTGGATCTGTGCAGTTTGTTAGAAAATAGAACTCAGGCTCTTCTGAATGTATGGAATCATACATGAACATGTTTGGTACAACTGTTCATATTGGGAATGTGAAACCATGATTCACATAACGATAATCACCCAAAGATATAAAAGACTGATAAAGTCTTAAATGTAGTTTGCATGTGTACGTCGTTATCTCTGTTTATTTTCTCATTGTTCAGATTTACTGTCATATTTCGAACATGAATCAAACTGTATCTCGAAACCATGAAACTAGACCAATTATCCCAGTAACCCTGACCATTTTACTGTTGGGTAAGGATCAGCTGGCTGATCGTGGTTCACGCCCACTTTTATCTAAAGGAAGACTATTATGTCAGTTTACCAGGAGAAAAACGAACCCATCACCCATTTGACTGATTTATTATGAAAGCACTCTCGCTTATGATATTTACAAGGGAGCGACTTTTGCATAGATGGGAATACAAGTTACCTTACTGTGGAACAAACCTGGCCACTTTTCGTTTCTTTGACATCAAAATAAGTCCGAGTCAATCAATTCATTTAAGAAATGTTGAGGTTACTTGCATGTCATTCTTTTGCTCTCTTAATGTACTTTCGATTTTCTCGCTTAGATAATGAAGGTATTGTGTGTTAAGGGAGATAACTCCGAAGAAACGACAGGATATGAACGAGAAATGTACATTGATTCAATGAAATGACTAAAAGGAAAGATAAACAAATATGTAAAATAACAGAAACTATTTTTGTTTTACTGATAAAGAAATTTAAGCGCAACCTGTGCCATACTTGCATATCATTACTGTTTTAGTATGAACCTTGTAATAACTTTATTATTGGGAAATATATTAACAAAATAATCTGAAAAAAATGAAGCAAGTTTAGAACGTGATGGAGTGGACGGTTGTTAAGAGGAGAACAGAGGGGGCGGGGGCACAGACTTTCAAATCATTCTTCATTTGAAATCTACCGGCTCCCCCAAGGCTGATGTCAATTATGGTTGCATCTGTCCAAATGCTTTGTGCACATGTTTCTCGGCGATAACAATTTAACTGATGAGCGACGTAAATTTGGGTTTTATTAAGATGGAATCTGCAAAGCTGGTAGTAGTTTTCTTGAACTTATTTTCTTTCTGGCACTTTTCTATGATATTAAAATAAATGTTATCGCAGACAAACATACACATAAAGCGTATTTGGACAGAGATTTTGTTTTCGAATTAAAAAAAGGTACAGATCCTTTGTTTATTCAGTTTGAAACATAGCGTCTTGACTGTAAACATGCTTAGAAAAGTAAAGAAGAAATCATAGGGACACAAATAAGAAAGGAAATAAATTGAAAACTATCAGAGATGCTAAAGTACGCTTTGAATTCCTTTATTTTCATTACAATTACAAATTAACACTCTAATTTCATCAATGAAAATTTTGTTTAACAATTATTATTATTATTATTATTATTATTATTATTATTATTATTATTATTATTATTATTATTACATGGTATTTCCCATTCTAGTTATTGTTCATTTCGTTTCGTTTTGCTTTTTGGCTTCTTAATTTTCGTTTATTGGTGGAATGTAGGCACGGGGTCTAAAGTAAGGCAACTGTATTTAGAAGCAATTTGAATTCAATTAGATGTTTAATAAGTACAATTAACGCAGTTTAAATAAGCAAGGTGTTTAGATAAATTATAGTGGAGGTTACAGCATGTTTTGAGCCTTTCAACGTATTGCATTGTGTGCGCTGCGTTGAGCATTTCAGAAAGAAGAAATAATAAGCTATGTTTGTTTGTTTGTTTGTTTGTTTGATTAGGATTATTAACGCAGCTTTAACAATTTTTCAGTCATATCGGTAAGATGTCTGCAGTGAGGCAGTTTATAGTGATGTCTAGCACTGGGACATTATGCCGCAGACATGTAGCATGATGTTCCACCCCCCAGTCACTTTATCCTCACACCAGGCCTACCAGTTCTAACACCAACCTCTTAATGCAGAGCGTCAAGCGAGGCAGCTGTTAATACCACGCTATGCACTTCTGTCATAATAGGGTTACTTGTTAATGACAGGCGGGGGCTAAATGGAAAGTGCATCGCTTGCATTCGCTATGGTTAAAGTTCTCAACTATTTCCACTTAATCTTTTATGTCCAGCTGCAAACTGCATAGACCCATATATGCCTTCGGGTAATGCGCCGGCAGATCTAGGTCTGTGCAGTTAGTTGTCAGTGAGCAGTAAAACAAATCGCATAGAACATGATCTTCATGCGCAAATTGCTACGGCAGATTAGGATCTTTGTTGTTTGTTGCTTGGCTCTACTCATAAGCGAATAAACGCAGTATGTGTGATACAAAATAAGTGTATCTCACACCGTACATATCGTTGAGGCTTGCCGTCATAATACTGAGCCCATACACTGCATGTACTAGTATAATTTGTGTCTTATAAAACAAATATTTAATAAATCCCGTACAAGGATATCCATCAGACGGGTTACTATCCCACAGACTGCCTAATAGAGAGTTTGATAACAGTCTCAGACTTAAACAATACATTCAACCGCTCTGGTGGCCTAGTGGCTAGAGCGTAAGCCGCGATCCCCGGCCGAGTCATACAAAAGACTTACAAAATCGGTACTAACAGCTGCATCACTTGGCTCTCCGCATTAAGAGGTTAGTGTTAAGACTGGTTGGACTAGTGTAAGGATAATTTGACTCTGTGCTAGACATCACTATAAACTGCCTCATTGCAGACATCGTAGCGATATGACTGAAAACGTTGCTAAAGCTACGTTAAAAATCCTAATCACATACACACACAGACAAAATAAATTCAAGGTATGCTTAGATTATTAACTTCAGTTAGTCATTTCTAACACGGACAGACAGACAGACACAGACACGCATACATACACCATACAAAAACAAGAAAAAACAATTAAAAAAACCCTTGAGTAAGAAAGACTGATAAAAACCAATTGTACAGGAAAAAGGAAATTATTGACATGGGAGATAACTGATGAGAGATAGAGAGGAATATAATGTGTTATATATTCAATGCATGTACATAACTAGAGTATGGGATAACTTTCAAATAGTTATTCTCTTATTCTCGTCAAGCACAACAAATCATTGAAAAATACCGGCCGAATTTTCCTCACATATCCTATATGATAATAGATGCATTATGTTTTGCACATTAAAGTTTGCACATGATTTATAACAAAATGATGATACGGCAATTATGCTTTCACAATTTCCCCATCCATGACTGAATTGCTCCTAATCAATGTTTTTGATGGCTGTATATGTCTTTAATTTGTACCGATGTGATATTTTATTCTTAAATGTTTCTAAGTTTAGTACTTTATTGAAATTAATATGTAACTAAAATATGGTATTCCTTCCTTGAAGCAAAACAAGTTAAAGAATTTCATCTAAATGTTTTTTGTTAATTTATTTCTAATGTTCTATCTACTGCTGTGAAATGAAAATGTACAAATATACGCATGCATTTATCCTTCAGACACCAAACATTTGTTACTAAACAGTTTCAACTCATACGCAATAATAGTGAAATTAAAATTTGATTCTTTTGTTTGTCTACACAAGAACATAACTCGTCTAATTCTCACTCACTTGTAGGTAGAGGTCTAATGTAAACGTTAAATTTAAGTCTTTTAAGATAGTCTATTTATAACATTATGTACCATAAAACACCTGTATTTCCACTGAAAGCAGTCTTCTAAATTATCTTGTGCCTTTGGATATGATTTAATTCATTGATGAAATAGATAAAAACGTTGACAACCTTTCTTTTGTTGAGCGAGAAGTCATAACGAAATGATAGTGTTGGCATGTGTAGGAAAATATCTGAAACAAGAAAATATGATACACTAATGCTAATTTAAAAAATTATTTACTCCGCATGGATGAATTCTTTTAATAATTTAACACTAATAGACTGGTAGTTGCTTGAGAATTCCTCCGATTATATTTACACCACAGCAGTACAGGTGCTTGTAGAAAATGACGTTGTCGACTTTACGATTAGTTTTGAACCACGCTGACACAGCTTGTTTTAATTTAACTGAATGTACCGTTCTCCAAAAATCGCTCTTCAAATCTCTGGAATTTATTTTCATTTGTAACTTCAGTTCCAAAAGTTGGCATATTTATTGCTTTTTTTTTTCTTTTCTAAATTAATAAGTGTTTCCACTAATCTGGATCCACAAATAAGACTGCATATCAATGTTGCGTTTAATGACGTCATAACTATTTTAATGTTAATCATTTTCGGTCTTCCTTTAGAATTTTATTCACAACAGTGTATCTGAACATTTGATTTGTCCTCGAAAAATTGCTTTTCTTAACATTATTCTGCCCCATCCACCCCCAACATTACATTGTGTTCGTTTTTAATAATTTCTAATGGAAGGATAGGTGATATATCTTTTAAACAGCAGGATTCTTTGCACAATATTTACCAATTATCCTGGACCATTGCGAGTACATACATTTTATTTCTTCACTTTTGTCTTGATAGTGCCATATATATATATATATATATATATATATATATATATATATATATATATATATATATATATATATATATATATATATATATATATAAATTTGTTTTATCTTTGATCTTGATGATCTTGATGTTTAACCTTATCATGTGTTCTAGAATCTATGCATCCTACAATAGATACATGGTGATAACGGAACACCTTGCCTGCAATCGCGTTTTATATTGCACCACTTTGAAACTTGACTGTTTATAACTACACATGTTTAGATATCCTAGTAAAATAGTTCAATCCGTGTTTACACCACTGAGCCAAAACACTACAATATAAATGAATTATACCCGCAAACTTTAATGAAACTTAATCGAAAATTTTTTCAAAGTCGTCAATGAGAAAAAGACCAGTGATATTACTTTCGTCCTCTTATTATATCATAACAAAATCTCTTAAAGTTTCCCCCTATATGTTGAGCACAAATGAAATCCATTTGACGTGAGTGTATCAGTTTGGATTAATAATTTTAAAAATTATGTTCTCAATAGAAGCAGAAGCAAGTTTATCTGTAGTATTTAACACACTAGCATAATTTTATAAATATGTAAATTCTAGACGAGAACTACAGGGCCGGACCTAAGTTTTTTCAGGGGGGGGGGGGGCAAACTTGTTATTGGGATAAAGCGAAGGCGCGAAGCACCGAGCCTTCTAGGGGAATCCGGGGGCATGCCCCCCCCCCACCGGAATTTTTTTTCAAGGATGCAAAATGGTGCAATCTGGTGCTATCTGAACCTTGATAAAGGGATCTAACAAAAGTGACTAAAAACTGTAATTTTTTAAAAATACTAAAAAAATATTTTTAAAAAAAATAAATAAATTTTTTTTAAAGAATTCGCAAACCCCTTTGCATCTTTTATCAAAAACAATGAATATGTTTTTTTTAAAGGGGGGGGGGGGCCGGGCCCTCTGGGCCCCTATAGCAGGTCCGGCCCTGAACTATCACACACATACACACACACACACACACACACACACACACACACACACACACACACTTCTATATCATATGTCACAGACATAATATGGTCACTTCGAGACTTTCTACATCAGCTTTTAATTTAAGCTAATAGTAACCAGTAGGTCATGGTGTGTGAAATACACCAGAGCCACTAAGACAAACAACAGATGTGATAAATAACTTCTAATTCAGCGTCTTTAATGCGCTTAATTATTTGACAAAGCATAGTCGATAACAAACTTGGAGGCTAAACAGTGCTGTATATATTCACGTGTAAGTCGCGTTTAACTGCAAACAACATAGCTCAGATCCTGATGTGAGTATATACGGTACCTTCAAGAGTGCCGTTGTTAAAGATCGTGGTGTCCATTTTTTGAAGAAGGGTTTTGTATTTAATTTTTCAACAAGCAGTTAATTTTGGAAAAGGATATAGCACATTTTTACTAATTACTACATTTGTTTTAAACCTTATAATTGTGTATTTGTGGGGGTGGGAACAGGGTTGATAGGCTTTAGATGGTGGCTATTATAATTGGTGGAGAAGACCCCAAACAAAACTTAGAAAAACTGTCGATGCAAGCTTTCTCGCATACCCATGTGATCGAAGCAAGACTCGGCAAGACTCGAACTCACCTTGACATGGTGAAGCGCGTGAGTGCTCTAAATTTGTCGGATTTCTCATGCTAGTGACGTATGATGCATAGATTGTGACTTGGTCAGGTATGATAATAGCTATACCATTACGAAATACGTAGCCATATATACGTCAGATAGATAAAACCCCTACTTATTGAACTATTTAAATTGCGAAATTTCTCTTGCCATAATTATGACTAAGTTTGCATGAAGAGATATACGTTAATGTGTCATACATAATGGTCATGCGATACTCATACTTTAGGGTTTTTATACTTCTACGTACCTCGTGTTTATATATCTACAATATAACAGGGATGTCATTTCAATTTGTCGAGGGGGGGGGGGGGGGAAGGAGGGCGCAAAACTTGGCGGGCTGTTAATTTTCGTATATCGGCTACAGCAATATTTAATCACAGCACCACCCTCTCCTATTGACGTTCCTGTTGTAGAAGTGGCCATTACTGATTACCGACACTAAACACGGCTCTACCAATAATGCATCACGTAGCAATTAGTCAATCGCCGTGTCACGTTGGCTCCTGTGTCAAACAGCCAATCAAATAACGGTATGGAGATGCTTTCTCGACGAAAGCCCAATTCAGAAATGAAAGAAAGGTTCTGAGCTCTTTTCTTACATGTTTTACCTGGGTATTTAATTATATCTGCCATGTCAAATATATAAATGTGTTTGTATCATATGAATTATATTAGACGATGGCAATATTGTAGACATTAACAAAGGCAGACTGACGTTGACGCCGTTGTTCTCTAACTATCAGATCCTCTCACCATGCCAATCTTTAAAGAACAAGAATCTATAACGATGATTTAGGTGTACTGTTTTCACCAAACTAGACTTACTTTTTATTATGTGATAATGCTTTTCACATATCGTAAACACATCATCAGATATAGTCACATGACAGTTAACATAAAATTATCTAAGTTGCGATTGTAGCATTTATAACCATTGTAATTTGTTTAAACGTTTCTCGAAATTATACGTTTTTGTGATAATATGTTATTTAAAATAGAAAATGTTACAACACAGGCTCTTTTGTGGTAAAAAATATTCCGCAGTTATATGATGGTGAAAATTTTGTTCATCAAGTATTGATAATTTGAAAGATCATAGACATTATGGGAAAAATCATATGCGAACATGCTATACTCATGCATGTAGTAATCGAATGGAATATATTCTGGATTCCAAGAATAATGCCATTAGAACTAGCTATCGAGAGGCATAAAATGCGGTAGCATGCTATTTTGTACTTCACTGAGGTTCTAAATGAAATAGTTTGCCCACAGAATGAAATCAGTATAATTTAATATCACCGTAGGATACATAGCCCGCTGACTTTGCATGTCAACAAGCGCGCCAGTTAATGCCAACTTCATACATCGATATAATATTTCATTAAAATATTTGACGTCATATATTTTGCATACAGACAGACAGGCAGATAGGAAATGACAACCATGTGTAATAAATAAACGTATTAACTATTTGACAAGTATCAATGTGGCTTTATGTAATATCCAGCTGCACTGGCCCACAATATTCGAAATGTTTATTACCGTAATATCTTTTAAGGCTATAATTTCTTTTTCGCCTGAAAAATTAACTTTTCGGACTGGAGATGACGTTTGATCAGCCAATGGAGACTTTCAAAAAGGTCAAGAACAGATGAGGAAATTAACACTCGCTGTGTAAATTCCTGTGGGATTAGCACAATCAAAGCACACATTGCATGCTGGTTTTAACTTCGCCGAAGACTGGTACATCAATCGCAGTTCAAGACGAGCAGCGTTATCATAATCTTCAATTTTCATGCCGTATATAATTAAAATTGACTTTATCACCTGATATAGGGTACACTGGCAGAAACTGGATACTGTGTGATGGCCCATAAGTGCCATTATAGAATAAAAAGAGGTTTTGTTTGTTTGTTTGATTAGGATTTTAACGTAGCTTTAACAATTTTCAGTCAAATCGCTACGATGTCTGCAGTGAAGCAGTTTATAGTGATGTCTAGCACTGGGGAATCATGCCGCAGATATTGTAACATGATGTCCCACCCAGATTATCCTGACACCAGGCCGACCAGTCCTAACTCTAACCTCTTAATGCTGAGCGTCAAGTGGGGCCGCTGTTAATACAATTTTTGTAAGTCTTTGGTATGACTCGGCCGGGGATCGAACCCACGACCTCCCGCTTCCACGGCGGACGTTGTAACCACTAAGCCACCGTATCGGTTTGAATAAAAAGATAAAGAAATAACTGAAGAAATTAAAACAATATGTAAGTTTAAAGAGTGTTGAAAACAAGACGAGTTTATTATCACTCCTGAAAAGTTCTCTGCATTGAACCAGCCCCCAAAAGGTAATTAATAACCTAAAACAAAGACAATCCATATATATGTATATTGATATAAAGCAATATTATTTTAGAAACTATGTCGGCGGTAATCAGTAGTTTCGTCATATGTTAGATAAACCAATAAAGATAACCTCGGGTATTTTCTGACGGTTGTATTGCGATTCGAATGTAAATGAGGCATAAATACAGACATATAACATATAAATGTGATAGTATAATTATAAAGCATACAGTTAAAACAAATACTTCGACCGTCTCAGTCAGATACCGTTTGTAGTCGGCAAAAGGGCAGTTACTACTGCACCATTGTTGCGATGATGCGATGATGAGAGAGAGAGAGAGAGAGAGAGAGAGAGAGAGAGAGAGAGAGAGAGAGAGATTATGTCCCGCGGACGTCTCTGTAGATTTATGTTCTGGAGAGGGTTAAGTGGGGTTAGGTCTGGAACCTTTCACAGACTCAGTGTAAATGAAGCTTAATATCCAATACACAAAGACGACTTTGTGGTGAGTGCAAGCATGTTTATATTTGGTTGGAAAAGCTTGATTTACTGCTACGAAAGTGTAACGATAGTGCATTACATAGAGTACATACTTTTTAAACATTAGGTACAAATTTCCTCTCCTTGTCGGACGGGTAAAATATATTTCACTATAATACAGAGCTTCCTCCCATGCGATCTACTTACAATATTCTTTACTGACACAAAATCGAGATAGAATGACCAGGAAAAAAGTACCTTTATCATCGCCAGTAATTTTTATGACAGTTATAGAAATAAAGATACTCGCACACACACACACACACACACACACACACACACATACATATATATATATATATATAATATATATATATATATATATATAACAGGGACTTGTGGCTGATGAATTATAATAAGCTAGGGTACATGCATTAAGTTACAAGCCTGTTAGTATACACAGCATTATGGGTAAAGTTCTACAATAAACAGACAATGAGCAGATTGAAAGTTTTGTGCCGGTCCCGATTTGTTACCATTGTTTTCAATGGATATCAATGTCGGACAATTGCATATCGTCTCTATGCATATTTCGCATAATTCCACACATTTTTCTGGTCCGAACATGCATTATTATGCGTTACTTCGGATCTGCATTGTTCAATATTGTTCCTATCAAAATGAAAAGAAACCGATTCTGAACATTGGCGGTCAATGCTGATTAATGAGGTCTGTTAATATCAACATCACAGCTATTAGATCTCCGTTGGTCACCAGGAGGCGCTACAGTAGATAATCATAAATATTACCAAGACCGCATTAGCTCTCTGATTCTCTGTTGATCACCAGGAGGCGCGATAGTAGACCACCATAATAATTAACCAAGCATGGTCGACGGCTTTAACACTCTTTAGCTTTAACACAAACTCGCATCGCCGTTGTTAAGAATCCGATCCAGTCTGGTCATTAAATTCCATAGATTAAGACTGGAGCGCTGATCATAAGTCTGCTCCTCGATCTACTGACAAAACTGACCTCCATACGATACCAGAGCAATTTGTGTCACATTTAAATGAACTAGACCAAATGGGGTTTTGTTTCGGAGGAATAATGGGTATCGGTATGCATTCTGCACCAGATGCACGTCATAACATGAACGCAGGTTTAGTGCATACGCCGCCTAATTGCATATCATAGCATGTCGGTCCCGATGCCATGCATATAAGCGGAACCGACTCTGTGTGTGTGTGTGTGTGTGTATATATATATATATATATATATATATATATATATATATATATATATATATAGAGAGAGAGAGAGAGAGAGAGAGAGAGATACTGTAATGCAAAATTGCAAATGATCAAACGAACTGATAGTGGTAATTTCAATTCAATTCAACTTAAATGATATCAACGGGATTTATTAGCAGTGGCCAATTGGAGTTATTACATCAGCATAACGAGTGGTGAAAAGAGCACAATTTCCACGACTGGTTGCATCACTTTCTCCTCAAACGTTGCTATTTCCTCGTACCTTCCCTTTCCAACTGCCTCGTCCTTCCTGGACTTCCAAGATTCTATTCTCTACTCGTCACTTTCCCCTTTTTGGACCTCACTTGTCGCTTCTCCGTTGTCTTTTTTGTTTTTTTCGGACTCCGTCTCCGGGTTGTCCAGTCCCCTCTTCCGCAGACAACTGGTTCATCCCCTGTTTAGCGAGGAAAGCACTATCCTTTCTTAGGCTTCCCCCGGGGCCAACTTCTCTCTGACAGATAATTTCTTAAATGAAGAATTTCGGCCAAGTTGTCTCTTTAAAATGCCAGTTAGTTCCAAGATGTAAGCCTTAATTTCACTCGGCCAATCATAAGCCGTGGTTTTCTCAAAGTGTTTCCTTAGACAAACATAAGTTTCCACAGTCAGAATCTCCGATCTAAGTTTTATAGCTTTTCGCTTTTAAGAATGACTACTTGACACGGATCAGAAGTTCAACTCTCTTTCTCCAACCCATTTAGAAACATCAAAGAGTGGACATAAATGGACTTTGGGAAGTCCTAAAGAGCAATGGAGATCTGGGTAAAACGAGCGAGACTTTTGCAGTCATCAGTGGCGTCACTACGACCAACTAGTTTAACGGGAAAACTGAAAACGAATGTCGACTCTAGTATGTTGTATAATGTTGTTACTAATAAGACTACACTATCTGTGTCGATCGTCTGAAATGATAATTGAGAACAGTCGCAGATAACTTCAGTTTTATTTTACTGTCTTATGCATCTCGTGTGTATCACTAAAAACCTTCTTAAGCGCATAAAGACGTATATATCAAACGGACCGAATCACTTTTTTAAGTACGCTTTGTTTTGGTTATTCTTATTTTTATTTGATGTCAAATATGCTGTAATCCCTCTCCCCTGTTTCTCGTAAAGCTCGTGCAGTGGCAGTTTTTTAGGACATTTTATAGAACCTAACAAACCTCATCTTTGCTAGACATGGGTCGTCGATTAACTTCCTTCGTTCCACATCGACGGTTTGGATATGGAGCTAACCGTTGTAGTTCGTTGAGTAAGTGTCTACTCTTGGATGGAAGTTACTGTCTGTGGTAATAGAAAGCAATTGTTGAAATAGAGAGGTAGTTACTTCTTTTCAATATTCAAGAAGACGACATCAGCCACGTCCATATTCCTTATATGTGGGCTTATCGCAGACTCACCGCTATAGCACATGGTAATCCTTGAGGAGTCCCACCATTTGTGTTAAAATTGTAAAGGATTTTATAAAGTTTGCAGTGTTGTTACTTTACATTAAAGAATTCAGTGACACAATGTATTTGAATAATGTTTGGGATGTTGGGTCAATCTTTGATTAAAAATTTTGTTAGCACTTGCCAAGTTTCCTAGGCTGGATCCTCGACTTTCTCGATGCCTAATACTGATTATGGGGTTTGTACTTCATCCTTTATACACGTGTCTTAGGCTGGTTTCTACCCCACCCCTCCCCCTCGTCTTGTAGTAATCTTTTGACAGAAGATTTCCCTGTTATCCTTTGTTTGCTAAATATGGTATGCTATATTGCGTGTTCGTGCATGTGTTTGTGTTAGGGATGGCTTCCAGTTCAAATCTATTGAGTTGTCTAATTTCCCCATGTTTACTGGATTTCTATTTATTGAGAAATAAATAAAAGTAGGTATTTACTTTAGAACCTCTAGCGTCCACCTCCTGTTATTCTTGAATATTTCCGAAATAAATTTCCAAATACTCAGCGTGGAGTCATTTGTGTATGCACAAGGCAAAAATATTTTTAAAAAAACTAATTCGAAACGTTGCTACGTTTTATTGTGTTTGTAAATTTTCCCTCACTCATAGATCTCATGCTCATGGGGTTGGATTAAGATCTTTATTCTCCCCTGACACTAGACCTGTTTGGGTTCTTCGTCATAAGCGATTTTGGTAACACAAATGGCCGAGACCTAATAATAATAATGACTTTTACAAAGCGTTACGTCATATCGTTTTGGAGTTTGAACGTATGTGCTGGAGAACGTCTTATTTTTTTTTTTGTTCCCCTCTATCTGTTTGTACCGTTTTCTTTCAATTGATTTCAATGAAACCCATGCATACGAACGATTTAAACAAGAAATAGAAACGCTCCATGATGGGTTATACAATATTTTTTCTCCTAACATTTTAAACATTCTAAAATGAATTTTTTTTATTATATTATAGTTTTCTATAGAAAATGCTAATTGTGACATGTAGTCAAGAAGATAACTATTCAATCTTTTTCAAGGGTAAAACCTTATTCATTTATGCTGTTAGATCTGAGCAGAATCAATTGTATTTTTGTTGTGTCCAGTATTTCATTTGGGCTGGAATTTGTTTGTTCAAAGTATTTAATTCAGGTTATGCTTCTCTGGAAATATAAAGAGCTAAAAAAATTTAAAAAAAAAAAACAAAAAAAAAAAAACAACAGTAATGGAAGTAGAGTCTTATATTTGTAGTCTAATTAATGTAAGGATGTATTCTTGGATTGTGTTATTGTGATTCAGCAAAACACTGCTGGCGCGTCACTACAAGACAGACTAGCACAGGCACAACAGCACATCCAGCGTTGGATTTATTTTGGTATACCACTAAAGTTTATTTTGAACTTTAAATCATTCGGACTTGGGCTAGAAATTTCAATATTATATGGAATTTAATTCGCGATACCGTACGTTCTTTTCACTTTTTTTACTTTGTATAAATAAATTATTGCTGAATTGTAAAAAGCATGTTGTCTCTCATTATTTTCTATTACTTATTTGAAGACCACAAAGTCATAATATTATTTTCTAAAAATTATTATGTCTATAACTTCGATTAAAAAAAAACAACAGGGGTCTGAGTTGTTATCACGTTCTCAATATGGCTTACATAAATTTAAAATGAGTCAGACTGGTGGGTCTCCGTTAGATTGCACAATATTGTAATCACCCTTCCCATAATTGTCATTGTTTTTCTTTCTTTTTTCTTCTTTTGATCTGTAGATGACCAAAACAACAATAGGTTTAACATCAATAGTTTTAAAATGTCAAATTTCCAAGTAATCGGTGTTCATTTATAAATATGCTCATAACCACGATTCAACAGCTCCGTTGGCCTAAGTGGTTAGAGCATCCACCTCAGATGCGGCAGGTGGTGTGTTCGATCCAAGCTCGAGTCATAACAAAGTTTAATAAAAGTGGTACTAGCAGCTACCACGCTTGGCGCTCGATATTAAGAGGTTGGTATTAGGAATGGTCGGCCAGGTGTAATCAGGATAACTTGACTGGATTTCGAGATGATGCTTCATTTCTGCGGTGTGATGCCCCTGTGCTAAACATCGCTATTAACTGCTACGCTGCAGACATCTTAGCGATATGGCTGAAACAAATTTAAAACTAAGTCAAAACACACACACACACACACACACACACACACACACACACACACTATGATCTAGATTTCGCTGTTCCAGTGAGGAGATTTATCAAGCCCAGACACTCCCGATATTATCCATGACCCGATATTGCGATTAATAGCCTTGAAAATCTTCCTCGAAGTCGACAAATGCAGCCTTTGATTGGTCGGACGATCTTCGAGTAAATTTTAGAGTTGTGTACAGTTTTATGATAGACATGTGAAAAAGTGATAAATACCACAAGTTTCACGTGCAGGTCTGCCATACGCCGATAACAGTTCGTGTTTTGGTTACCGTGGGAATTCCTAGTCATTTTTTTTTTGTAGCTTATCAGATAAAGTATTATGTATCTCGTGTGTGTGTGTGTGTGTGTGTGTGAGAGAGAGAGAGAGAGAGAGAGAGAGAGAGAGAGAGAGAGAGAGAGATTGTTTTAGAAATACACAAAGAGCAACACGCGTTAGCATTCAAAATAAAGAAGAAAACACTCAAAACAAGCAAAAGTCCCCCCCCCCCCTGATTATCAACAACAAATAAAGCACACAATAAAGCCAACAATAAACAACAAGTGAAGAATGTATATATGTGTTCGTGTATATTGATGGTTGGTACCAAGCAACGACGCTTTGGACCATACTGTATCCTCTTTTTGCGAAAGTGACCAAAATTAGCAGGAGCAATGAATGTACAGTAATAGTTTGCGGAAACAAGTTATAGCGAACGAGCCTGTTGTCAAGAAGGTAATGTTTTGCATCGGCGTGACAGAGACGGACAGCAAAACACTTACGGATCTAATTACATGGAGATAAAGATTTGGGAACTAGTCGAGAGTTGGGTACACATGACATTTATACCGTTGTAGATGGCAGTATTTAGTAGATAATGAGATGTAAATTTGGTCAAATGAAGTTTTTGATAGCTTATCATATTTGTATCTCAAATTATAGAGATGTTATTCTATTGATGCAATTTTAGTACTTTTACATGCGACTTTGGAACGTTCTGTTAATAACTTGAATCTTTAGGTTCGAAATTGAAGACACATGAACATGAAAATAAAATGTCGGGGCATGTTTAAAGGATGGTTCTCTACTGAGATATGTACGTGTGAACATAAGGATTTATACATTTTAAAGTTACTAAGTTATTAATTTGCAGGTGTTTCCATGGGTTTGCTATGATAGTTGAATTAGTGCTGTGACTGCTACATATAATCCACATTGACTGTTTTACTATTTTATAGTTGTTCTTAACGAATTACCTCACATTAGTAAATATTTAGCACAAACAATACATGATGACATACTACATTTTCATCCATGATTAGCTTTTAATAAAGATATATATAACGCCACATAGTTTTGTTTATTTATAACAGGTACAGAACTTATATCAACATATTGACAATTGTTTCTTTACAATCATTTTAACCCGAGAAATAAGTTATTTCAGGCATACATTGTCTGACAACAATACTCCATTGTTGGTATTATTTAATGAAATACATACACAGGGAGGCAATCCTTTTGCCAGTAAGGGAGGTAATATACACAATATACTAAATGTATTAGGGAATTGGTTTAGTGTTTTACAGTACCGGGACACAATTAGGTTATTTAATGTCGAGGCAATTTCCAGTTCAGTAACTTCGAATGTAGTTCTAGTCTATTTTTAGAACACGTTTCCTCTCTCATTTTAGTGGTGATAAAAGAGTTATATTGATGCATATTTGGTAGGGAATTAAAGGTAATTGTTTATTCTTGTCTGTCTGTATTTCGGCGACAGTGCACATTGAGTAATAAGGCCCTGGTGATGATCCGGAAGTGAAATCTGTGCTCTGTTTACATGCTACTGTTTACAGTGCACCCTCTCAAAAAAATGCCGGTGAACCTTTGACAAGTCAGTTTTGGAGGTATTGTAGATTAACGTATGATTTGTATTGTGCTGTAATTGTGATGTATGTCTATCTGGCGTCATTACTGTGCACACAGAGGGTCAATCCCAATATGGTTATATATATATATATATATATATATATATATATATATATATATATATATATATATATATATATATATATATATATATATATATATATATATATATATATATAACGGATGTATACATGCTATGTATTTTGGAAGCTCGATTGTAAATAGCAGCTAGTGATCTAAGGATGGAAAAAATTAATATAGACTATTATAAAAAAGCAGAGGCACATTATTACAAACGTGAGCATGGGTGGTACATGATAAGCTATTGCTTCAGATACTTGTGTTTGTGTTACAGAAAAATCGGTAATGCACGAATCATTCATTTTTGTGAATACAGTTGAGCACACGCTGGGGACTGATTGAATTGACATTAATGTGAAAGTGTCTAATGATGTGGAAATTTAAATTTTCTGACTCAAGTTTATCTTTTTCTATCTGATCCCAAAACTGGCATGAAGAACAATAAAGGCATTCAGAAGAAGTTGGGAGTTGAGAGCAACAGCCGCCGCAGTTACCTACATCTACGATGAAAATACAATCAGTCGAAAGATAAAGAGATGTAGAGTATGAAAGGCGGTCTTATCTTGAAATTACACGCGGATCGGAAGAATGTGAACTAAGGACACTATCAGAAGATGAACGAGGATTGATGAGAAAACGTCAAAGCTGCTTGGCAGTGTTACAATATATCTACAGAGAGAATTGCCAACGGTATTCTTTCATATTCTCAATCATGCTGTTTTATTCACACAAAACGTAGTCCAATCTGCCGGATTCCAACAAAGTGGGTGAAAGTGCGCCAGTTCTGATACAACCAAACTCTCGCGTAACTCTGATAGATCTGCCACGAGTAAGAGCTTGCAAACGTCTGAACAATGATTTTATTGGTGTCGCTTTCGTTCTCTAAAAAAAATACACCGCCCATTAATATACAATAAAGTCTGACGATACTGTTTGTGTTTAAACGACACATGTTAACATGGTTATAATGTACGTTAGAGATGGACAATGTGGGCGTAACATTGCATGTCCCCTTGTGTACTGAGTAAGTTAGTGTCACAGTCTGAATATTTTTGTAAAAGTTTCGTACAGATTTTCGACAAGCAAAAAGCATTAAACTAAAAAAAAAAAAAACAACAGAAAAAACAATTGAACTTACCATCGTTATAATCATACCTTTACTGATATTGATTCGGTGACTCTCGCGTAGATATGCGAGAATTTCGGTAAACGAGACCAGATTAAAAGGTGCTCATTGGGAACAGGTAGCATCTTTAGTGTCGGTTACAGTTTGCATTATGAAAATTATTGTTACCGTCATTTACACTATCATCCCATATCTGAATTACTTGTCTGTGCGTTCTCTAATACGTTTGTACGTTGGGAATTCTTATTCAGAAGGAATCAACCGACCCAGCGTTTTTACTTTTGTGTTCAAAGAAACCATTTATCAATACATTCTTATAAAGTTAAATTTTTAGAACGAGTTTGCCCGTACTTTGTCGACGGCTTCGGATATATATATATATATATATATATATATATATATATATATATATATATATATATATATATATATATATATATATGTATGTATGTATGTATGTGTGTGTGTGTGTGTGTGTGTGTGTGTGTGTGTGTGTGTGTGTGTGATATACAAAGATGAAAATAAAGAACATTCATTTGCCTTTATCGACAGTGCAACTAAATATTCGCACTGGCATTTTAACTTTGCGTGGGTTCGAGTTTCGGGTCACCAATATCTTCATGTGTATCAGTTGTTCTCCCACTGATTTTCCCTGGTTTTTCTATCATCAAATACACTCGTCGTCATGTATTGCCTACCATGTTTTGAAAAGTGGCGATAACACCATAACAGCCAGAAAGTTAGATGCATTCAATTTTTTTATTTCTTTTATGTTTGTTTTAGTTGTGCAACGTGAGTTTAAAGAATCTACATACAAACTGAAACCGCTTTGCCACCGTGAACCCTATCTACATCAGTCGTCTCTTATAGGAGAGTGCATCGTACTTATTCTAAACCACTTAGCCCCAAGGGCATGTGCAAAATAACGTGTCTAAGTCACATTCAGATGTAAATACAGCAGGTGTTAACTGTGATCTGATCCAGAATCGTGATGATTAAGAGATGTATTCAGATTGTGAACAGGTCGAAACGAATCCAAAAGTATTCCACTTTGGCCAAGTACTTTGTTTTGAAACACAACATTTTTTTTTTGCATGGATTGCTGCAATATATCAATAATACAATCACATCCGTACATAAAAGATACTTCGTTTAATTTTGGCTTGCAAAACTAAACACCGTGACATGCAAAATATAAAAAATTCCTGGATCTATTCATATTTGACGAACATCAGAAATTCATTAATGAAGTTATGCCGCCATATTAATAATAGTCAGGATTACTCGCTCATTTTCAGTGTTTGTTTAACAACAAGAAACGGTGTAGAAATTGTGCTGCAAACGTCTCAGGTAACTAAATTGTTTTAAAACAAAGCACTGTTTACATCTACACGTGTATCTAATATTACCAGAGTATGTAATTTGATAATTAGTTACGATCAACTGAGTTAAATTATCCCATCAATTTAATGTTTTGCTGTTACTTTTGAAAACGTGATGTGGTTTTTTTTTATAGCCGTAGTCGAAATGGTGCCAACATAAATGCTGGTTACTGATGTGCATGCACTGGGCGTTCACACAGATCTGGATGGGTGTCGCTTTTGAACCACAGTCTTTAAAAGCACGGTCAACGACTGTCAATGTTTTTGCTTGATATTATAACACATCCATTCATTGATTATTCTTACCATTTCGATTTAGGTCATTTTGGGAATCAATAATAAATTAGACTAGTTTTGAAAATAAAAAGGAATCCGAAATGGTCCAAAAGACACCTTGTACCGTATGCCATATCTGGCCAAATATAGTTCACAAACCTCAAATAATTGTTTCAGCTACTGTTGGACTCTATTGAAGTAAAGCTGATGTGGATATTTATTTTTATTATACCGACTTTTAAGGAATAGAAAGGATAAACTTTATTAAAAATGTATCTCGGGTAAAAAAAACAACAACATAGATTGAATTTTTTAACTTGGCAAAACAACATGAAGAACATAAAATGCAATCAAATTAACGTACAATGTAATGAAGAACAGGAAGTAGGATGAAGAGGAGAATGAGTAGCAGACGACATACACACATGGATATGTCTGATAGTAAGAAGATGCCACCATATACTTGTAGCAGAAGGGAACCATAACGCAAGTACATGGCCATCGTTCTACCCTAGTACTTAATATGTATCGAGTTTCTTGAAATGTCACGTATCAATTAATACAAAATTAAAGATTAAAGGTGAAGGACATTTATTGCACATTTCTAGCTGTATCCGCCGCATGGACTTCCTCAGAGTAGTTCATATTGTTTAAGAAGCTGAATTTTACCCACGTTTCTGATCAAGTAAATTCATGTATTTATGTGCACATACCAATAATGCAAGTATAATATGATTTATTTTGAAAATCTTCTCCAATTAATGTTTTTACAATTAAGTGATAACAACCTTATTTAGATGCCGAAGAAAGAAAACAAAATAACATTGTTTTTCTAGACTTCTTGTGCAGCTTGGAATTATATTTTAAAAATTATGATTAAGGGATTCCATATGTCAATGAACTTGGGGACGTTGTTTACTTACAAATTAGATTTCGGGGCCCCGAGTGGCCGAGTGGTCTAAAGCGCTGTCCGTTACGGATCATTGCCATCTGACCTCTGTCTGCGTGAGTTCGAGTCTAAGATTCGGCTAATGTAGTTATGTGAGAAAACTTGCCAGTAGCTTCTCGTGGGTCGGTGGTTCTTTCCGGGGGGGGGGGGGGGGGGTCCGGGTTCTTCCTCCACCATTAATACTGGCCGCCATGTATAGCCTATATTGTGCTGAAAAATGGCGGTAAACCATAACAAAACCAACCAACAAACAACAAATTAGATTTCTGTGAGGTCCAGGGGAACATTTCATATCAGACCCTGTGGTGTTCCACATTGGAAATAAGGTTCAGTCTCGTGCACCGAACAAATTTATTTTTTGTTTTACTTTCACGGATTCTATACATATTTTAAATTTATTTGGGTGTAAGACTTCAACACTTATCTTTCTTAACAACAGATTTCAAACCTGTTCTTCCATGAAAACGTAATGGGATCACATTCAGCCAGTTAAGTATACATGTATTGTCAATATTTCCTTTTCACTTTTTCCAATTCAAACTTTCCTTCAGAAGATATATTTAATATTATTTTTTAATAATATACCTTGATATAATTTCCATTATCATATTTTATAGTTCTTATTTCTTAGTTTAAAACGCGAGTAGTAGATTGATGAAAACTAAATAACTACAACTATCAGGCAGTCAATCAATCATTCAATTCAATTCAACGATTAGTCAATCAGTCAATCTATCATTATATAGTTGCAAAATTAAACCTGAAGTTAGATACTAATATAAGTAATATATTATAATGTCATATCACCAATGAATTTAGTATTTATCGTTCAGCAAACTCTCTCTCTCTCTCTCTCTCTCTCTCTCTCTCTCTCTCTCTCTCTCTCTCTCTCCGAACCATTTAATGAATTAATTGGTTGCATACATTAATAAAAGAAGTAAGAACTTACATATATCGTCTTACTTGTTCAATAGAATAATTAGTTCAATTAAAACTTTGGGGATACATTATATTGTTTGTTAGGGACTACTTGGTCCTTGGATCAATAGGCCTATATTTGATTAATTTCTATTTTTAAATTTTCATTTTAATCTGAGTGTGTGTGTGTGTGTGTGTGTGTGTGTGTGTGTGTGTGGAGAGAGAGAGAGAGAGAGAGAGAGAGAGAGAGAGAGAGAGAGAGAGAGAGAGAGAGATCCCATTAAAGAAAAGAAAATGCATTTGTGCATTTGTACAATAATTGTAAATATTGCCTTAATTTCACATTGAAGCTTGCAAATGAATCCATATAAACATCTGACATATACGTTATTTCTTCTAGGTTGAAGCAAACATATTTATATCTAAAAATCGAATACTTACCTTTATGTTATGGCCATGCTACTAAGATAGTGTTTCTTGAGGACATGATATACATCTTACTAAATAGGGATCTAATATCTAAAGGGAAATATTTAATAGCAATATCAAAGAATAAATCATATGAAAGTCTCTCTTTTTTTAATTAGAATAGGCATTTCAATACTGAGAGATTACATGTTTTAGAGAATTTTTTTTCTTCATATTTAGAGAATTAGTTCATATTTTTGTTTAAACCAACTACTTTGTAACCAGGATAATCACTATAAAAAGTACCAGGTGAACATATTGATAATTATAAAGCACTGCGTATGTACAAATTAATGTTAACCAAACCAAAGAGACTGTTTAAGATCTGAAAGGCAATTAGTCGTTCATACCAAAATCGATCATGATGACGACGAGGATTATGCCTTAAACGACAACGACGACGATTATGATTAATTAAAATGAGATGCTTTTGGTGAAATGAAATATTAGAACTTGTTTAAGCCACCTTTGTTTGTTACGTTTACATTTGTTTGTTTACGTTTTTGGCATTATTCACTATATTCTAGAGTCTAAACATGAAACGGGAAACAAGCTGATTTAGTTAACTTTCCTTAAGTGGTCATGATGTCATGCGTTATACAAAAACGCTTTGAAGAACTCCAAATAGGACCTACTTACTCATGGTGTAAATATTCATTGTAAATAATAATAATAATAATAATAATAATAATAATAATAATAATAATAATAATCATCATCATCATCGTCATCATCATCATCATCATCATCATCATCATCATCATCATCATCATCATCATCATCATCATCATCGTCGTCGTCGTCGTGGGAAAAAAGTCCAGAAATTAAGTTATGAAGTACACGATACGGGCATGAAAATTAAGAAGGAAATTACCTTAGGATATATCTTTCTGCAACAAATATAAATCATTGAATGATTTTTTTAAAAATTATTTTTAGTTTATTATTGATCAATGGGAAACAAGTAACCACTTGCGAACAAAATATATACAGATAAACGGAACGTCAGTTTATGGACCTGTCTACCGTCACGGTTCACTTGGATGGTTTGTTTGATTACGAACGAAAAAAAAATTGCTAAACCTCGAATGTGTATTATTGTATCAATACCTCATGAAGCGGGGCCCCGAGTGGCCGAGTGGTCTAAAGCACTGTCCGTTACGGATCACTGCCATCTCACCTCTGTCTGCGTTGGTTTTTAGTCTCAGATTCGGCCTATGTGGGTATGTGAAAAAGCTTGCCAGGAGCTTCTCGTGGGTCGGTGGTTCTCTCTGGGGTTTTCCGGGTTCTTCCTCCACCATTAATACTGGCCGCCATGTATAGCCTATCGTGTGCTGAAAAATGGCGTTAAACCCTACAAAAACAAACAAACAAACAAATAAACAAACCTCATGAAGCGATGTACTCGCATCAAAATGAAAATATGATGATTTGGTAAAATGACCAGAAGCATGATACATATTACGTTTTTATCGTAACCTGTCGCGGGATTATTTCTTGTCAGAAGTTTCATCATTTAAATCATCTCTATGTTTCAGTTTGAAACAATTTTGATACATTAAGGTTACATTTCTTGCTACATCCTTGAATACTAAATTAACAACAAAACACAAAATACATTTCTTTTCTTATTATTGGAAAGTATACCCTGCACATCAGTTGGTACACGATGCACTTTTAAGACGATAACATTATGTATGGGTGTCCAGAGTGGCCGAGTGGTCTGTCTAAAGCGCTCTCCGTTACGTATCACTCCCATCTCACCTCAGTTTGCGTGGGTTCGTGACTCAGATTCGGACAATGTGGGTAGGTGAGAAAGCTTGCCAGTAGTTTCTCGTGGGTCGGTGGTTCTTTCCGTGGGTTTCCCGTGTTCTTCCTCCACCATTAATAATGGCCGCCATGTATAGCCTATCTTGTGCTGAGAAATGGCGTTAAACCATACAACAACATCAACAACATTATGTCTGCGAACACAACCAGGATTTTGTAATAATATTTATGTGCTGAACGACATTATGTCGTCAACGCACTCACTCAGGATATCGTCGTCTCTTTCTGATGCGAATCGAATAACTTCGATTGTCTGAAATAGACTCGAAAGTAATAGTAGTGCTGCTTCCCAACATTGCAAGTGTTTGGTGGACGGACATCGGGCTAGATGTCTGAAGAACATTCTTGTATTGTGGTCAGGACAGTACCAAACATGTAATTTTGTTAAAACAGATAGTACCATAGGAAGTTTGAATAGAGGATTCCCATCAGAGGAAATGATATTCAAGTATCAACCACTCATTTACGAGAGCAAACATTATGACTGGAATACATAGAATTCTTTTGATGTAAATAGGATGATGTGGCTTTGCATCCCACAACTTTGGGCGTGCCATGGGAGTCAACGGTATTACAGGAGCTTGCTTTATATATAATGTTGCACAAGTTTTGTAGAAGGTCTTGTCGCCACAAACTTTGTCGGCGTCTTCATTAAATGTAACCATTATGATTGACAACTGTTGGTAATGCTCGCAATAAATTACTGCATGCTAATGATGGGATATGCTCTGTTCGTGGCTGGATTGGATTTTAATTAGGGCACACTAGAATAACGGTCCGACATAGATGTTATTCACATTCGTGTGAATATTGTCCAGTTTACGTTTTTCTGAATAAGGAATATTAGCTGCAATTAATGCTTTTAAAATCTATATACGTTGACTGTAATCACAATTCATTTTAAGATTATTTTAAAGAGCCTCCAATCAATTTCAATTTAAAATAAATTTGGGGAAAGACTATCTATCTATCTATCTATCTATCTATCTATCTATCTATCTATCTATCTATCTATCTATCTATCTATCTATCTATCTATCCGTCTGTCTGTCTGTCTGTCTGCAAGTCGGTTGGTCAGTCCGTCCGTCCGTCGATTGGTTGGTCGGCCGGTCTGTTGGTCAATCCGTCCATCAACCATCCATCCATCCATCTGTCCGTCCGTGCTTCCGTCCATCTATCAATCCGTCCGTCCCTATCTATCTCTCTCTCTATCTATCTATCGTTCGTTCGTTCGTTCGTCTTATGCTTAATTCTTGTGTCTACCTGATTTCTTCATGGCTATGGGAAGTGAACAAGACGTTTACTCGACTATGAGTTCAAGACATGACCTTGTTTACGATTTAGTGTGATTTTTGTTCCATAGAAAATACCATTGTGTCGCAGGTCATGTAAAATATGGATATAAAGGGTTTTGGTAATTTTTAATATTCATTTCTGTTTTATAATCAGTTTAGAATTAATTTTCAAAACGTGGACATTAATTGCAAAAGACGCTCCAACTTAATTTCATAACTTGTTCTATTCCAGCACGATAACGATTAATATGTTTAATACCGGTCCATTTATGTTTGATTAACAGCGCACGCATATGCTATAGTAGTAATAACCAATGTACATGCATGTACATTTTCATCCGCTCTAAACATGCGCATATGCTGATCAAATAATTGGGAGAAACATGCATTTTCTGAAACGTTTCATACTCACCAAGTATATTTGAGTTTATTAACTTAATTTACATGCTGTGTATATTGTATGTTTACGAGAATTTAAACCTTCATTGTGAACTTTTTTTAAATGAACATAAAGAAAAGAGGGCAAATATTTCCAGAATATAAAGAAGTATGGGGAAATATTAAAGACCTGAAGAGAAACTGTTATCTGTCAAAATATGGAACCTTTAAGTGATGGCTAAGAATAGTTGATGCATTTGTATGAAATCATTGCATTTATTTGGTGTATGGACGAAAAGTGTTTGCTGTTTGTTTATATCAGCCAAAATTCAAGGCGCGAAAAATTATTTATACAATATAGAAATGTTTTCTTTTGACAAATATATCATTGTTCATTTGCAAATAAAATTGACAGCACGCTGTCATTAAAAATCTAAAAAGTTGAGGTTTCAGCTGTGAACAGCGGCTTTAAAGTTATGATACATGGAACTACATGTTGAAACACAACACTATGATCTCAAAAGCTCATTTGAGATCCATCACTCTTTCTCTCTCCAAGAGTTGGTCAAACTGTTAATCACATAGTTCGACGAACAGATGCACCCAAAATCATAAGGTGTTTATTGAATTCTGTTGTACCCTTTTAGAACAAAAAGGAACAATAACAATGGCTAAATTATCAGCATCGGCACTATAACAATAAAGTCTTTTTACCATACATAGCAATGCAACATGATAAATAGCAAAGTCTTTTTACCATACATAGCAATGCAACATGATCAATAGCAAAGTCTTTTTACCATACATAGCAATGCAACATGATAAATAGCAAAGTCTTTTTACCATACATAGCAATGCAACATGATAAATAGCAAAGTTTTTCTCTAAATTTTCAACATATCCCTCTGACAAACAGCAAACGTAAAAACCGCCACCATACAAATTTTCCACCGAGGAGGAAACTGGTTACGGTTGTTAAAACTCTAAGAAACGTATCCACCCGGATCAAACCTTTTTAATGCAATTTGTGTATGAGTTATTTATTTATTTATTTATTTATTTATTTATTTATTTATTTATTTATTTATTTATTTTACTTCAATCTGTGTGATGTGGACGAGATAGTCAGGTTTAAGGCAGGTGGTATCATGCTTGTCATTGTGTATCAATTAAATACTGAGAATAGAATTCCATGCATTTGAGATCTTATATTGCTTTTCTTCATAAGACGGCTAGTTTTCCCTAGCAATAATTTAACTATACATGCGTGAAGCAGAACTGTTGAAATATATACTGAAGCAAAGACATTATAAATCTTTCATCCCCTTGTCAGTCAGATAAATCAAGAAAATCAAACGAGTTCATTTGTCTTGTTTACAGTCGAATTATTCTTTCCTCCATCATGGACGTTTCTCATGTGACATAACAATTCCATCATTCTTCCGGTCGATTGTTATCGCCAGAATGCTTCCGCTGAACGCAAATTGTTTAAACAGAATGTCAATACATCATGACTTATTCACTTCTACCTATGATAGACAATTTGGCAGGAAAAGTACGTTGATACATTAGCAGTTTTATTGAAGTTTTAATTTGACTAACAAACATGAAATATATATAATTTAAATTCTAATATTAATTATGAAAGAAATAATAATAATAATAATGATAATGATAATAATAATAATAATAATGAGGACTTTATGTAGCACCTAATCTTTAGAAGCTCTAAGTGCTTTACAACATCTATAATGACATAACTACACAAGAAACACGATGAAATTAGGAAACATAAAAATGCTGAAAATGTTTAAGGTAGGAAGCCTTATTACATCAAGTTTGTTCTTGCAGTCGAAAAAGGTTTTAAGAGTACTCTTGAAAGGTATTACTGTGTCTTTGTGTCTAATTTCAATGGACGATTCATTCCACGTTCCTGGGCCCTGTTATGCAAAAGAACGTTGTCCATATGACTTCGTTTTCATAGTGGGAATAATGGGTATACGATTGTCAGAAGAGGAGCGTAAGTATCGTGTTGATGTGTACATATGGGCGATGCCAGATAGGTATGTTTGACTGGAGTCCGTCAGTGAAACGTAACACATTGAACAAATGCTGTATTTGATTCTAGATCGAATGGATAACCAGTGTAGGGTACAGAGAAGTGGGGAGTTTTGCCCAGAACGTGGTACTCTTAGGATGATCCGATCAGCTGTGTTTTGAACTTTTTGAAGTTTCTGGAATAGATATTGAGACGAACCAGACAGAATTGAGTTACAGTAGTCCATTCTGGAAAGTACTAATAAACACACAAGTGTTTTAGTGCCATCAACTGAAAGATATTTGCGAATATAGCTGATGCGTCTCAGGTCAATATATCATTTGTTCATGACATATTGGTGCAACGTGACAGTACTGTTCAGGGTAACACCTAGGTTTCGTACTGACTGTGTGAATTTAATGTTGGTGTTGTTGATATTTATTGTTTGAGGTAAAGGATGCGAATGCGAAAGTCTTTGTGTTGTGATCAGAATGGCCTCAATTTTATCGTCATTCATCTGCAGCTTGTTACATTTGATCCATGATTTCTCGTCAGAAATGCACCTCTCTACTCCTTGGATGGTCGCATCACCTTCAGTTGGGTGGCTAGATTATAATCCATGTATAGTTTTTTTTTTAATGGATCATGACGTTAGCGATAAAATAGGCTGATATGGTTCTTCATAAACCTTATTTGTAACGTGAAGAACTATTTATACAGATTACGTCGATCTAAATCCGGATGTAGCTCTTCATAAATCACATCACGGGTCGACGTTTAAATGTGATAATGTCATCACAACAATACTTACTTTAATAAATGGACCTAATTAGTTTGTAGCATGATGGCCTAAATAGATTATTATACATATATATGGCAGTAACTACATTGTATTAAGTCAACGATGCTTCCAGGACATTTCATAGCAATTTCAGAACTCGGTCACGTTTACATTTCAGAAAAGACCATACGTAATTTGTGATTCGTGCTGAGGGTTAGGCCTAATATCAAATGCAACGGAGTTGGTCCAGATCAATTTAATCTACCTAAGATCATTCGTGTGTGTGTGTGTGTGTGTGTGTGTGTGTGTGTGTGTGTTTATTTATGTATATATGTAGCTTTGCAGAGTGGTTGAAATTGGATTATTCTTCGCCGCCCACAACTAGTACATTGTTTTGTAAAAGTTTTTCACTAGTGCGCAGTTCGGAACCGTCAGACTCTTAATATGTGCCAGTATGGGGATGGGGTGGGTGGGGGTGGGGCCTGAAGAAAGACATTCATTCGTTCGTCGTGAAGAATCAGCCGTTCGGAGCGTGGGGTAAATTAGTAATTGGCGATGTATGTCATGAGTCAGATATTTTCAAAACTGCATTTATAAATAGTTTGTTTGATCAGTATTCAGTTCATTTACGAACTCGATCCTCAAAAATCCGTTCACTATCAATTCAGGCAATTGCGTTTACCAGAATACACTGAAGTTCATAAGTAAAATATGTAAATGAAATTTCTCTTGTATATTCTGATGGAAAACACATTAAGTTTCTTTTAAGATGTTAATACATGCATTATTCCTAGTCACATACGAGAACTTTCGAGGGCAGATTGGAACTTTCGATAAGTATCCATCTGACACCTTTAAAGAATGAACGACACAAAACATATTAGTTCGGTATGGCCACAGGAAAATCCATTATGTATGTCAAGGATGAAAATAATGGTGTTTCTCATTCTTCCCTTGGACATACCGATCTAAGATATTTTGTGGAGTACATTCTCGAATCATATCAGATTTAAGGAATGTGATGTATATTGAGAAGAAAAAAAAACATGTCCAGATTTAAGTTTATTCTTCTCGGCCGCCTTTTGCATAATATTTTTTCCGGCTGCTTCCGTCGGTGACTAGGAATAGCCAAAAATCAGGTGCTCTTTGCCATTTTCTAGTGCCGAGAAAGTGTAAGTTATGTTTTATGTTATTCTGTCAAACAGTTAACTAAAATCCGTAATGTGACGATATTAGTAACTGTAGCAACATAAATTGCTGTACATCATATGTAAATGACATAGCTACATTATATTCATTGCATGATAATGAAATGTACAATACACCTGCATTTGAAAGAACTTGCACACCAACAAAGAATCTTTTATAGCAGTTAGTGTACGTTGCAATGAATTAAAACATACTTTTTTCTTTGGAACACATCACAATTCTCAGTAGTGAAGAACGTATACTAACGATGAACATCAGGAGGTCATTTAAAATCATGGATGCAGGACCCAGTTTTGAACTATAATTTCGGATTGAAACCTAAGCTGTTGTACAGAAGGATTTTGTCTGGTGACCAACGAAAAGCTCACAATGTGACTCCAAGTCCAGATATCCATCCGATGAAAAAGGCCTTGTGAAAAAGCTCGAAAGCTTTGGAGTCAAAAAACTTATTTGGCTACAGGAATCCATCTTTGTTTAATTTCATAAATTAATCTGTTCATCTCATTATCGGTTCATTTATAGACTATACTGGTCAAATCACTGGTCAGTGGTGATGGCCAGTGACGTATTGACGTGACCTAGATTAGCAGCGAAGGTGATTGAAATCGAATTTACTTAGCATAACGTCCCTTGGTACTACATAATGCTTTGAACTGACCATTAGTTATTCATGCAGTGAACTGTTTACGCTATGCTTTGACCTCCTCCCTCATGTTCCCTCATTAAATGACGATAAACACAATTCACGGGAGTATGCAATGCAATCAAAGATTTGCCAATTTTTCTTTGATGATGACTTAGGGACTACTAGCTATCAGGTTTCGTGAATGACAGCGTGGGTGAAATGTAAATGCCTTCCAAATGAAGATAAACAGACGTACATGTGTTGTTTACAACTACGAGCAGGTGCTTTGTACTTACCGCTATAATTCATTATTTCTGATTGATTGCGGTTTAATGCATCTTTATGTACCGACATTTTCCAGGTGAGAGGGTTGCAAGTTTACCGTTAAATTTCATGCATAAATATAAAAGATATAATTAATATTTCACAATTCGTGTAATTTTTAAACATTATATACTTCATTGTTTGTTATTTATATGAATGTGATTCAAAGACATAGCCGTGTTTAATAAATAATACGGTATATATAATTTTCAACGAATTAAATGCACAAAAAATAAAACTAGCGTCTTAAGAATATCCTAATATTAAAATAATCAATGATAGCCATGTACACACAGACTGGACGAAAATAGTTTCAGATAAACGTTTTGGATGATAAAGTGATGGAAGACGACACGTACGTGAGGAAGGCAAAGGTAGTAATAAGAGGGGGGGGGGACTCAAACCTCGAAGAATGTTTTTCTGTAATGGTCCAATTGGCAAAATGAAGGATTCTCACTATCAAATATTATCCCGGTGTACGTTGTTTTTTGTTACCATACATTCAGGGATATTGACACTAAAGTGGCACTGGGAAATATATTTTTGTTCCAAATACCCCACCCCTCATCAAACAGCAAAATAAAATACTAATGGTCCAATCCCATCTTCGTACTCCACGTTGAAATTAATAAGAAACAATATAATATTACTACATATGAGTGGAAAGAATCAGCGCAAAGATCTCTTGCTGTGGCTGTCTGCGTAGTTCGAGCCTCGTGTTCGACCAATGTGGCTATGTGAGAAAGCTTGCCAGTACTTCGTGGGACATACATACATACATACATACATACATACATACATACATACATACATACATACATACATACATACATACATACATACATACATACATACATACATACATACATACATACATACATACATACATACATACATACATATCTACGTACGTACTATATCATTCACTTTAGAATTTTAAAGGTTTCCCAACGGTTTGGTTTGAATCTGAAGACATATACAGTTACTCTGTTTAATGAAAAACTGTTGACGAAATCCTATACTGAACTGATACAGATTTGAAATAAAAAGCAAGACAATGATTTTGAGAAGGACATACTCAGACTAATGAATTACATTATGTTTATTAAACAGATTGCAAATCTCTGACAAAGCTGGACAGATGAAAATAAATGTGTCTAGTGTCAGAATTTTGTAAAATTTTCCTGTAAAAAGGAAAGAAAACAAAATAAGATACTGACATTATGACATATACGGTGGGTTTACACTGTTATAGTTCTCAAAATGCTTGCTGTACGAATTTTACCATAGCACGCTCAAAGCTCAAAATCAAATATGATACAGGAACGAGGCCATTCATGACTCTTTTAAGTATACTGTCTATATATGTTGAGACGAAGAACCTGATCTCTGCAAACCGAAGACTGGTATAAAAACGTGTAAATCCCAAATATTATTATCAGAGAGACATTACAGTAGGACATTGCAATAAACTAGGATAGAGCCAATATGGCTGTTTCATGTGATAATTAAATTTCTGCCTTTATCTTTTTATGAGTGATCACAAGCTCAAAATTGGTATCATATTTTAGAATTTAATGAGGATTGACATAGTTGACGGCCAATCTTTTCTTTAATGCAAAAAATAAAATTACTTAATTGTTCATTTAATACTGGTAAATATATCAATTTTCGAAAAATATAAAGCATTCGTTATCAAAATAATATAAACTTCTTGATGTATGTGTGATTAAGATTTGTAATATTGCCGTACCAATTTTTCAGTCATATCGCTACGATGTCTGTAGTGTGACGGTTTATAGTGATGTCTAAGCTCTGGGGCATCATGCCGCAGATATGTAGCATGGTGTCCCACCCAATCACATTATCCTGACACCAGGTCGACCATTCCTAACACTAACCTCTTAAACTGAGCGCTAGGCGAGGCAGCTGTTAGTATCATGTTTTAAAATGTATTTTATATGACTCGGTCCGGGTTCACACCCACGACCTCCTGGATTGAAGCTGTAGGATTCAAGATTAGGAATGAAGTGAAAGTTTTATGTCGGATGATAGTCAATTTGACTCAAAGACAATTCGGCCCATGACAATTCGGTACAAATTGGTCCGAAATTAAGACAATTCGGCCAACAATAGCTGGAACAAGTTGTTTATTTCTGCACACAAGTAGATACTATGTAAGATAGGTTTCAGAAATGGCTTTAGGAGAAAAAAAAAACTAATTTAAACAAACAAATCTATCTTGATATTCTTTAAAAGAAAATAATTATTCATACTTAACGTACATATATGTGAGAGTAAACATAAACTGACATCTTGCTCATTCTATATTAAAATATATTTACATATATTTATGTTTATGCTAACAATATATGTATTTGCACAACGACATTCTCAATTTTAGTCTTTCGTTCAAATTATCTATATTGATTTATAAAACAATAATACAAAACAGATAATATTCTACAGAATACGTATACATTTTTCTAAGGGTAGCGTACATCATACATTATATATCATATATTATATTTCATTTTAGGTTTTAGGTTGTCAGACTTCTGAACATAATACACACTCAATTACACATACAAGAGTTGTTGTTGTTGTTGTTGTAGGGTTTAACGCCATTTTTCAGCCACATGGCGGCCAGTATTATTGGTGGAGGAATAACCCGGGTAAACCCCTGGAAAGAACCACCGACCCACGAGAAGCTACTGACAAGCTTTCTCACATACCCACATTGGCCGAATCAGAGACTCGAACCCACGCAGACAGAGGTGAGATGGCAGTGATCCGTAACGGAGAGCGCTTTAGACCACTCGGACACTCGGGGTCCCTTGTTGTTGTCGGTTTAACGCCGTTTTGCAGCACACAATAGGTTATACATGACGGCCAGTATTAATGGTGGAGGAAGAACCAGGGACCCCCCCCCCCCTCCTCCAAGACACCCCAACCCACGATAAGCTAATGACAAGCTTTCTCACATACCCACATTAGCCAAATCTGAGACTTGAACCCACGCAGACAGAGGTGAGATGGCAGAGATTAGTAATGGAGAGCGCTTTAGACCACTCGGCCACTCGGGGCCCCTTATTTCACATGCAGGATAAATGATAGATTAATAATGAATGATACTGCATGTGTCATGTTTCACTTTCTGTGATGTTCCTAGTAGTTGAAAAATGGTTATATGTTTGCTTATTTCACGAAATATTTTATACAACAAGTTCGTTATTACTAATGTTGTGTCATATTGAACTTATGGAACGCTATGTTAAGCAGAAATCTTATGAAAACAGCACGTATTCCTGACGTTTGATGTGCGTTTTGAACCCCACGCCGTTTTCGTTATAAACAGAAGATGATAAAAAATTCCACAACAAAGGCGTCAATAACAAAACATGCTTAAAAATTACAAACGCAGCACTTAAATATCATATGCAAATCTCATTCCATTTTTAGTCAGTAAGTAAAAGCCCGTTGATTCTTTATTAAAATATGAATATCTTGTTATGTGACTGATTTTATATGTGAACAACGCGCCAACTCGCAAATGCCGTAGTTCTTGTTGTAACCATACGTAGAACTGAAAAATACTTTGTCATTACAAAAGACAGGAACAGAAGAAGGGATGGTGGTCTTGATACGTAACAGTAGGAACGGCATAGGTGTTTCTACGAGACCAAATTTAAAGTGATGATTGGATGCTCCACATATAAAATTATATCCATTGGTATTTTGTTATAGACCACCAAGGCAGAATCATACACTTTTACACCTTTGAAGGAAGCTTAGTAAACAATTTGCGAACCTAAAGTTTCCAGACTTTGTATTTTCGATTTTGAATGAATAAGTACATGTCAGCATTTTCAAATGTTTGCTGGAATAAGTGACCTTTTTTTTATCAGGGTCATTAAAAGAGGTACCATATCGAGATGAACTTGCTAGATCATATTGTTTGTTACTATATTGCAGAAAACATATCAATCTATTTTTGACAATCCTTGTATGATTAGTTTTCATCATGTATGACTGTCACTTTCTGTAATGGAAAAATTGTTAAAGGGCAGAAGAGGAAACACAGTTTAGGGATAATCAGATGTATGAAGAAAGTTTTATTGTAAACGTCTTACAAGTTATTTGCAAGAGCCAATCGGATTTGATACTGCGTGTTTCAACTGATGAGATTGTCCCGGATAAAGAAGATAAAAAGAGAACCAATGACAATAACTAAAATATCGGAGAACAATACAAAAAGAAACCAGTTATTAATCATCTATAGAAAAGAAAAAAATAATGCTGATATGTATAGACAACTTTACCAAGTTAGAAATGAAACAGAAAATATAGGGAAAAAGATAATTATTTTGATTACAAAATATAAGGCACTAAAAACCCTAAAGTGATTAGATAATAGTTGAAATCATTCTGTTACGGTTAAAAGCTAGAATGTTGCATTGACTATTGATGGTGCCAGCTGTTATGATTTCCATGGTATAACAGATAATTCAATTAAATTTTAGATTAATTCAACATTTATTCTCAGGAAGGAAGTCCATCATGTTTATATACATTTACGACCTATTCATCAGCGGACAAAATATTCGCAGCTATATAATCCAACTTCAATTTGTGAGGAATTTGTTTAAAAAGTTATTATGTAATTTTGTTTCATGTATTGTAGTTATTTAGGACCAATATATATATATATATATATATATATATATATATATATATATATATATATATATATATATATATATATATATATATATATATATATATATATATATATATATATATATATATATATATATATATATATATAACAGGGACTTGTGGCTGATGAATTATAATAAGCTAGGGTACATGCATTCAGTTACAAGCCTGTTAGTATACGCAACACTATGGGTAAAGTTCTACAATAAACAGACAATGAGCAGATTGAAAGTTTTAACTAAGGATATTTTATTCAGGAATCTAAAATGTCGTGATACGTTGTTTATAAATTGCTAGCAATAGCAGTTTACTACTACTGAATCATTTTAATAGTATGTAGAAACAGAAAACTAATCTTTATTGATACAATACATAATCCAGACCTTTGATAATTTGATGTGGTACATCTCATCATAATCTTTTCTTTAATGGACCTTTTCTTTTGTGTGTAATGTCAATGACTGAACTATTATTTTGTATGAAGTTGAAAGCGATATTTAATTCAGATTACGTTTAAACGTTAATAAATAAGTAGAACCCTTCCATGTTAGGCTCAATGACAACAAACGGCCATTATATTCACGTTAGATAGAATACTCTTAAGTAAAACAAAGACGGTTAATTATTATAGTTGTTGTTGTGGTGGGGTATAACGCCATTTTTCAGCTCAATATAGGCTATACATGGCGGCCAGTATTAATGGTGGAGGAAGAAGCCGGGAAAACCCCCGGAAAGAACCACCTGTGAAAAGGATTTTTAAAGGCTGGAGACTAATTATTATGAGATAATTTACTTTGATTTGGTATGGCTTTGTGTTTTATGTCAGAACAACACATAGCTAAATCATCAGTGACTCACATTAACAGTACACGAGACATAACATTCCCGTTTTCGACTCAATTACACAAATTAATCAAATTCATTACTTGGCTTAACTTTGTTAGTTTCAGTAAACACACACACACATTCAGGTCTTTAGCATACATGAAATCGCACTTTATACAACGTTAATTTCAGTCAATAAGCACTCCAGACTTTGTCATACGTGAAATCATAAAATATCGGTGAATTTACACGCATTCTCCTAACTCATATCAACTAAAGCAATGTAGGATATCTTAAAATTACCCAATTCCTATAAAACAACGACACATTCAAACAATTCTTCAATCTTATATATAAAGGAGATTATTGTGTTATAGACGAAATTAAATACAGTTATACTCCTATCAAGAAAATTGATCTACGAATTTAAACAATTAATTCATGCAAATATAGACGAATAAATTCAAACAAATCATTATTTGGTATCAACGAATTTACATCAGATTAACCCAAATACCTTGTGCATTCAAGCTTTGGCTCGCTTCTCGCCCCAAATTGTGTCTGTCGACCTTTCAGACATCTGGTCCCTCGGTCAAATATTTTATGAGAAAGATTGCTTCCAAATTCACTCTCGGAGTACGTTAATTTCACTCTGTCAGGAAAAACGTGGACTAACTAGATTTTCAGATCGGTCTTATTTAAAAGTAGAAGTTTTCGTGTGGGAAAACATGCCCCTTCTTTAGCGTAGCCAATCAGGGTTAAATATATTTATCTCCTTTTATACCTGACGCCAAAAATTGAGTTCAGCATGACTTCTAAATTTCCAAACAACGTTCTGGAGAATTTTAAGTTTGACATTTTCGATATAAAAACGAGCTTAACCTTTCCTGCTAGTCTTGTCTGAACTGTTAAATAAACAAAGGCCTAATTAAAATCACTTCCTCTCCCGACCAGACATTAGAAATCAAAGCAGTACAGCGATTTCACAAGCGCATGTCCACATAAATCTAAAAAAGTTGTTCACTGGTCCAAACTAATATATTCTTTATAGATCAACATAAAGTTGCATCCTCACAAAGGTAAACATTTTGTCATGACAACATGCCTATTTGATTGAGTAATTGTATTAAGATCGTGTGGTGTTGGCGCAATAGAAAGAAATTTAAATGCTGACATGAATACGCCAACACATAAACTGCGTTATCTTTTTATTCTTTCTTCAAAATCACATAAGATAACATTGTATCATTTTTGGAGAGTTGTTGTCTACATGTGGTTGGAATCATAATAATAATAAAGACTGTCATAGCAAACGTCTTCATTTCTTTTGCAATCACATTGGAAACATAGTGTAGACACCTCATTGATTGTTCGAATCTTCAAATTTATCATTAACCTGCGGGTTTTCCAAACTGCTTTAGTTTTTCACTTTGGTGTTTCACCGATTTTCTCACATTTGTCACATTCTAGAAATTCAACATTTTATTTTTTTAAAAGTCAAAGTTTTCATGCATCTGTATGACCTTTGTATCCTTTCAGTCACTGTTTCAAGCAGTGTCATCTTTCAGGGTTTAACTATTACCGGAGATAGTCGAAGGGTTTACGAATTTAATGAATAATATCACTGAAATATATCTAGTTGTGCTATCTAGTTGTGTGTGGCAGTTAACTAAGAAAAACAATACAAATTTAAAAAAACAACAGGTATTTAAAACAACAAACGCCAAAAGGAACAATAATAATAATAATAATAATAATAATAATAATAATAATAATAATAATAATAATTGTTTATTTGATTGTTTGATTAAGATTTTTAACGTAGCTTTAACAATTTTGCAGTCATATCGCTACGATGTCTGCAGTGAGGCAGTTTATAGTGATGACTAGCAATGGGGCATCATGCCGCAGACATGTAGCATGATTATCCTGACACTAACCTCTTTATGCTGAGCGCCAAGTGAGGTAGCTGTTAGTACCATTTTTTGTAAGTCTTTCATATGACTCGGCCGGGGATCGAACCCACGACCTCCTGACTACGCGGACTCTCTAACCACTATGCCACCGGAGCGGTAATAATAATAATAATGATAATAATAATAATAATAATAATAATAATAATAATAATAATAATAATAATAATAATAATAATAATAATAATAATAATAATAATTATAATAATAATAAGTATAAGAATTATAAGAAAAATATGAAGAAATGGGAGAAATTTAGGCTGCTGAAACTGGAGCCAGGTTATTGAAATATTATTGAGCATTATTTATCTTCAAATATGGCTGGCCATCTTTCTATAAACGCCTGATCATTTCAAGGGGTGGGAATGGGGTGGGGTCGGTGGGGTGAAAGCTTATCTCTTTATTACCATGCTCAATCTTGAACCAGATCACAACGTGTATAAGGTTATTAATTACCGTCTGTACACACTTATACATCGAGTCCCACTGCAAATAACATATACCCTGATATGCCGTTGTATACTGACTCGGCAAATCAAGGTATATCGTGTTTGCCCTACGGATTAGTCATACCAAACTGAATAGAGCTAGATCTGTCGACTATGAATGTAGATATTGGTCTGTGTAGTTTGCAGCTGGACTTTACTTACAAGCGAGTACAGACGGAACACTATAGAATATATATTTTTTAGGAGGAGAAGTAAAATCTAAAATACATGTATGCCAGAACATGGAAATACAGGTCTGAAGAACACGCAAAAGGGCAGATATATTGCCTAAATGGAAAAGGAAAGGAGTTATGAAATAAGCATATCGCTACTGTGGCGATGTATTTTGTTTGCCAACTCCTACCCCCACCCCTTCTCGCGCCGCCACTGCACATGTGTTTTCTTGTTATACGTTGTTTAACATGGTAAGATGAATAGGTTCCACCTACTCAATTGGTCATATCTAGTTTTTAGCATATGTTTGCAACCCGCCTTCTAGCGAATGACCTTTTCGTAACATCGGTCCTTAAACCAAACAAGGATAGCGTCTGTGTTCTCTCTGGGGCAACATAATACAGCTATCAGGATGTGAAGTATGTGTTGTCCCGTGTACGAAGGCTGAAAACATGGTATTAGGTATAAATGTTATCTTACACATAACACCTGTCTTATGACAAACACCAGAGCCTGTAAACAGTGGGACTCATCACTGATGAGCAACGCTCTTATTGATTGACCAACATCACACACACACACAGACACACACACAGACACACATACACACATACAATTATTTCATTCACGATGATGGCAATTATTAGCTATAGGATCCTGATTTTTATCGGTAAGAACTATCATCATATATTACCAAAGCACTTCTTTCCTCTGGTCCCCATTTATATTGTTTTAAATAAACAATAATTGAAAAATAGAAAAAAGAATGAAGCAACAAATTTAAAACAAAATAACAAACGATCATCGGAATATAATTTCTGAGAGAAATATGTGACTATGGTGTAAAAGTCCCAAATCTTATAAAACAACACATAATCTCTCACAAACGTTTGTATTTATAACAACTGCATTTACGTTATATAAAGAAATAAAGATTGCACAAAGGCGTACTCTAGCCGTTACAAATATATATATAGTACACGGCCGTTAAAATAAATATGTAATCAATTACCGACAGTTTGATCAAAATTTAGGCAGTTGGATAAAACATGTAAACATATTCACTTATACCAGCCATATCTTTGCAACAAAACAATCTTATTTCGATTGGCAAAAAGTAAATCTGTAAATTGGCATGTTCAAGTCTTTCTCAAGTTGGTCATCCATTTTATTTCAAGGGACACCACTCCTAAAATACGAACTGCCGATTGTCAGACAGTAAAATTGTAACAAAAAGACCGAGGTGTGTGTGTGTGTGTGTCCGTCTGTGCGTCTGTGTGTATGTCTGTGTGTATAATAAATTGACAACGAACAGTGCAGAACTATTATCTAACTAGCCTTAGCGCTTTTGACTCTTAATGAGTCTTTTTCAAAGGTAAATACAAAACATAGTCAAGAAAAACAAATAAAGCAATAAAATAGAAAAAGCATTGTGTTTGCAAGACTTTACATTACTATGACTTGTTGCAGATGCTAAAAGATATTTTGTATTGACTTATATTGAAAGTTGGCCGCTATTGCTTAACCGGCTTGAAACAGTGTTCCTGTTTTATGTGTTCTTATGATATATATGCTTGTTATCTATCTTTGTCTTTATTATTGTGTTTCATCATGCTCTGGCTGTTCAGTTCCTATGTGTTTCTTCATCTCCTTGTTTTGGAAACGAGAACAATTATAATTTTTCTCAGCTATCTTGCCCCATTGCTACTACGTCCTTTGTTCTTAAATAAACCGCCATCACGTGATCGCCAGTAAAACCGTTGATACTATGATGGACCCTCATTAATTGCTTTAAATGACCACTTTTGGCTCGCCATACTACATTTTGGTCAAGACCAAACGAACTGTGACTACATTCATCATTACTTAAATGTAAACTAAGCGAAAAAAGAAACCTTTCTAAGGGCTAGCGTAGAACAGGAAGAATTTCAGTTATCTCCCTTTCGTCTTTTCTGGCTAAACATTAATTTAGATAAATTGGGGTAAATCTCTATTAAATCGTCAACCTTTGTGTCAACTATCCCAGAGATACCACCGCGTACTGCATTACTCAACGCCAATCAATAGGACCCCCGGAAGAGCGCACATAAATAGTTAAATATATCAAAGATCAGAATATCGATGTCGTCTTCATGACAGGAGCATGGCTAAAAAAAATCAGACGATGAAACCAAGTGCGTGGATCTAACACCCAACGGTTACTTCTTCAAGTCTTTCACCCGCCACTCGCAGAAGTGGAATTGCTGTCACCAAATATAATGCATGATAAAATGTCTTAAACACAACACAACCTTATATGACCACCACAGATAGTTTGAACTAGTCCAGACAACACTCACACTGGAACAAAGGTCAGTCCATATTTCGGTCTCTACCGCCCTCCTCCTGGTAGAAAAAAAAAAGCTGACTGAATCTGTCTTTTTGGAACAGTTTCCGAATCCCCTCGAGTATGGGCAATTCGATAATTGGCATCCTGATTATTCTTGGAGATTCCAACTTTCACTTTATCTTCACTGGAAACTCATACATATAAAAACTCTCAGATTCCATTGATGTTTTCATCCTTAAACAGACATTTCAGCAACCCACATCTAAACATTGTCACATTTTAGACTGGATTCTTCATGGACCTGATGATCATATTCCGCGGTCCACCTTTGTATCCCACGAAAACTTGCTTCAGTTCACCCATGCATTATATGCCATCTGGACGTACCAGTCCCTAACTATCCACCTTTATTTGCTATTAAGAGAAACCTCCGTGTGATAAATAGAACCAAACTAACGCATGACATCCAAAAAACCTTACAACTTCCTTACCTCCTACAGCAGAACAACTCGATAACTGCCTGCGTTCATTGCTTGAAAAACATTCGCCAGCCACCAAGTGCAGAGTGTCAATTAAAACGCGTTTTCCGTGGTATAGCAGTGTTAGAGACCAGCTTCGCACTGCTAAAAGAGACCACCGTAAAGCGGAGAGGCTTTGTCTTTCCACCAGACTCACTATTCATAAACAAATCTATGAAGCCGCTAAGAAGTACGCCACAAACATAGTCCATGTAGCGACATCAGCCCACTAAAGCACTAAGATCATGGAGAGTTCTCAGCTGCAAAGAGCTCTTCAAGAATACTAACAATCTAATGTCAATGAACAAATGTACACCGTTTCCAACTACCTTCTCTTCAGTAGGCCTTCCGGACCTGTTTTCAAATTTCTTCCGTGACAAGGTAAAAACCATTAAAGATAAGTTTACATAACAATTTCAACTGACTCGTCGTCACCATACCGTTGCGATACATAATTTCAGCGACAACCTTTAGCAGCATTTTTAACCTGTTTCTATGAATTTAGTACGGACAGTCGTGATGGAGACTGCACTAACGTCATGTGAAATTGGTCCAATTCCAACATCAATTCTGTGTAAGTGCTTATAACCAATACGTAGTTCACTAGCTGATGTTATAACTAATATCTCTCTCTCTCTCTCATCCGGGGAATTCCCATGATTTTTCGAAAATGCCATTGTAAAGCCTCTGCTGAATAAACCATCACTCGACCATGACGATTTAAAGAACTACCGCCCAGTTTCTAATCTTCCGGTCATATAAATATGTTTAGAAAATGTTGCTCTAACCCAACTTGTATCTCATCTGAATTCAAACATTCTTTTTAGCAATGTACAGTCTGCATATGCCGTTGCCACAGTACTAAAACTTCTTCTGAAAGTATTTAATGACATTAGTTCCGATTTTTGATAGCGGAAAGATTACATTCCTCACCCTCCTTGATTTGTTTGCAGCATTTGAGACAATATATCATGAAATATTACTTCACCGTCTCCAGCATGTATTTGGCATTCACAATACAGCCTTACTGTGGTTCAAGTACTACTTAGTGAACAGGATACAATTTGTATCTGTAAATGGAATACACTCCAGCCAACGTTCCCTCAAAGTTGCGCGCGCGCGCAGCTGCTCAGGTATTCCTGCGCAGCTAAATTGTCAATGTTTGCTCATTCCAACGTTACATTTTGCTCACCTTGGTAATGTTTGTGCAGTACAGCGAGCACTGCGCGCACATCTACCATTTGCTTAGAGGGAACGTTGATAGTCTCCAGCCCAGTTGATATATGTTGTGGTGTTCCACAGGGGTCTGTTCATGGACCTGTTAACTTCATTTTATACACTCAGCCGCACTCAAGAGTTATAGATCATCATCCAGTGTCTCACCAATTGTACGATGATGACACCCAAATATACAAATCTAGCCACCCAACTGAAATTGATGCTACCATACAACGAGTAGAGAGGTGCATTTCTGATGTGAAATCATGGATGACATGTAACAAGCTGCAGATGAATGATGATAAAACTGAGGTCATTTTAGTCACAACACAATGACGTTCTCATTCACATCCTTTACCTCAAACAAATAATATCAGCAGCACCAACAGTAATTTCACAAAGTCAGTACGAAACCTAGATGTTGCTTTAGACATCACTCTCACATTGCATCAACATGTCATGAACATATTCAAGGCTGCATATCATGAGCTGAGACGCATCAGCTCCATTCGCAAATATCTTCCAGTTGATGCCATTAAAACACTTGTGTGTTGATTAGTACGTTCAAGACTGGACTACTGTAACTCATTTATGTCTGGTTCATCTCAAAATATACTCCAGAAACTTCAAAAAGTTCAAAGAAGACAGCTGCTCGGAGCATTCTTAGAATTCCACGAGCAGAACACAGCTCCCCGTTGCTCTGTACCATACACTGACTATCCATTCGATCCAGAATCAAACACAAAAGTTGTTCTCTGTGCTACATGTAACTGACGGACTCCAGTCCAACATACCTATCTTACCTCACCCATGTGTATACACCAGCAAGATACTTACACGCCTTTTCTGACAGTTGTATTCTCATTATTCCCTACTATGAAAACAAAGTTATACGGACAACGTTCGTTTGCATACCAGGCCCAACAACGTGTAACTATTTGCCATTAAAATTAGACACAATGACACAGTGATCACTCTCAAGAGTGCTCTTAAAACTCATGTTATTTGTAGTTATATCATAATACATATTTGTAACGTATATTTGATAATTTATTTATTTTTGTCAGATTCAAATTTGACATTTTGGATTAAAAATTCATTCACTGGGAAATTTTTCTAGAAATTTTCACTCTACAAGTAAACTACAGATATTAACCTCATTTTCTGACCTTGCTTCAGAGTGTAAACAAGCTTCTAAAATGATTGGTTGATTCCAAGGACATTAGAGCTTTATTTTAAAAATGATTGGTTGATTCCATGGACATCTTTCTAGATCATACTGTTTACGTGACTTTGCGAGCATAGGTTCGTTCTGTGACCTTCTAGAAAATCACGTGACCCCTTCCTGTTTACGAGGGAATCAGTATATAGCTGTGTTTTAAAGGCTAACGGTTCAGTAGTTAGTCTGGGCTTTAGAATACAAAGATGTGCGTGTTATTGTTTGAGTGTAAATTATTTCAATTCGTTTGGGATCAAGAGGAATTTATTGTGATACTTATCTAGAAATTATTTGTGCTCATTTGAATTATTATAAAACTGAAACTGACTTCATCACTTGACATCGTCGTCCATATTGGATTACATCGTCAAGATTCGAACCGGGAACTATTATGACATTTTATTATCAGGACTCTTGCATTTCCACTAGTGGATTATATTGTGAATTCTTTTTGGATTAATTTTTGGACTTGATTCTCTAAAACCGTAACTTTATTTGTTTTCATTTATGAAAATATTTGTACTCAATAAATTGTTTGCTAAATTTTTACAAGCTTGTTATTTTCACTTCTTTCTATGTTGCTGCTTATTCGAGCCTAAGCACGTAACAAAATTGTAAAACGATTAGAGCTTCTAAAGATTAGGCGGTATACAAAGTCCTCATTATTATTATTATTATTATTATTATTATTATTATTATTATTATTATTATTATTATTGACCTAGAAATCGATGAGCCATAGTGACATATGTTATTTAATGTAAATTTGTGTATGCACAAATTATATCCCGGATATGTCATTTTTTGATTTGCAATTATATGTTATTGGGTGTGTAAAGGGTTATGTTGTTTCCCTTTTGGGGTGGGGTGCTTCCAATCTATTTAAATTAATATAGAATACCCACCTTGGCTCGTTTATGTGAGAAATTGAAGTAGTGCTTGAGAGATGCAAAGCTCTGAGCCCCCAGTCAGCGGTGCCGACAGTTAAATTTATGAATATACAAAATTGAAATTTAAATAACAACCTCAGTGTCACCTATAAATATTGTTTGGATTGGCTGGATTCAAATGATGCTTTTACCTTTACTTGTGGACACCCCACATCCATTTTCCAGTAAATAGAAATGATGATACTCCGCAGCCGCTTCTCAGCAAATAGGACTATTTGGAGTTTAAGAGATGCCTATTCCTAGTATTATCATGTACCATCAAAGACGTTTATGTCTCTCCTTTTGATTTATTAGATATTTTCGTATACATTGATTTTAAGGAATAAGAACTGAACATTGTTGTGATCTTAATCTCTGAAGTCTTCTGGTTCCTGGGGTAATTTATTTAAATGAACAGACTGGTTGGTGTACATATTATGCGGTAATTTAATTTAAATGAATAGTCTGGTGTACATATTATGAGCTGGAGTATGCTTCAAGGAGTATACGGTTTGATTTACAGTTTAAATTTGGACTTTGATGGTGATTGATGAGTTGTCAAGTTTTGTTCAGACACTTTAAAGGCAAATACGTGGAACAACAATGACTGAAACAGAACCACTTCACCTGAAGACTAAACTGGCATATTCTTCACAACAAGAAATAAATTCATCCGGCGTTTTCAATGCTTACGTTATTGGATCTATACAAGCTATTTATGTACCTACCTGTCCGTAATAGATTGTCACCATTTTTCTAAAATTATCTTTATATGTAGACATACAATTCAACGTGTGTCCAAGGATAATGATTTAATCTTCATTGGTTCAACGAGTAGGGATTTAAGAATAGGTTGGTGGATATTATCTTGTAACTCCATGTTATGAACCCGAGTAATGGCCTTTGCCAATTGATCAGTTAAAATGTATATAGCTTTCTATTGAACGTGTTAAAGCTCATATAAGACTTATTGGGAGGTTGTTTCAGAAGGACGTTACGAAACATAGCTAGTTTGCTTGGTCCCTTGGTAAACACCCAGGGCTGATTGTTTCTTGTCTGCCAAGCATTAATACGAATAACAAACTTTGGTTGATCTCTGAACTCGATTGTTAAATAATGCCTGTGAAGAACGCATTAATTTTAGCCCCATCCTTCTAGCTCACTCAAACATTGCAAAACATTGATGTGCCTTCTAGGTATCTGTAGGCATGCACATAACTTTCAACATTGTATTCAATTTTTTTAAGCGATGATTTCCCACAGCAAATTCAATGCACTTTGAATATGACTGGTAAACAGGAATAATTGTTTACGTTTATCTTAATTACCATATATTTTCATCGATCGGATACACAGAAAATAGTATATCATAGCTGCGGCAGAGATTGACATTGACTGTGCAGTCCAAGGGAAGAAACTCCTGGAATTGGCTTCTGTATATTAATTGTTTGTAACACGTGGTACTAATTCAGTTCTCATAGTAAACCTGTGTAAACACCATCGTATTAATAAAAAAAAATATTTTAAAAACTTTAATTTCTGAGTGCAGTTGATCAAAGCTATATTTATCAGTATAGATGCATCCTGGATGGTAGTTTCTTAGCAGAAGAAAACTATATGAGCGTCAGCATTTTCTGGTTCAACGTGTATTTGAATCATTCGCTTTCAATTCGGCACCAAATATTCAGGTGCTAATTTCAGTAATGAGTGTTCCGACAACAAGTCTGTTTAAGGACTGAAACTTCATCAATTAAACAAAGTGTACAATTTTTTCAGTTACAACCCGGATAGGTTCTCAAAAGATGCTTTTAACTAAAACATAACTTTCATTATTAGCCAGTCCTAGATAGTCAAACCCATACATACTCTATTTTATGTTCACTCATTTCCAGACTGGTTCTATTTTATGTTCACTCATTTCCAGACTGGTTCCCATTTTCAAATACAATTAGTACAGTGTGTACCTTTAGCCGCATTGTTAAGTAGGAATTAGCATCTTATGGTCTAAGACAGTGGTTCCCAAACCCCCAGGTCGCAACCCAAGCATGGGCCGTGAAGTCATTCTGGAACGTCTTGCTTGGTCGATAAGATTATTGTTTGAGTGTGGCAAAACTTCTAAAAAAATGGAAATAGCGTCATGGGGTTAAAGAAAACTATAAAACTATTTTTTAGGGTCACGGCCAAGAAAAGGTAGGGAACGAATGAGTCTCAGACATTTTAGATTCAGCGAGATTTCAAAGATTAAGAAAAAGGCAATTCAGGAAAAAGGAATTCAGGAACTATATAAATATTAGAGACAGAATGATTAATCGACATAGTAGTACAAATAAATCCGTGTGCACGTGCTGTCTTTAAGACAAAATAAAGGTGGTTAATTGAGAGAGGCTTAAATCTAAGGTCGCTTTGGGCCTAATCACGCAGATGCGTGACGACCCATACTGGCATGAAGAAGGATGCACATGCCATGAGGAGATAATGAAATGTAAACAAAGTTACCTGAATTTGGCACGGACCCCAGCCTTTATGCGTGTTTTCTTAATGGCGTGTCAGGAATCAAATTAAGAGCGTATTTAATGATTTTAAAGTAAAATTAAACTGTACATTATTGACGACAACTGCTCGTGTCAATGATACAATTTATTTCCCCATGAAACGTTCCTCTGTATCGTGTATATTTACGAGGTGTTGTGACAAGTATGACCTGACCGCTAGATCGTGTGATAATGCCATGCAATAATTTAGATGTTAAATTCTGGACGGCATGGACATAAATCAGAACTGTAATATATATATACATGTACTTCCTCTCTTTAACTGAAGCTTACGGTAGATTAAATTATTTATTTTCTGAAAAGTGACGTGCACCTACAGTTCATGTAGAGCACGTGACACATCCGCCTCTGTTGAATTATCTCATATCGTGGTTTGGAAAGTGAACTTTAGTTTTATATATATATATATATATATATATATATATATATATATATATATATATATATATATATATATATATATATATATATATATATATATATATATATATATATATATATATATATATATATATAAATTATTGATGTTGCCGGCGGAAGATGGATCCAAAGCATTACAGGAGGGGGGTTGTTAAAGAGGTGTTTGTGTTTCTTTTCCTAATGAAGAAAAGCGAAAAAGCGATACGATTGATCAATCTGCGCAGCAGTAATGGCAAACCAGATACATTATTATTATTATTATTATTATTATTATTATTATTATTACTGGTAGCAGTAGTAGCATTAGTATTAGTAGTAGTGGTAGTAGTACCTGAATGTATGCTTGCATGAATTATCCACACATATCTCTCTAATAGTGAACTTAAAAAAACGTTATCAGGTTGAATAAAATGTTTCATTGCCAAGTAATGTTTTGATTAAAATGTGAAGATAGGAATCTCTCATATCCGAAGCCGGTATGACACTTTAAATTAAACTGAACTGTGAAGATTTGTTTTCTTGTTCACATTTCGTTATATACCGTGAGCAAACTAAAGCTCATGTTTGAAATAACACTAATGGCTTCAGTCAATTTACGGAATGATTTTGAGATTTTAAGCGCAGTCATAAGCGCTGTTGTTTAAAGCTAAAATTCTCTAGTTTAGTTTTATTGCAATTTCAGCAAACTGAAGTGGAATAGTCAAGGAGCATAAATTAGAGGAACGTGTCATATGGCTGCTAAATGATGCATAGGCATCATATTACCTAAATTGTTAATAGTGTTTTGTACTTGAAACATCTGAATCAAATGATGCCTAACTATCTGCATATACGATTTCTTCTTGAAGACGCTATTAAAATAATTCCGGAGATAGACATTTTGTTTATTCAGTTACATTCCGAGGTAATGACGATAACACGTCACTTTTAGAAAACTGTTTCTGCAATATTGCCACATAGGTGTAAGTTTCGAAACCTGATAATACATGTGACCGGCGGTTGGTTCGTTCTGTCTTTAACCTCTGCATTCGTGATATATCAAGTGTATGTGACGCAGATGCTGCTGACAAGGCAATATTGACCAAAGGCATTAGGGTGTTTTAGTCATCAAAGCTGTAAGCATCCGTTTGTCCGCATGACTGGTATAATTATGCGTTATACAGTTGCATCTTTGTAACAAGAATGATCGTTGAGCGCCAACTGTATCTATCCACAGTTTTCGTACTATCAAGATTGGTTTGGATGCGGGCGCCTGATCTAGGATTCGCGGCTTTTTGAGCAAGTGTACCAACCGCATGCCTTTGTAGTGTGCTTGCTGACGTCATGACTCGCAGGCTGGTCTTTTGGGTTTTGGTATTGCTTAAGTTAATCTCAGGAACGAAAGTTTTGTATCTTCAAACATGATGTCCATACTGAGGGGTAAGGACTGTAGCAGCTCTGACAGAAGAGCGATGTCGTCGGCATAAACACAATCATCACTGTCGACAGGTTATAAAATGGTAACCTTTGGGTACAAAATTGCCCCCTTTCGTGTGCCGTTCGTTTCAGCGTCCAATCTACTGGATGTAAGACAACGTTCGGCGCGATGGTACCTCCTCGTCTAATGTCGCTGATGACAACATGAAACCATTGCGAGCATTTAGCATTTGCTCGCGCAGCTAGTGGTGTCACTATGCAGAGATTTTTTATTTTTTTTTATAGAGGTTGAAACATTTGCCTGGGAGTAATATATGCTGTTGAGTATAAGCTAGATGACGGCTTGGTCGACCGAATCAAAATCAGCTTTTGGGTCTCCATACCGGCTGTTGGAATGAAGTGTGGGTTTGTATCAATGTGTTGAGCGTAATCATGCAGTAATTTTTTTGGCAAGTCTGGTGTAAAGCCGCTCTGTTTGTTCTTTCGTACACAACTCCAATTAAACTGTCTCTCAGGATCGTCACGAAGGTAGAAGCAAAGTTTCACTCCCCGGAGTACACGACAGGGTACTACCATGGTAATTGCTTACGTCTGCCCAATGACTTTGTCTTTGTAGAGGGCCGAGTTAGTTTCTCCCCAATCAACAGGGATGTTGCATGTATTCAACACAGAACAAAAACTCCTGGGTAACCACCCTACGCAACATTCAACTGGATCATGCACTCGTTCATCTCTCTTTGTGCCGTAGATTATGTATAAGACTTCGTCAAGAGAGTTCCACAGAAGCCCTAATGGTGATGGTGTCCACATTAATTCGTCTCATTATTTGCAGTCCTCCGTTATGCCGAATTGTCATTTTTGTTTCCCATTTGGGGTCTGGCTTTTCCGTCATTTCGCTGGCTAAGGTTCCGATATTTTATCCTATCTACACATTTGCAGATTGATAAGATATCTCAGTCCTTGGGTTCTGTGAATTTAATTGGATGCAATGGCAAGCCATTGCATCCAATCAGTATCAAGTTGTTAAAATTTTAACACTTTTCCTCCATGATCGAGAAAATGAGTGCACACAACTAGAATGGAATCATAAATAAGCGGTTTCTTCTGCCGTTCCTTGTTTGTACAAACACGTTCTTCCACTCAAATACAACAGTAATGGCTTGTTTCTGGTATGTAGGCAGTCATTCGATATTAAATTTTCAAAGTATCCTTTTGAAGTCAAATGCCTCCACCATTTTCGGCCGATATACAAAACAACGCTGATACACGCTAATGGCATTACATACTAAGAGACGCCACTCATGAAATCTAGTAGATGTCGCTGATGTAAACGACAACAATAGGATCGATCTGCCAAGGTGTAGAAATATTGGATCGACCCGCCAAAGTGTAGATAGGTCAACATATTGAAACCTTCGCTTGCGAAAATGGGTCTCCCAATGTTATAATGGCAGTTTTCAGTTATTCTTTACTCCTTCCTCCAGTTGCCGTGTTTTCTCTCGTTTCCATTTCGATAGCTACAACTTTAATACTGGCTTAGGGCTCTATTAACTATTAGGGAGTAATCCCAGGTGTAGTTCCCACCTGCATTGCACACTAGTACACATTAATCGCTGTACTTGAACCCAAATGTCAAATGCATGTTCGCCAAGATAGGTATATAGACAGTGAATGGGTGGATATGTAGGTAGGCAGGCAGATAGGTAAATAGATAGATAGACGGAAGTAAAGAAAGATATTAGATGGATCGATGGATTGACAATCAAATTAATGTATTAATGTTATTGCGACTATCGACGGACACAACATCATCAGATATTATTTTTCTACTTATCGGTTTCTTGACTCAGAAGAAAAATAGATGGATTTTATGCATTTAAGTATATTATTAGTTTCAAAGAATATTAACGCAACTTAGCAGATGGATTGGAAATGTTTTGTTTTGTTTTTATAGTTTAACGCCATTTTTCAGCACAATATAGGCTATACATGGCGGCCAGTATTAATGGTGGATGAAGAAACCGGACAAACCCCGGAAAGAACCACCGACCCACGAGAACCTACTGGCAAGCTTTCTCGCATAACTACATTTGCCGAGCCTTAGACTCGAACACACGCAGACAGAGGTGAGATGGCAGTGGTCCGTAACGGACAGCGCTTTAGACCACTCGGCCACTCGGGGCCCCGGATTGGAAATGTAACGTAGTTGTCAGGTGATCATATAATGAACTGTTTTGACAGTCGGTTGCATCCGAGAAATCAGCTTTACCAACTTCGAAGTTTGACTGGCCGTCTATACTCATGGATGAATCGTATCCAACTACAAACGGCATAGATCCAGACTTGCCGTCGGATAATGCTTCGGCAGATTTGGGTTTATGTTGTTTGCTAGGTATAGGCATAAAACAAACAACATTGACCCTAATCGATCGGCGAATTTGCGACTGTAGATTATTAGGGTTGCTTGGATTTGAAC
>JARLTB010000110.1:2595000-2780000 GCA_030141615.1 Unio pictorum
ATATTTAAATTTCAATTTCATAACGTTTGGTTATCTTGAAGTTGGGATACATTTTCCTTCCCGGTGTTGAAAATTTCCTATGAAAAAAAGATCATTTGGCAATATAATGTGGTCAAAATTGTACACGTAAAGTAGGTATGTACATTTGGTTTGATTATACCTAAGTATTTCTTGCTGGTGTCTGATTCTGACACGCTGCTGTCAAGATTGCAAAGTTTATGCTTTACATCTGTTCAAAGGACAAGGATGTTATTAAATGGATTGTGTGGGATGAGAAGTAACTCAAGGAGGAAAAGAAAACTTCAAGATTCGTGTCTTATAAACAAATTGATTGCTGTATTTCAAAATGTAGGCATGAAAGAAGAAAAAAATACCGCAATAAACACGTTGGAATTTTTTGGGTGGGTGAGTGGGGTGGGAGTCTTGCCGAATTTCGACCGACATGCATTTTATCCTTCTATCTATTTATAGATCTGTCTTTAGGTTTGTTGTTCCATCCATATGTATTTCTATCCATGAGATCTGTCTCTTATTCACAAATACACTCTACACACTCAGCCCCAGTCAAGAAAAGCATTCTAACCACAATCTTTTAATTTAATATATATATATATATATATATATATATATATATATATATATATATATATATATAGGCGTCAAAAGCGTCAGAAATATATTATCATTTGCGAGTGTTGTGAAAGACCTGGTGATTTTTATTTTTACGTTTAGAAGAAAGCGAGTCATGCCAGCATTGGTGGAAAAATAGAAAAGAAATCATGAAGCGATTCGCTTATTTTGAGTCCAGTTTAAAATGTTCGAATATTACACGAAATTGTGTTTCAGTAAATAAGACTATTGCGATAAGATGCAAAGCCGAGTATCATGACCGTAATTTTATCGACATCGTTTAGTGTCAGATAATGCCGAGAAAACCTAATCCTAGGTAGTCGAAATAATACATAATACGTGTGAACGTTTGTTTAACTTTTTTTTTAAATAGAACTGTGGCGTTTGCCCGACCCAAAATTAAATTAGAACCATGTGTGATCAAGTAAGTATGACAAGCCACTGTTTATTGTTAAACATGACCGCAGGCTAACACCATCCCTTACGTAAGTTTGCCGTAACTAGGATTGGAAGCCGACCCAAGCCCGTCAGAAGTGTAATTAGCACCTTGGGCTGGAAGGATGTTTTGTACATCAAAGAAGCTGCCAGAAAGAGTGGGCGTGCCTTATCTTCTGGATACACTGACTGACCTCCAGATTGAATTAGTCGAGTGGATAGGGCCCCAGCGCTACCCAATCAGAATCGAGATAGAGGGTGCATCCCTGATTTATTTTAAAGTATAATATCTTTAAACCTGCCAGCGAGCTTTAGTTCGCTATAGCTCTTAGAGGGAGAATTGCCAGAAGATAGGAACTCCGTCAGCCATACGTTAATTGGCGTGAAAACCTTAGGAACAGAATTCTAAGTGTAGCTTCTAAAAGGAAGCTTCGAGGGACAGACTAGGATAGTGGACTCAGTGTCTCCGATAGAGACAGAAGGAAGAGAAGGAAAGCGGGAATTCAGGAGAGGAAGCTTCGGGGGACAGACCAGTGAAAGTGGTCCCAATAGTCTCCATAGAGAAACGGAAGGAAAGAGAAGGAAGGAGAGAAGTCGGGAGAGGTGAAAACCAGGAGGAGTGAGAGGATCGAATAAATAGATGAGCACAACCAAAGGCCAGGTGGAAAATCGAACTCACACTGAAAATCACGAGATGAAATAGGCTATCACTTGGAGGACGAGTGATTGTCTATCATTTAAATCTATAGGCTTTATTAAATTATTATTGTTTGAATTTCATCTTCGTATTCTATATAATTTAATCGTCAGCAGTGCTGACTGGGGGCTCAGAGCTGTACATCTATTTGGTCATTAATTTAAATTTATAGTTCACGAGCCAGGTGGAACTTCCATAATATTTTAATTAATATATTGGGAGTACCCCACCCCAACCTTTGCAAACGCTGCAAGAACTAAAGCATACAATATGTTTGTCATTAACTTACAATTTACTCTTCTGAGTAAAAATTGAATTACATCTATCTTTGTTCAGATCACACACACATACACACGCACGCACACACACACACAAACACACACACACACATATAATATATATATATATATATATATATATATATATATATATATATATATATATATATATATATATATATATATACATATATACATGGATATATATATATATATATATATATATATATATATATATATATATATATATATATATATATATATATATATATACACACATATATAAACATATATATACATATATATACACACACATATATATATGAGGGATGAATGACCGGAGTAATGAAATCGCAGGTTATAAGAAGGTCTGTTCAGGATCTCGTTATCTTGTTACAATAAATGCATGAATACAGATTTGACGCACAATCCAGAACCCTGTTGTCTGTCAGAATGTATGAAGTTTATTATTATTCGGAACAGATCATACAGACGCTATTCATCTGTCATGCCATCAAATCAAGACCAACATTTTCTATAATGCCATTACATAAATTTTACAGCTTTTTTTCCCCTTCTAAACTCTCTACGTAAATATTTTGTCTTTACACAAAGGCGTGCGCCCATGAATTGGAAAGGATACAAGAGGTTTAATTTTAATATGAAAGTGAAAAATGAAGGGCCCACTGTAAACTTAAGTGGTCATCTTTGGTCATTACATGCAGAAGTTTGGTACTATTTTTAAGATACATACGGCCAAACTCTTTCCAACAAGGGCATTTGAAACCATGATACACACAACGATAATAAGTCACAGATAAGAAACCTCATAAAGTTGTTTTATGATCAAGTAATTCAATTTATATATAGATCCTGTGTTATTTGGAATCACTTTTCCCATACTGCACATTTACAGTATTTTTCCCTTAAAAATGTCAGGTTGATTCCAAATGGCGTGGTGTCATATAGGCTTGTCATGTCTTACACTTTTTCTCCTATGAATAACTGAGTTTAGTTTTTAACAGAAAGTGGCTAAAATATCACATTTTGATTTGTTATATATTCTAGGCAATCAAGATAAATATTCTGCCAAAATGTAAGTGGACCATTATTTTAATATAGCAAGTATTCTAGCCACTACCCTAATATTTCTCCGTTTCTTTCTTATAATAACGACATACGTGTTATTTTCTTAATTGTAGACTAGCTACACACCTACAATAAGTGGTTTCTAAAAGGAACTCGACCTCGTTCAAAATTAGTTTCTTGGCATGAAATTCCATTTTTGGCATTTGCTGTTTGTAACAGGGAGTAGTAACCTACCTTGACAATAAGTGGTTTCTAAAAGGAACTCGACCGCGTTCAAAATTAGTTTCTTGGCATGAAATTCCATTTTTGGCATTTGCTGTTTGTAACAGGGAGTAGTAACCTACCTTGACAATAAGTGGTTTCTAAAAGGAACTCGACCTCGTTCAAAATTAGTTTCTTGGCATGAAATTCCATTTTTGGCATTTGCTGTTTGTAACAGGGAGTTGTAACCTACCTTGGCAGCTTTTAATTGTAGGAATACTATTGTATTTTAAAAAGTGGTAAGAAATAATTCCGTATCCATGGTTACCTATGCCATTCATCTTCATTTCTAGACAGATATGGATCTAATCCAGCATAATGTTCTCTCCATATCGCCTTTTCCTCATAATTTTGCAAATGTGTCATGACCAACATGTTGACTTTATCCCATAATACAATCCAATTTGGTTTTCATTGGAATCCAGGTGCCAACCATACATATTGTGTAATGATTTCCTGAAATCCATAAGTTGAAAGATGATAATCAAGAAACTGCAACATAATCTTGAAATAAGCTTCAAGTATGATTTTTTTTTTTAAAAACTCAAATAAGAACGCGAAGCAGTCTGGGGTAAGATATATTGTCATGATCTCTGATACTATGATTTTAAAAAAAATCAAATAAGAACGCAAGCCAGTCTTGGGTAAGATATACATGTATTGTTATGATCTCTGATACTTTTGTTGTTTAATCAATTCTAAAAACATACAACAAAAAGATCCCGGATGTAAGAGATAACGAGAAAATGAAATTCAAAATGAAAGATTTGAGATTTGTAGGTTTTTCTTTCTTATTTAGGACAGAAGTCCTAAAATGTATGTGCTACATACATACATACATACATACATACATACGTACGTACGTACGTACGTACATACGTACGTACATACATACATACATACATACATACATACATACATACATACATATATATATATATATATATATATATATATATATATATATATATATATATATATATATATATATATATATATATAAATTCGCTGTAATAACAAGTGTATGTTACATGCGTGTTGATTTAAATACATTTCATAAAACAGCTGAAACTGAACACATACTTTCTGCTCGGTGATGATTCATAATCACAATAAAATGAATGGATCGCGGCCATTTTCTATGTTATTCTTTTTATCCAAGGAATGAAAGACATTTCATTTCAAGAATTGCAGTGCGTGTGTACGTACATACGTGTGTATGTGTACATACGTGTGTGTGTGTGTGTGTGGTGTTGTATGGGTGGGTGCACCGTGATTGGATGTGTAATCTTATAAAGTGGAACGAAATTATTCCTGAGTGTGAATATAGGTAGAGGTGAATTACGACACATCAGCACGAACGTGGCTACGCAGTGTCAACAAAAGGTTAAGATCGTAAAATGTAAAAGCCAATTACAAAAATATTTTACAAATTTAAATTATTCGCCCAAAAATGCAAATTCTGTGCAACAAGATGAAGTATACAAAGTAAATATTTTACATATGTTCAAACAAGAGGATTTACTTTGTATCTAATGAGAAGAATATTATGCAGAATGTTTATTTTCACTCAAGTAAGATTCCTGTTTACCAATAGACGTATGATTGAAACAGAAAATATATCTTGTTGTCCTTGGAGTACTTGTAAGAAGCAAAAATAATTTTCTTTAAAACGTCATTTCAGTACCACTATATTTTGTGAACATCGTAAGAAAATCAGTTGTTAAACCAGAAAATCTCATAGAATCATAAATATTGTAGACTAAATTTTAGACTCAGTGGCGTAGCAAGAAATTCTAGGCCGTCTGCAAAACGTAGTTTCAAGTCCTCTCCCGTTAAATAAAAAAGTTATTTGAGGGAATTTTCGACCCAACTAGACCGATGTAGGTTTATTTTTATTTATTTTTTTTGGTGGGGCAGATGCTACGTTACTGTAAACTCCAAGTGAAATTTAATACAATTTGTTTGCAGAAACGTAAAACTCATAGGTTTTCTCATTTATGTCAGGCTATTTATACATATAACGTGGCAAAAACCGCCGAGAGAAAATGAGTAATTCAGGTGGCAAAATATAATATTATGAATGAGTTTTACGAACAGTATTTTGTAAACATGACACTTTTTACTTACGAACATTGCTCATCCAATTAGAAACAAGATATTAGAATATTCAATATTGCTCAGAATTATTATATTTCGTTCTCGTAAACCAGAGATGAAAAAAATCTTTCGGCCGCAACTAGACCCATTCACAAGGTATGAGAGAAAGAAGGGGGTCTCAAAACGTCTTTTCGATAACGTCTTATTAGCGTATTTGTATTCATTTCAACGGTTTAAGAGAGCAGAAACCCCAAAATGCCATCGATTTTTTTCCTATCCAGACACATGTTTAAATTTACGTACACGGGGTAAATCACCAGTAGACTGGCAACCAATATGTTTTAGCGATGATATTTGGGATAAAAGAGAAATAAATTCATTATATTTCCCGATTCGAAAAAGGTATTGAGCGCCTCATTGGCAATCAAAAGGAGAAAAGGTTTTCTTGACATATTTATTGCCGAGGTAAAATTAATAAGGTTTGTGTGTATATTATACAGACTATCGAAAAGAATGAAATTATAATTTGGCTGAAATTTCTATTGTTCCAAATCATCTCATTCATACGCATCACATTTTAGCCAACGATTCTACTGTCATCCGTATAGCGCTGATTTGTAAATTTTCACTCTAGTTTGACATACTTTCTCACATAACATTTGCCACAATCGGTGTGCTGTTTTCTGTTATTAAGATAATATCTAAAATCACCTATTTCTATCAAATCCAATGTTTTGCTTCGTCATGTGGATTTAATTTGGTGCCGTATGATGATAACCATTTCTGGCATATGTCAAGCCAATTTTTTGATCCATTCGACATTGACAAGTGAGCGTAACCGTTTCTTTCATTCGCTTTAGTTGAAATGTATTACCACTGAAATCTCAGCAGGGGTCTCATAATCTTATAAAGTGGCCTTACTAAACATCTCGTCTTGGACGCAGTGTGAACAAAAGAATTCATTAAATGCGTATATTCCGTAGATTTTAGCTCAGTGAAAACAAAGAGCGTGTGCGAGTTTGTTTTTTGTAAGCGTGTGAACCGGTATTATTGCAGTTGACTATCTTCATCGCAGCTTGAAGTATTACTCTCTCGTGGATATCATCGGCATCATCCAGAGTTTGGAATGAGTTTTGTGTCATATAAAATAACTTTATTCCTTATGTGCAGCTAAGTCGTACAGATTCGAAAATCAAGATTGAGTCCTTATTGGTAATCATGCACATCGAAATTAATCAAAAAAATGATACGGAAAGGTTATGCTAATAAATACTTGTATTTAATCAAGTTGTTAATATATCGAGCTCATCAAAAGACCCATCTCGACCTCCAGAACAAAATAAAAAGAAAAAGAAAACTTCAAAAAACGTGGAGTGTCTAGTTACTTATATTTTGTTCATGTTGTTTTATCTATCTGCACGTCTTCGATATCTGTTAATAATAGCATAAATCGTTTGCCAACCAAATATCTTGTTTATGCAAATGTGTTTCAGTCAATACTTCCCCTCCGAAATGTCAATGGTAAAAAACGGAGGTAATATTCTATGGTGACCGTGGGATAACGTCTTCATCGAGTTTTAAGAGCTACACATTTGAGTCGGAACTCCTCAGGAGCAATCCAATCTGAACATCAATATTTGCATGACTATTTCGGGGGGGGGGGGGAGGGTTACATTTAAATTTAACCATAGGTTTAGCATGGGGTGTAAATATCAGCATTGAATAAACTCAGTTTATTGTGATGTATGGGAAATTCTATATTCAAATTATAAAATCGGTTTAACATGGGATTGGTAATATTGGGACAAAAATATTTATGGGGAGAAAAGTTTATGGGGACAAAGGGTTCGAAAGTGTATGCGGAACTCTGCAATGGTAATGTAAAAGTAGTAATAGAATTCCGAAATTCATACGGACATTAGCGGACTAAATATTTAAAATAAGTATCCCCCTTATTTAAAATTTATCCAAATGCTTGTATTTTATTCTCCACAACCGACTGCATGAATTCGGAATTCTGGTATTACTTTTAGTCTAGACCAACCATTTAGCATTTATTCCAGACTTTTTCCAGTTGCGGTATTTTGGTACTAATTTAAATCTAGGCCAATAATTTTACTCTTCCGTTCTTGCCATCAGTATCCGCTAAAATCCATGACAGTTCGGAAGTATAGTATTACTTAAAGTCTCTCAGTCTGTAAAATCTAATACTGCAAAGCATTTCTAATCTCGGCTCAATTCCGTTACATTTTCCGAAGTTTAGTGCAAGTTTCAGTCACGTCTATTTTATTGTTATTATGAGTGGCTTGTCTTGCTTAAAAGTATGTATACCATCAGTACAATATATGCAGATTTATGGACAAATCCAATATGATCTGAGGTATAGGCAATGTTTTATATATACAATTCGGATATACGTCACTCCGCACATCATTTTTATTGCATAGTGTGGGGTGCTGGATAGTAGATGACTGGGAATTAGTCACCACACGCGGTGTGCCCGATAGCAGACGTAGGGTGTTGATGGTATACTGTTGGGTGTTAGATATCAGATGACGGGATATATGTCACTACAGAGCGTATTGGATATTAGTGTGATGTGTTGGATTATAACGATATGGTATTAGTCGTTATACATAGCGTGTTGGAGGGTAACTGTTGTGTGTTAAAATTGTACATAAAAATAAAAATAAAAGATAACAATAACATCCCAATCTCACTAACAAAGATAATTTATCATTTTGCTTCTATTTTACCTGTCTCACTTTCTCCAAAAAATTTGCGAGTCTTGTGCAATTGGGTTTGAAATCCAACCGATTTGTCAATATTGCCCATCCTGTCTTGGTTCTGCCTTATTTCATCTGGGATGCGTCTGTTGTGATGTCCACGCGCTGATCACTGCACTCGTAGGAACTCTTTTTTTCAAAAGTTAGCAATTATCTTTATCAACTACTTTATCAAGGTTAAAGGTATCCTTATGATCAATATTATTTTGTGTTACTAATTGCATATGACATCCGTTGATTAAATGTTTTTCTATCGCAATACTTTCAGATGCATTTTGTCGTTATTTTCTCACCCGTTCAGAGTGAGGTTTTCTTTTGGTATAGACTAGTCAGGCTACTGCCCTTATTAATACGTTCGTATTAATGGTCAGTGTTTTCCATTATCTTCTATACTATACAGCTTTAAGAGACTTTTAAAGTCTTTACCTTTTATACTATATAGTGTTGTCCTTCCGTCTTTATTTTAATGGGGAAGGGTACAGTTTATCTTACTAATTTATTATTGCATTTACGAACTTTACCTTTAGCTGGCATTATAAAGTTACCGTTGTACTAAGTGCCTGAAAATGCTTAATACATACATACTCACACATGCATATATCCATCCATCCATACACACATGCACATACACACATACATAGATACATACATAGATACATACATAGATACATACATAGATACATACATAGATACATACATACATACATACACACACACACACATACATACATACATACATACATACATACATACATACATACATACATACATACATACATACATACATACATACATACATACATACATACATACATACATACATACATACATACATACATACATACAAACATACATACATATGCAGATTCGTTTGAAATGACAAAAAAACTAATTAGAATACATCTTTGTAATCTGTTATGAAATTGCGCGGACATTCGTTATTTAGTCAAGTCTTGCATAATTCGACAGGATATATCAATTAAACATCAACTAAAAACAATATTTTGAATACTAAGGTAGAGTTAGTGGCATCACAAGGGTTGGTATCACCTAGTGAGGTAAGTCATGGTGTCACTCCACTGACCTCCTTCCTGCACAAACATGCACAAATGGTATAAAATAAATAGACATAGGTGTCACAGCATCTAATGGTGTCACCCAGTGCGATCCGCACCCTCCTCTAATAACGTCATTTAGTATTTCATAATGTATGATTCGGTCTATATATAGCCCACACAAATGAAATATTTGTCGAAAAAGAAAATTAAAGCCACATCAATAACGTACAATTTTCAAAAAAAGAAACAAAAACTATCAATAATATATATTTTGTTATAAATGTTGATGACATTGAAATGATGGTCCAGTTGGTAATTCTTTAACATCTAACAAGACACAAATCACAAGTGCACGATACCTCAAAGTTTCCAAGCCCCTCTCCCCTTGTAATGACTTAAGATTAAACCTTTTGTATATGAAACCTGTAAGACTAAAACGCTATCCGACCTGATGGGGAAATATACTTCCACATACCGCGGGTCCCCGGGAAATAAATATGTCTATTCAGTGCCTTGAGAGCTGTTAAATGAAGTGATTCCGACAAGTCTGAGAATTACGATACCCAACACCGCAGGGATATTTCGCGACTAATAGACACATCTGGTAGTGATAGTGCGTAACTCACCGTAAAGCTGGACTTATTGGTTGCCGCAGCGGCCAAATTAAAGTGAGTAAGCATGAAGTTCCACGTTTCAGAATTATTGGCTGCCGCAGCCGGCAAATTAAAGTGAGTAATCACGAAGTTCCAGGTTTCATGCTAGAAAACGTGGGAAGAAATTGCAAAAATAAAGGTTGCGATTGTCAGTGAATTTCAGTTCAGAAGAAACACGAGGAAACAAAGATCTAGAAGATGGCGTGTGGTGCCCCATGCGGTGATGAGGTGGAGAAATATTTACGCTATGTAGTATCACATTAAAGTCCACTTGGAAAGTGACTTTGTGCCATATCTAAATATTGTAATAGCATCAACAATAGCTTATTTCCGTTAACCCAATGAATGTCTTGAATTAATTAGTTCGTCCAGATCACAAATTAAGTAGCGTTAATCATCATTTACGCGTTCACCTCTTCTATTCCATTCAGTGGCATATTGTCTATTTCTGTTTATTACGACACTATAGTCCTAAAACAATTAATATATAAAAACTGAGAAGCAACAAGGTGTGTAAAAATGTAACACATAATTTATTTCCTTAGAATACAAAGTAAAATTGTACAGAATAATTCTCAGTATTGCAAATTAAATCCCAAATACTATTAGAGTTACTAACACAATTTTTAATGAATACAGTTCTATATAAACTATTGTCGTTCCAACGCATAAGGTGTTGACGTGCTTGTAGTGACCAGTAGACTGTAGTGTAGTAATATATCAACGGCCTGCATTGCAATGACGTGCCAATTGTCTATTCTTGAATCCTAGTAATATAATCCAAGGTCTCCTTGTTGAATTCACAAAAGATCGAAGTTAATGTCTCTTTCCAAGAATATTACATAGTAAGAGCACTTTGTATTTCCAGAGAATAACAAATAAGTTCACCCCATAAACACTGAACGCAACAATATAATAATTAATGCCCAGAAGTTATCGCAGAAATAAATATTTGTCCTGACTGACTGACATTATGCGTTTAAAGTGATTCGTCCCGAGGGCTCTTACCACTGTTTTATCCGTCAAAAGACGGTTATTTACTTTATCCTGAGGGTGGGAATGGAGCCGCCACCCTGCAGGCATTTATGTGTTCATGGAACACTATTTACTTGGGCCGTCACATCGGAGTAGCTATTGAGCTACTACTGTGTGATTGTAGGGCCACATATATGAGTGGGAATAGTTCCAGCACACACTCATATTAATTCATTCTGTTTCTGTTGGTTTTTTTAGGACGTGCTAAGCACGTGTAGTTGCTGCGGCAGGTTTTGCGGGCGAGGCGAAGTGCCTGGCAAGGGCTGCTTCTTTGGACGTACCCTATCCCTATTTATATACTCTGTGCTGCTTTTGAGTGTACAACGTTTATGTAACAGTGTTTTATAATGTTGTGTGCTCGATGTGTATTTTTGTGTAGTTGTTTTCCTAATTTTGTTATGTGCAACCTTGTGTTGCCGGGCCTGATGGTCTGGGCTTTGACCACCTTATATGTTCTATTTGGGGTTCTAATTATGCCATATTTCTTAGGTTATTTAGTTAGTTTTGCAGCCTTGTGCTGCTGGCCCTGATAGTCTTGGGTTTTTGACTACCTTATATGTTCTAATTTTACGGGATCTAAATTACGTTCTTCCTTTTTCTATTTGATGTGCGACCTTGTGTCGCCGGACCTGATAGTCTTTGGAGTTTTAGACTACCTTATATGTTCTTGATTTGGGGTCTCTATCATATTTCTCTACCTGGTTAAGTTGCTCCGTTCTCGGTGCAACTGTTGGTTCTAATTAAGCTTTTCGGTGTGGTTGATACTTATGTTTTTAACACTGTACATTTGGTTGTACTCCTAATGAGAAGGTATCTAGGGATAGTGTCTAAAGAGGAAAGAAGAGAGAGTAGAGTGTTAACCTACATCCTTACTGCCTATGGTGTTTGTTTTTGGTGTCATCTTGTTATTTCTTGTGGTGTTATTTATTGGGTAAATTGATTTTGTTTTTATGTCTTGTTTGTGTTATTGCTCCTTATTTCCCTTTTTGTTTTTATTGGGACCCTATTTTCATATTTGTTTTGGCCCCTTGATTTAGTTCAGGTGTGTGGTTCGATTACTAGGTAGTAGCAATGGGTCCCTGCGGGAAATGTCCCGGGCCGGTTAAGCGACACGTCAAGGATTGTCCATTTCTACACCCAGTCACCTCCCCACGACCGGTCCGTGAGGCGCGGCGGCCAGGCAACAACAAGGGACCTCTGCCGGAAGTATCCGGGGCCGTTAAGCGACACGTCAAAGGTATTCCTTGTTGAGCCCAGTTTCCACACCCCGGTCCTGGCCGTTTCTTGTTTTCCTGTCCTAGAGGGGTTTATTAATGTTTTATATGTAAGCATGACTTGTTTGTGTTTTAGCTCTTTATTTCCCTTTTTGTTTTATTGGGACCCTATTTTCATATTTGTTTTGGCCCCTTGGTTTAGTTCAGGTGTGTGGTTCGGTTTTTAGGTAGTAGCAATGGGTCCCTGCGGGAAATGTCCCGGGCCGGTTAAGCGACACGTCAAGGATTGTCCATTTCTACACCCAGTCGCCTCCCCCCGACCGGTCCGTGAGGCGCGGCGGCCAGGCAACAACAAGGGACCTCTGCCGGAAGTATCCGGGGCCGTTAAGCGACACGTCAAAGGTATTCCTTGTTGAGCCCAGTTTCCCCACCCCGGTCCTGGCCGTTTCTTGTTTTCCTGTCCTAAAGGGGCTTAGTAGTGTTTTATATGTAAGCATTAGGGTCCTGTTATGTTGTTTGTTGGGTTTGAGATTTTAATGGATAATATTTGTCCTCCCAGTAAACAAGATTATATAGCTCGCTACGTAAACTAGGTCGCAATCGGAATTTTCTAAAAATAACTATTACTTAATGGAAAATTCAGTTTCATAAAATTGTTACAATACTTATAACAATGAACCTGGTAAACGTAATGTCTGTGACGCAGATCAATATAAATATGTTTACTTTTCTTGATAATAATCTTAATAGTAAATTCACTGAGAAAAACATAAACTGCATATTAGTTGGTTGCAGAAAAAAATGATTCTGGTCCGGGAGATAATGAACTTGAATTTGACAAGGTCAGCTACAAAAGTCAGTTTAGAAAACCAATAGCATATCATGATACAATAGCTTTATACAAAATCTGCAAATCAAGTATGTATGTATGTATGTATGTATGTATGTATGTATGTATGTATGTATGTATGTATGTATGTATGTATGTATGTATGTATGTATGTATGTATGTATGTATGTATGTATGTATGTATGTATATATGTATGTATCTATGTATGTATCTATGTATGTATCTATATATGTATCTATGTATGTATATATGTATCCTTGTGAAGGATCTTTTTGTCATTTTTGTCTCGCTTGCTAAATGGTTAAGGCGGTAAGTATGGACCTTTTATTCTGATAATGTCTGTAGCAGTGATTCAGTTTTTCATTACAGTGTTTCAGTGCAATGATCCCTCTAAGATGCGCGGCATGATAATTTAAAAATCTGTTTTGGGCTTAAGTCAAGAAGCTCTATAGTCTGGAAAGCTGGTGATTAATGTCACTCAATATATTTGCCGCACAGCCTCTAGGAATTTTAACTGTACCATAAAACTCCTGAATGATCGCAAAATCCTTCAACTATTTTTCTCACAGGAAACGACACAGAACAAGAGGTTACATAGGAGTGCTTCTGGAACATGAAAGATGAACGATTACATTCAGTCTTGTGCTAGTATTTACCTAATATGGTTGGAAACCTGTAACTGGCAATCTTTGAACATATCCAGGTGAGAACGCATATTTAGCTAATATGGACCTTTAAAGTGCAGCAAGCAATCCGTGTGACATCTTCGATAACCACGGTTCCGATAACACTATCTACAGGGCATATATTTCTGGGCTTCGGATCTGAGAATTTCATTCGCGGAGGCAAGCCACCGCATCCAATCAAAAAGTAAATTGTTCAAATTTGAACACTGTTGTTCTCATGTGACCGAAACAAGGGGAGCACACAACTTGAATGGACTGATAAATGAGCAATTTTCCAGTGTCGGTCCGTGTTGGCACAAATATATTTCACACAGATACACATGTAATAGTTTCCTTCTGGTAGATATTCATACTGTCGATGTTACAATTTCATTTTCAGGTCAAAGCCCCGTACCTTTTCGTTTAACACACATTGCTTCACGCTATTGGTCAGATGGTACACCATGATCAAATCAGAAAAAGTGTTCCGCCAGAATTGTAAGCAATTAAAGTGATGTCCCCTGACATACTACCATTAAAGTAGTATCCCCAGACATAATACTGTTAAAGTTATGTCCCCTGACATACTACCATTAAAGTAATATCCCTTGACATAATACTGTTAAATTTATGTTCCTGACATACTGTCAAGTGCCAAATTTTTCGTCAGTGAAATCCATTAATTAATTCTTAGTCTAGCCGACAATTAACTGTTATCTTGTGGTAGAGTTTGCACGGATTAATGTTTTCCTAACTCAGGTCACACTGGTACTATCTTTATAGTAAAAACGTACTAGTGGTATGGCAGGCTAGAAAAAGCGAAATTCACACGTAAAGCTGTCAAAAGTGATTTGAGACAAATGACAGGGTGTTATTACAACCCCAGGTGACAGTTTTGGCACATTGTTAAGCAGTTTTCCAAATGTCTGGAGGAATAGCATTTATTCCGATTGGTCACATGTGGAATCAGGGATGGGTCGATCCCTGAACCTGAGGGGAAATATATACTCCGAACCAATGAATTTTAGTCAGTCTGGGAAGGACCTCTGAAAGAGAGGACATTATTATTAATTACGACCATAGGAGAGACTCCGGACGTACTTTAAGGAAAGACGTCCGTAAAATCGTGGTTCCAGGGAAAATCTATAATCCAGGAACGATTGTAAGACGCCAAAAACACAAGGTATTTAACTCAAATTCACATTTATCTTGATGTAATTTATATGATGTTTCCTCGTTACAGATGCATGATCTGTCGATATTTTGTAGGAATCGTTCACATTTATCATGATGTAATTTATATGATGTTTCGTCGTTACAGATGCATGACGTGTTGATTTTGTATGGATAGTTCGGTCATTACAGTGATTTAGTAATGTACTTTGAATTCTGAATTAGAATTTTCATCTTATATACGTAGGTAGGTTAATGGGTGTTATAAAAACCCGCCGTGTACATTTATGATTGGAAAGTGCTACATTAATTTGAATTTATCATATTAGTGAATATTGATTGTGGGCTATGATATATTGCCTCACTTTACGTAATGATTTACGGGAATATATGTGACTTCCCCAAATTCTGATGTCGATAATTAGCGGTATAGCTGTATTGATCAGAAGATTTGTGAAGTATTTGCTAGCCGTATAAAAGGTATCACTGATAGTAAGATCTGATTGTTCGAACCAGAAAGACGGACGGACAATCTCAACTCTCAAAACCTAGTGAGATACTTAGGGCGTTTTACCCTTTTCTTTTCAAAAGAAAATAGTTTGTTTGGAGAGAGAGAAATAACGAGGAGGTCGAGATCCAAAGGAGGGAAAAGAATTTAGAAGTCAGTGTTGTGGGAATCCCACGTTCACCCAGAGGGCAAGTTAAAGTCGAGACGCAAGCAGAAAGAACAGTCGACGACCAGGTCATGTGAATTTACCAAGCGGTCCAATGTTAATGAACACACGATTTCGTGATGAAATTTGCTATCAGCTATTAACGGCTAAATTTGTCTATTTTATTAGTGTTTGAAATTTAATTAATGTATCTATTATTTTAAACTTCGGTTTTAAAGTGCTTCTGAACTAAGAGTATTCTGAAGGAAAGAAAATTGTAATTTACTGTGTCTTTTCTTCTCTTTATTTTTTTAAATTAAATTCTTTATTTATCTTTACGGGGGCTCGTGTGTTGTCTTTGTTCAAGATACCGACTCAGATTACGATATCCATTCTATAACCGGGCAAATCACACTTTAGAGGTCATTCCTTAGATAACGAGTATTAGCGGGAGGCGGTTTCTGGTGTTGTTTTTCCAAGTTGCGCAATACCTCTGACCAGTGGCTTGTGCAATATTGTACCAATAACGCTTGATATCGAAAACCCCGTTACACATACTATTGCAAAAGCGATGTCCCCTGACATATCACCGTGAAAGTGGTATCACTGAAATGACTTTCAATAGCTCCAACTAATTTTCTTTTACACATATGTTCTTTTAGATGAACTAACTAGCTTAGAAAGGAAACGTTGTTCTTCACTGATGGAGATTGTAATGACATATGGCCAGAGCTAATTTGCTGCATTATGAGACCCTACATGTTCAAAACTATATTAAAAAATATAATTAAAAAAGCCCCTAAGTATTTCATTCAGTGTCAGAATGTAAAGCTACCATCCTGTTTTATAGCACATAATGAATAAAGCCTTTGGAATACATTTCTTTGATACGGAGAAGTATACAACAGCATGTAAAAATTAACTTTCAACAGAGAAATTAAAGAATAAACAACCTTTATAATTATCAAGTCCAGCACATGCCATTTAAGAACATATAAGGCATGCTGAGTTCGACTCAGGTATTCAGTCTCCAGACACCTAGCAATAAAAGGTTATCACTTATGTGGACAAAGACGATGTAAACACGATTTTATTGACTTCGGAAAAATACAGTACCTAACCAGCGTAAAAGGAAACTTAAAGGTTGTTTGAGCACAAACTGTTGATATACAAAAGCTTTTTATGACATTAAAAAATGTATAATATAAAAACATATTATCAAACTGAGCTGAGAAAGAAAAAAGAAAAAAAAGGATACCGATGTAACGAGCCGAATTCTAAAATTTCTGCATAATACACATTTGTTTCCGACAGAAATCAGACTTCCATTTTGATCCATTTTATTATTGATCTAGATATAATCTTTAAAGATGCCAAAGACATTAGGAACATATATTGGTCAGTCAATTTTATCACTTTTAAATAATAAGATTAATAGAAGATTCATGGAAGGCACATATCAGCAAGGTCCGTATAGTTGATAGAACGCTTGACACATTTCTGAAAATAGAATTATATATAAATACATTCCAAAATTTGAACTGTTAAAACTTACAGTGACAGGAATAAACTCTTTTGAAAACTTATGGTGTAATGTATTTACCAAAATTACGTTGAAAACATCAGCCTCAGATATGATGAATAACAATGGATCTAATTTATTAACAAATTACGATCTGCTTACGGTTCGTCTTTATCCTGGAGACCAAAGAATGACACCAATAGGTTTTGGGATCTTTAGAACCACGAGCGCCCGCATATGGGGGCTAGGGGTGGGGAGTTACTCCGTCCCAAAGATTTAACCTCTAAACATGTTTAGGCTTACATCCTGAACACTTAACAGCTAAACACTACATGCTGGCCCATCCCTCCACCACCCCCGAAAAAAAATTAATATAATTCTGATGGAGCCCCTGTTTACATGATTCGCACTGGTATTGTAGTCAGTTTCTCACGTGTTGACCCCTGGAGTAACATTGTGGAATTTTACACTAGGTCTTTTATCTCTAAGTACAACTGGGACTAGTTCAGAAAACAAGCATTCAACTGATTTGATAATGTAAATATGGAGTGTAGTTGGGCTGTATACATTTTTTAAGCAGACCACCATCTACTAAACTTCACTATATTCCTTGCTGTACAAGCTTCACATTTTCACTGTTACAGTGCAAGTTGCCAACTTGAACACATTGTCTGACGATGTGCAATATTTTGTGCGTAGAATGGAGCAAATAAAGAGCATGGTAAGCGAAAATATTCCCCTTGGTAAGGGGCACATTGCGCGAGTCCCATACATTGTCACTATTGCTGGCTGTTTTTAACCACTTTGCTGAAAATAATTTGTATCACGTGTTCAAATTCAATAATGCACCTGTTAACTCCTGATTCATTGTGAATTAGTTTTCAACCCCGTCTTAGATCATTGTTCATTTTTTGTGCATTGACAATTTGTATTGTACATATACTAGTACAACAGCCTTTCATTTCTGCCAGAAAAAAATAAAAGGGGCACCTATTCTAATTTCTATGCAAAGATTGAAAACAGCTATCGTGTTTGAAGATAACAAAATCTGATACCAGATCAAATATCTAAAAGTAGACGTTATTTATGTGCCCTTCCAAAACAAAATACGCTCTTGGTAAGAAAAAGGATTAATTTATGAACTGAACGTGCAATCAAAACCTAACGTTGTAAGTAAATATTTACTATCTAAGTAATGATTAGCAACTTCAGATAAGAAAAGGTATAGAACATCTTATGTTAACTTCTATAAATTTCGCCAAAGTACAGCCATACAGTTCTATTCAGTTTAGAAGCTATTCATACATCATTAGGGTCAGTCTAAGGTAAAACGTACATGCTCTTCACGCATTAGGGTCAGTCGTATATGTATGTATGTATGTATGTATGTATGTATGTATGTATGTATGTATGTATGTATGTATGTATGTATGTATGTATGTATGTGTGTGTGTGTGTGTGTGTGTGTGTGTGTGTGTGTGTGTGTGTGTGTGTGTGTGTGTGTGTGTGTGTGTGTGTAATGTATGTATGTATCCCAATATATTTAACCGAAGCAGCAAATAAATTCACAGAACATGCTAATGTAATTAAAAGACTGGCATCAAAATTCATTTATTTTTTTTCCTAGACAGAAGCTATTACCAAAAACTAGTATTTATCAAGAGTACATTAGTTTTATGTAAACTGAGAACTGTATTGCTAACACCTGGCGTGCAATCAAAACATGTAGTCTTCAATAGAAAGAATCCACAAATATCTAAAAACAATACGTTTATATATTACCAATATAAAAAACAATACTTGTAATATTACCAATATATAAAAGTTTTACGTTTTAATATTACCAATATATAAAAGCAATACGTTTAAATATTACCAATATCTAAAAGCAATAAGTTTTTTTATTACCAACATGAAAAGCTATACGTTTTAATATTACCAATATATAAAAGCTATACCTGTTAATATTACCAATATTTTAAAGCAATACGATTTAATATTGGGAAGATCTTAAATCAATACGTTTTAATATTGGGAAGATCTAAAATCAATACGTTTTAATATTGGGAAGATCTAAAATCAATACGTTTTAATATTACCGAGGATATGACAGCAAAGCTATAACAGTATTTTACAGATATTGAAGAGAGACGTTGAAAAAAGTTCCAACTCTAGTTCAGTTCGGTATCAATTATGTTCTCTACCGCTGTCCAGTATCTATGTTTTATGGTTATTTGTTCTCATAAGTCTTTATCATTTATCCGTCCATAACTGTTTAAGTCTGGTGTTTGGAAGACAACGACTTTTTGCCTCCAAAATCGCGAGACAAAGGCAACATTTATTTCATTCCAGCAGAACTACCCATGCTTTCCGATTATATATTCTTGCGTACTGAGGCAGCGTTAAAGCATGTAATCACCTTCTTCTGATTTCTCACCCTCTCTATTCTTAGTTTTCTATTTAGACATATATATTTTCATTTAAATGGCAAAAAAGGCCATTTATAACTATGTGATTTATCTTACGAGATTCAGCTAAACAAAATGAGTCACGAATGAAATATTAGGTAATTTCATTTTAATCTGAGTTGGGGTAGAGTTTCGCAGTAATCTATTGGTCCATATCCGTGTAATGACTATTTAATGATATTATAATTACAGGGTGTCTCAAAAGCGGACCGTAGTTCAGCCAATAGAAGTAAAACTAAATACGATAGCACTTTAATAGTGACAGAAATGTTGAATAAACGAAAGCTCGTGGGATTTAATTTATCAAAGAAAGAGTCGGGTATGGACCTTTCAGTGGTTAAACACTAATTTTACTATCCTGTTGAATCTACCCTTTACGTGGACATTTAAAAAAATGAATGAAATATCAACCTTTTCTGGGTCTTTCTGACGTCATTTACGATTCTGGAAAACATTATCAAGCGAGTTCAGTCCCGAATGGCAATGCATATAGTGTTAAATTTTGTAATAAAATGTTGACTAAGAAAGAATAAAGTTATACCATTTCAATATTTTAACATTTTCTTAAAAAACACCATCTGCTTCTTGACTTTCATCAAATGTTTGGCATTAATCTGAGATGAATCGCTAAAAATGAACTTTATACTAAGCCCGTAGAAACATGTAAGGCTGCCATAACTATTGGTCATAAATAAGTAGACAATTTATTCACATGACAGATTTGTAATGCTAGCTTTGCTAAGTGCACTTTATTTTATGACATATTCTGAGTGCGTAAAAAACGAGACCGCTCTTCGTTAGAATTTGTATAAAAGGGTTCGTCCATTATATTTCTCTTATGTCTTCGTTATTACTTTGTTACTCAAACATAAAACCATTGGGTAAAATTGCAAATGAGACAAGTAGCTTTGTATTTCACGGTTTATAAAAAGTATATACGTACAGAATAATCGCGGAAATAAAATCTCGGAAAAGAAAGTAAACCCAGTGTCAGTTTAAAGACAGCTATATACAGGAAGCACACAAACGTTACAAAATCCTTACTGTCACGAGTCTTGATCTGATATTAATCGTTTCCGGACTCTTATCAAGTGAGATGAAAAAGTCTTCACAAATAATAGAAGCTTTGCGCACGTGACCTTTTCACTGCTCCACACTTGTCAGTTTGCCTTTGCTTCCTATAATCAAGACTTGGACTTACTATTCTCTTGAAATGGGATACGAGTTGCAGTTGATAAACAAGTAGGTCCTGACGAAAGCGCGTCATTTTTTGTACAAGTCATTTGTGCATTTAAGATGAATTTAAACATGGAGATGCTATTTATACTATTGTAAACGCACGGTACTGACCATTTAATCAATTTGTACTGGAGTGGGGGTCGAAATTGTGGAATGCAGTGGTTTCTTTTCAGTTTGATATCAGTGCAGCAGAACAAGGAGGTTAGTTAGTATTCGGGCAAACGGAGTAAAGTGCTGTGCCCAAGAACACATATCGCGATAGTTTAATGTTCTGATGACGAGATTCAAACTAGCACCGTTTGGTTGCGAGTTCGGCCCGCGTACAAGTGAGCCAGCTCGGCAAGGTATATACAACGCGGTTTGCTGGCAAATGTTCAAATTAATCCTGAGAATGTGCTTAGCAATATTATTTTCTTTTTCATCCCTTGACACTCATGTTATTTATTCAATTCGTAATTAATTGGCAAATCAGTGTCGTCATTTGGTGAGGGAAGGAGAGAGGCATTTGCCTCCCCCTGAATTTACACATGGTGTAAATTGCTGGTGCCTACATACGAAAATTAAAAAGTCCGTTATGTCCCCTACCCCAGCCATTCATATCTGGAGCACAGAATACACATGCCAAGTACAGATAAAAAAAAAATGTACATGACAGGTACAGGCAAAAGAATATGCTTGACAGGTACAGACAAAAAATTATACTTGATAGGTACAGAACAAAAATACACAATGAGAGGTACAGACCAAAGACTAGAAATGACAGGTAGAGACCAAAATATACACATGACAGGAATAGACTAAAAAATACACCTAACAGGTACAGACCAAAGAATACACCTGACTGGTACAGACCAAAGAATACACCTGATAGGTACAGACCAAATAATACTCATTACAGGTGCAGACAAAATATATAAATGACAGGTACAGACCAAAGAATAAACCTGACAGGTACAGACCAAAGAATACACCTGATAGGTACATACCAAAGGATACATATGACAGGTACATAAAGGTGTAATACTTTCATGGATACAAGCAGCATGGCCAGCCAACTTAGACAATATCTCCTTTTAAAATTTCGAATTTTAAAAGTTTACTTTTGATATTGACTCCCAAACATCAGTTTGACTCAGAGCTTTTATAGGAAAAAAGCATCTGACATTCCAAACTTTCATGATAGTACAAAGTACAGTACTATGTGGGTAGAATTTTTTTTTACAGTACATCCGTCCTTCTTTATTACAGATATGTATACACTTGTACAGCATTAGACAAATGGCAGGCTACACTGTTCAAATTATTCAAAACCTGTTTAAATGTGACAGTTAAATTTCTGCCCGTTTTATCAATATAATATCTCACCAGAAGTTCGTCGACATGGCAACATATCTCCACCTGTATTTTTTATTGGTTACAGATACCACTTCACGACCACACCCTACCCGAACCCGCATTATTCCATCCATTGTCCGCAAAAACTGCCATGTTCATTGCGCGTCTTTTACCGTTTAACCTTATAACGCAGTAAGGTGATACAATATGATCGGAAGACACCGGTTTGGCTTACTTCATATACAGTCATATTCTTTCCTAAAATTCGATCAAGTGTAATTTACCATAAACAGTAGCAAAGTTTATCCAAAAAGATGAAACATTGCTCTTTATGCGTATATAAACATTCAAATCCACGATATAGTATCTAAAACTAGCTATATAATTTAAATTTGGCAAGTGACAACTATTTGTATCCACAACTATTCATCAATAATAGGCTTAATGACAAGTATTTCGAAGCTATTTCGTGCAAACTCAGATACTGAAAGTAAGGTAGGATGTTCGAGTTTATCATCATTTCAATCCGCTTGTATATTCACAATTATATGTTCAATTCAGAGTGGCTGATTTTTTCCATCTGAACGGTGGAATGTTCCCAACATACTGAAAGTCATGACAGACTAACACTTACTTGAATAGATAAGATCGGTACGTAAAAATACGTAAAAATACTTACGTAAGTAGTAATATGGGTCCGTCTGGCGACAATGGGAAATCCGGTCAAAAAGGGCTTGGGCCTGTCTGGCGACAAGATTTCTAGCGACAATGGAAATCCCAGTCGAAACGGGCGTGGGCCTGTCTGGCGACAAACATAGTGGGCCTGTCTAGCGACAAGGGGAATTTAACATGGTGGGCCTATCTAGCGACAAGGGGAATTTAACATGGTGAGCCTATCTAGCGACAAGGGAAATTGAACATGGGAATATTATATGTGTATGGGTCTGTATAGTGGCAAGGGAAATGGAGGCAAAGAAAGCAAATATCATTTCGAGGTATATGAGTGGAGCTGAAAAGGGCCGTTATGTGTAATGTTAACATTATATTGTTAACACAGAGGACATCTCACAGATCTTCGCTTCCTTAAACTTCTCCTCAATGCTGGACCATAGAGGAGAACTCTCTTTAAACAACCTTGCCTCTCCACATAAATTCTTCTCTTCCAAAGGGTTGTATCAGTCATATGAGTGATAGCCCATGATGATCTGACATACATGGGTAAGTCCGTACGAAATAGCATTTTAGAAACAAGAGTAGAAGATTATACGTTGGTCCACATCTTGTGATGAGAACAGGTGAAGCGAATACCGTGTACTGCGGTTATTTATAGGTGAAGAGCGGATCGAAACGGATTGAGTTTATTCTCCAATCCAAACACGCGTTACAAACGTCTGTCACAGTCGTCCAATCGGAAGAGAGCAGTCTGTGACGTCACCTTTCCTATATAGAGGTACTAGTGTCTGTGCGCAGTGAATCGATGCGACAGAGTTGTCAGTCATGTCGGAAACTAGGAAGACAATGAATTAGGGTGAGCCAGTAGTGGAGACAGCAAGTTATGGTACAGCAGTGACTACCAAAGTCATGACAAATCTACATCCAAAAGAAGTTGATTTTAACTGGGATATTGCGGATTTTCTAACTTCACAAGAATTTGTTCCGGAACCTTCGTCACCTTCTGCTTCCTTTTTACACGTCGATGATTTTAAACAAAAACAGAAAGAAGAATTGGAGCGATTTTTACAACAACAAACAGAAGCAGAACAAGCATTTCTCCTTCAACAGCGGGAAGAAGAAGAAGCAAGAAGGAAACACCAGGAAGAAACAGTAGCAGCAGAGAAGAAAGAAGAAAAAGGACAGAAAGGGAATAGTGAAAATCAAATGGTCACGAGGGTACCTTTAGATCTTTTAGCAGAGTTAAAGAGTCAGAAAGAAATGTATCAGACTTCTTTATCATGACCGAAGAGAAAAAGACCTTCTCGAGCTAAACAACCCAATCTAACTGTGACTACGTCTGCCATACCACCTTTAGTGATTTCTACCAAATCATTGACATGAACCACCAGTCCAGAAGTAGGCCTTGGCCGTGGCAAAGGCTTAAGACAGTTAAAGATGGTAACGTCCCGTTTCTGAGAAGGTTTTGATTTAAATAAACAAAACACCAATGGTCCTTTTCAAGGTCACTCAAATCTTTCGAAAAAAAAATACTATTTCAATTGCCTAATTCAATGAAAACTCAAAAGTCCTTTTTATTTTGTATAACCCATGATGTACGTGTGAGTGTTTGAGTGTGTGAGTGTGTGAGTGTAGGTTCTTATTCTATAAAATCAAAACCAAGAGACACTATCGTTTTTTTCCGTCTGGTGTATTCTGGTACAAATGTTACAATTCAGTATATCACAACAAAACATAGCACACTACCACTTTAGAAAGTTTATAGACTTCTTCTGTTCACTCTTTCTGTTTTTTCAATTTCTTTACTGTCACAGGGTTTTCTTTTTCTTCTTCCTCCTCACTTTCATTTCGTCTTCTTTTCTTGTCTTTATGAACGTGTCGAGCTTCTTCCTTGGGGGAGGGTACCTCTTCCTCCTCCTCCTCCTGTTCAGAATTTATCTCCCCTCCTTCTCCTCCTGCTCCTGCTGTTTCTTAGTGCAGTTTGGAGACCAATGTATTTTCTCTCCACAATGATAACAGGTATCTTGACTTTTGTCTCTTCTAACACCTGTTTTGTTTTTGTCACGATCTGGACATTCTGTACCCCAATGTCCTTTCTTCTTACAGATATAGCAAGTATCTTGACTTTTATCTCGAAAGGAGGGAAACGTGGATCCCAGAAGACATCAAACGTTACGGAAATTGTCATCACCATGCCACAGTAATGGCTCAAAATTTCTCTGGATACGATGGGCAATTTCTGCTCAGATACTATGCGGAACAAAGTACCGAACGTCCTAAAGTGACTTTAAACGGAGCCAAAATCATTTCTATGCAAGTAGGACAAGTTCAGTTTAAAGATTCAATGTGTTACTTGGCCGTGCCTTTGAGTCACATGCCTAAAACGTTTGGAATGACAGAAAAAAATGGTTAAAGGTTATTTTCCACACTTTTTCAATACCGAAGCCAATGAACATGTCGTTCTACCCCATTTGCCTGAGGCTGACGACTACGATCCAGATAACATGCGCACCGAACAACGAGAAGCTTTCCACGCTTGGTATCAGACTCACGCCACGGATCCCATCGACTTTCAAGAAGAAATGTTAAAGTGTTGTCGTATTACGACGTTGCTGTGGAAAATTTCGAGAATTGTTCATGGGACACGGAGGGATCGATCCATTGAAAGAAGCTTGTACCATGGCCAAAGCGTGTTCCTTAGTGTACCGAAAACGATTCATGCCTTAAAATACCCTCGCTGTCATCAGCCCTCAAACGACGAATTTTGTCAAACGTCAATACTCGGTCAAAGCCCTACGTTGGCTACATTATTTATGTGACAAGGAAGACAAATGGATCCAACACACCCGCAACGGAGGAGGCGAAAAGACCATCGGAACGTATTCGGTGGATGGCTGGGACTTAGAAAACCTTCCAATCGCGTACGAGTTTAACGGATGATTATTTCACGGATGTCCCACGAGCTACCATCAACGTGACACCAAAAATCAGTTTTTAGAACAGCAAGGATACCAGGTGGTGGAAATGTGGGAACACGAGTACGATCAGCGTTTGAAAACCGATACCGAGAAAGTTACAAGTTAGTGGACCACCTGAACCCTCGAGATAGTTTGTACGGAGGACGGACGAATGCCACCTGTTTGTTGTACCAAGCGGACGAGGAGAAGGAAGAAAAATTAAATACTTGGAGTGTGTTCGCTGTATCCTTACGTGTGCAAATATTGTCACTTTCCCGTAGGGCACCCATAATTGATGACAGAACACATTGACTTGGACCACATACGCCAGCACGAAGGATTGATCAAGTGCAAAGTTTTGCCTCCTACGGACTTGTACCATCCCGTTTTACCTCACCATTGTCAAAGGAAACTGATGTTTCCTTTGTGTCGAACTTGTGCCGAAACGTGCAACCAAGACCAACCTTGTCAGCACACCCAGGAAGAACGCGCCTTGACAGAAACGTGGGTTAGCGTAGAATTGTTTAAAGCTCTAGACCTGGGATACCAACTGTTAGAAGTGTACGAAATTTACCACTTTTCCAAGACACAACAATACCACAAGTGCAACGAGACACAGAAAGGTATTTTTGCAGACTACGTAGATGCCTTTTTGAAACTAAAACAAGAAGCTAGCGGCTATCCTTCCTGGTGCCACACTCCCGAAGACCAAAAGCTATTCAAAGAAAAATATCGGGAGCAGGAAGGCATCACCTTAGACCACATCGAGAAAAACGAAGGAAGGCGATCGTTTGCCAAAGTGATGTTAAATTGCTTGTGGGGTAAAATGGCACAAAGACCGTCTTTACCCAAGACCGAGTATTTGTCAGAACCTTCCCGCTACTTCCAGATGATTCACGACAAAACCAAATACATGAAACACGTCAATTACGAAGGTGAACTAGACTTTGTAGAAGCCGACAAATTTGGAAATGTCATAATTGCGGCTTACGTGACAGCCCACGCTCGCTTAAAATTGTACGAAGTGTTAGAACTGTTAGGAGATCGTGTGTTGTATTTTGACACAGACAGTTGCATCTACATTCACGTACGGAACCAGTGTAACCCTGCCATCGAAGGAGACCGTTTAGGAGCCTGGACCGATGAACATCCCGACGACAAGATTCTATGTTTTGCAAGTGGCGGTCCTAATAATTACGGCTACGAATACCGAGACCCACAAGGAGAAATGCATACCGAATATAAAGTGAAAGGATTGACTCTCAATTATCGCACCAGTCGAGTGGTGAACTTTAACGTGCTTCAAGAAGCCTTACAGGCTGGACAGGATGAAACCCTTAAAGTGACCACCCACGAACCGCACAAGATTGTCCGTTTACCCACACACCAAATCGTCACCCGACCTTTGGAAAAAGTCTATCAAATCGTGTACAAGGAAAGAGTACGACTTCCCAATCAATTCACTCTACCGTACGGTCACGTCGAGATTGGGCAGCATATAAAAAGGGACATCGTCCAAGACCAAGAGTTCATGTGTAACTACAACGACCAAGCGAAAGAAGATGAATCCATTTAAACAGGCATGATTCCAATTTGGGGATTCTCAAGTGGAGTGCAATGTTAAACCTTGCGATTGCAGTGATGCCAGACGCTGCGACCTTAGCGATTCATCAGGACATCGTGGGAACTTTGCTATGACTACTACCCCTATATCTACCATGGAAAGTGATGATGTGCGTGTTAAACGTGAGGGATGCGAAAGCGGTGCCACACGTTATCGTGGACTCCTAGGAATTTCACCGTATCTGCATCGAACTGAAGTGGGGAGAGTCGAATATTCGTTCCCTACAAGCTTGCCTGAATACTGTCACTTTAAAAGTTGATTCCAAACCTTCAAAGATTAATGGCCAAAATATCTGCCTGGACCAACTCCTGAAGAATTAGCCAGGGCCGGATTTTTCTACTTGGGCGAAAGGGATAAAGTCAAGTGTTTCAGTTGTGGTGTGTCAATTTACGAGTGGGAACAGAAAGATTCCGCTTACCTGGAACATGCTCGATGGTCTCCGAATTGTCAATACCTACCTTTAGTTGGACCTAGTGATTGGAAGTGACAATACTGTACCATATTGTTTAACAAACCAGTTTGGCTTGGAGACAAACCTAGTTCAGTATATAAACCCTCTCTAAAACATAATATTCAAGGATTACCACACGAATTGCAAGAGAAGATCTACAAGGACGTTTGGCAGGGACATGCTAATGAAAAATCTCAATGGGTGACTGTAGAACTTTTGTGTCGTGAAATTCACAAGAAGAAAGTGACAAAAATTAACCAACGTGTCATATTTCTCTGGATCAAGTCTACCTTCCACAGATTCGAATTTAGTTCGTTTACATCTGAAGATTTTTTGATCATTCTTGACCGTTACCCTCAATGGCAGTGGTCCGAAATTACACGTTATATTAATCACTTTCGCTTTTGGAGAAGATTTTAAATAATTCTGTGCAGAATATACACTTATGGTCTTCGACATAAAAAAGTATAAAATAGAACTACGATGCCACAACCTTTATCACTTGTGGTAAAACAGATTCCGTGGAAGGATATCAATGAGAATATTCACACGGTGAAGGATTACGAACACTTATTACAAGAAATGTGTCCCATTAAATGGGGTCGACGTGTAGTGTGTGTTTAAGTGACTTGCTTTCTGGGATTTCGTTTACCTGTCGATTCCTTGTGGACACTTTACGAACACTACCTACAAAAAAGACAGTATGGTGACTCCTTTAAATGTCCACGAGAGACTCATTATGCTATGTTCGAAAAATCCAACGTCGAGTGAAAAAAGTCACTTTTAAACCTGTGTTAGTGATAGTGCCAGAAGAAGAAAAAGAATCTGTCACCCACGACAATCACTCTGTTCAAGACAGGACTGTCATGGACATTCCCCCACAAAGATCCTTCCGAGAGGACACCTATGTGACGGTACCCCATGTAGAGACTATAAGAACATTACACATTACCTCAAGGACACCTTGGCTACCCAAACAATGTTGTACAGAGACTTGTTTATATGCCACGTTGATCGTTTCCATATGTATTGTATTCCTGTACTTATTCATTTGGCTTTTATATATTTTTGTCTTTCGTGTTGTTCCAATTTAAACATGCATTGAAATAAAAGTGTCTTGAAAAAAGTATAAAAACCTTTTGTCTTGTCTGTTTTTGTGTCAATAGTGTCATACCCTACACTACTATGGCTAACTCTGCTATTTCTGCTCCTTCCTCCTCGACATTCAAAGTCGTTGACGAACACTTAGATCATGCTAGTTGGGAGGCCTTGTATCTTCGTCATCCATTAAACATGTTAATTGCTGGACCGAGCGGTTCAGGCAAAACCGAATTTGTCAAACGTTTGATCGAACATAAACATCATTAATAGATCGTTCACCTCAACGCATCGTGTGCTGTTACAAAGAGTGGCAATCGGCATACAGCCTCTTGCAAGAAAGTCAAGGTGATTCCATTGTGTTTGTGGAAGGCATTCCTAGAGAAGATGATGGGATCGTGTCTGACCCTAGTCAAACTCATTTGGTCATTTTTTACGACATGTTAGGGAGAAGACGAAGAAGAAATTAAACTGTGGTTTACGCGTAAAGGGCATCATCGTAATGCCAGTGTCATTTACATTACACAAAATTTATTTCAACAAAGTAAAACCCATCGTACCATTAGTCTCAATGCTCATTACGTGGTCTTGTTTAAAAGTCATCGAGATAGATCGCAAGTGCAAATCTTAGCCAAACAGTTAGAAACACCTTGGCTGACTCATGCGTACGATGATGCCACTCAAACTACACCCCCCTATTTACTCGTGGATTTAAAACCCATCACTCCCGTTTATTTGCGATTTCGTACCCATTTGTTTCACGACTGGTGTTAAGACGGAGGACCTGTAGTGTACACGTCCTCGTCGTCAACATAACAATATGAACAACTAAAAAATCTATAAAAACCTCGGTCACTTTGACCTTGTGTCATACATCGTCAACATTACGTCCCTTCAGTCTCATCTTCCCATCAAATTGATTCGGGCCTTGTACGGTATCAGTCGCGAAAAAAAATCCACAAATACGTGCTCACCTCTTAGAAGCCAGTCTCAAAGAAGTCTTACTATGGTTAACGGTGATAGCACGTCAAATACTGCAAGGCATCATTCACATTCCACATCAAACCAAACGCATTTTTGACAGAAACAAAGTAGCCTTGACGCAACTGGCTGATCCTCGCATCGACACTCAAACCAAAAGGCAAATCATTTTGAAACCTGGAGGTAGCTGTTCTCTAGGAGATGTCATCATTCGTTCCCTTTTAAAATGGGATCCCAATGCTCCCAAAGATAACCCCAAGAAAAAAGCCAAACGAACCCCTAAGAAAAAGAACAATGGTGCCAAGACCAAAACACAGAAAAAGAAAAGTCCACAGAAAAGAGCTGTCACCCGCAAAAGAGGTAGTTCTGCCAGGACGCAACCTAACCTTCGTAAACCACGACCTGCAGCACCAGTGACAGTGTTTCCAATAGCCTCAGGTTCTTCCACTTCTCCGTTGCTGGTGATACCAGCCAAATCCAATTTGACACCCGTTCTTCCTAATTTGATGAAACATTGGAAATCTGCGTCTCCTCCACTGTTAACACCCTCTTCCACATTAGCGGCAGTAGCAGCTGCTAACAAAGTACCTGCCCCCAAAGTCAAAGTCCAAGAAAGATCTGGCATGTTACAGAGTTTACTGGATTTGTCCAAACAAGAACTGTCCCGAATTGTCCATTGCGAACCCCTTCATGACGTGTGTTACCATGTCATGAAGTTGATACGACGGAAAATAATCAGTGGCGTCGCATTCCAGTATAAAAATTGACTTGAGGACAACAACGTGAATCAGTATTTTCTGTACCACTTCTGAACACTCAATGATGTCTCCTCAAAAACGTGGATACCACAACCCTTGGCGTTCTGCTGTTCAAAAAGGAAAAGGATAAAGACAATCTCGTCATCCTACAAAACGCTTAAAAACCAAACATCGACGTCATCCTCTAAAAAGACTTAGTCGTTTAAAGAAAAAGAAGAGTCACCAAAAAGGAGGTTACCTTTTTGACGAAGCGCTAGTTCCCACAAAAAAGTAGATAAAAGAGGGTGTGTACCACGTCTTTGAAGTTAGTGGTATTGTCGAACGAACAAGCAAAGATGTCATCTCGCAGAAAACATTCTTATTCACCCCAAATAGGAAAGAAAAGGAAAGGACTACCTCCTCGTTTAGCCAAACGCGGAGACGTGTTGCCCGTCCTGTCCAAAGCCTCTCCACCCATGCGAAAACAAATCATTAAAACGGCCTCCAAAGATGTCATCGATACCGTGTGCGAATGTTGCTTGAATGTCTTGAAAGGCGAGATACCTTTCTCTCCACACCAGAAAAATGCTTAGCCAAACATTGACACGTTCTTCGTCAAATGTTCCAAAATAAAATACCCGTCCGTCAAAAGAAAAATATGTTGGTGCAACGCGGAGGATTTTTTTCCCTTTCATCTTCCTGTGTTGGGAGGATTAGCGAAAACCGGCATGAGTAAGTTGCCAGGTTTGATACAAGGGATGGCACGAGGGATATTCCAAAGTTGATCCTTCCAGAAGATAAAAGGGATCCATGGAGTACGAAGCCTGAAAAAGCTCCGTTTACCTGAAGTACAACGATGGTTACAAGAACAAGGTGCGTACACTTTACACAAACCCATTCGACGAAACTTTCATAGAAGTCGCACTCAAGTGGAAGGCATCGATCATCAATGGCAAGCCGATTTAGCCGATGTCTCTCATTTAGCCACCTACAATCGTGATTACAAATATTTGTTTTGTGTCATCGACGTCTTTTCTAAATTTGCCTGGGTCATACCATTGACATCCAAATCGAACGGAGAGTTAGTACGAGCCCTGCAACTGGTGTTGAAACAAAGTGGTCGTCACCCTCTTCGATGGCAAAACGACAAAGGTACCGAATTTCTGAACGAAGCGTTCCAACGAGAATTAAAGAAACATGACATTCATTTTTTCACCTCCGAAAATACTGAAACCAAAGCCAGCATCGTGGAACGTTTTCAACGTACCTTGAAAGAACGCATTTGGAAATATTTTACGCATCAACACACTCTCAAGTACATCGACGTCTTACCGCACTTAGTCCAAGCCTACAATCAATCTTACCATAGAAGCATTGGACGTGCCCCACAAGATGTGACACCTGACAACGAAGTGACCGTTATTAAGCGTCTGTTTGGTTCGTCCCGGACGATGGCTGTCCCCAAAAAAGGTGGAGTGTTAACCCCTGGAGATTGGGTTCGCATTGGCAAAACCAAATGCACTTTCGACTTACCCAACTGGACCACTGAATTGTTTCGTGTTGCTCGACGAGTGCGTGACTGTCATTATACCGTCTATAAATTGGAAGACATGAACGGAGCAGTATTAAAAGGAACGTTTTACTTGCCTGAGTTACAACGTGTTACCAAAAAAGAAGACGATGTGTACGACATTGAAAGCATTCTCGAACATAGAACCCGTAAAGTAAGAAAACGTCGTGTCAAAGAAGTCAAAGTACGTAGAAAAGGATATCCTCCTAGTTTTGATTATTGGATTGACGCTTCGCAAGTCATCGACAATAAAAAGAAGTGACCATCATGCCCTTCAATACAGCTTCAGCGACCAAAGTGACTACTCTTTCACCCAGTTCTTCTCTGCAAGATTTACAAAAGCAACCCTTGTGGGTGTGGTGTGGAGAACGTGTTCCTAAAACGCAAATCGTCTTTTTCTGTCAAATCTTTGTGGTGTATTGTGTCATCGGTGCAGACATTGCTAATTTGAGTTTGCAACAAGGAGACAAACAATTGTGGACCATTTTACTCAGCAGTGGTATCGGTTATCTTCTTCCCAATCCTTCCCTGAAATACTCTTACAACGGGAACAACAGTAACAACATTGGGAGTCTTGCGTCCAACGTCAGTCATTCTCTTAACATTCACCCTTCTAATTACAATCCTCTTTTAGACACTCCTTTGACTTCGAGTGACTCCTCGGACAGAAGAACGTTGGAATTATGAACAACACTATTAACCAATTTTACTTAACGTTACCCAGTGACAGTTCCATGGAGGTGTTTCCTAACAACACGTTGTGCTGTTACACGGCTAAATTACCTCAAACCATTCATTTGAATCAAGATGCTCATTGGGAAGTGGCTTTAGTGGAAATGATACACCCGACACAAATCAACAACATCGTCGAAAATCAAAACACTTTTACAGTAGAAGTGTATGACAAGCAATTGCAACAAGCCTTAGACGAACGAAGAATCACTGGCATAAACACAAAGAAATCAAATGAGCCCACAACTAAACTGTCCATTCATATGTTTACCATTCCTGCAGGCTACTATTTTAGTGGTCAACATTTAGTGACTACACTTGCTACCAGGTTCAGTACTTTGCTTGGTAAAGCCATGGAGAAACCCAAAGAAAGTGCTACTTTTGAGTACCATAAAGTGGCTCGTCGACTAATGATCAAATTTTCAGAGGATAAAATAATGGCCATTACCTTTTGTCCTGAATTGTATGATATTTTGGGTGGATACCTCAGGTTGGTCAGGATTAAAAATGAAATACCATCCATAACCAGTAATTTGGATTATGCGAAATATTTTCGATTCCCTGTAGAAATGAACCAAGGACTGACCATCCATTGTTTGACTCACCCTCCTACGAAGATATGCTCAAGACTAGCCAAGCTGAACGAGGCTTACGTCACTCTGCATCGTATCAGACACAATCTGATGCCAAAGCCTGAAGAGATCGAGAATGTTAGAATGTTGCAAGCCCATCAACATAGCGATATGAGAAAACTATTTTTCTCTCGCTATTTTTTGGTGCCATTGCACCTCTATACCTTCTTGGTTGATAGAGTCGAGTGTGTTTATGTTCTATTCCCACTCACCTGAAGGTCTTTCATTCGTGTCGATAGTCCCTATTTAGGGACTCGAAACGAAGACTAAATTAAATAGCATACTTTGTATGCAGTAACGCCTGCGGGGATGTGGCACAATTCCTTCCCCCGGGATTAATTAAAAAGTCATCTTTCATGACATTAAACAGTGCCAAATGTCTTTGAGTAGACGAGTGCACTTTAATTAAACTTCATTTCATTTCATTAGTCTGGCTACCCAGTTGTTGCAGCAAGCAGAGCAGACAGCACGATGTAATGGAGCAATTAATGTCAGCAAGGAAAATAATCCCGCCAGAAGCCCTGTGTGCGATAATGGGACTCAGTCTCAAGGTCGCAACAGGCTGGAGCCTTCTGGCACAGGAGAAACGGAAACATTACTCCTGATTTGGGAAAACAACAGTAATGAAATGGGGAAACTCGAGTACAGGAGACAGCGGGGAAAAAGAAACACACCCCACTCCAACTCAATTTTTTTTCCCCCAGGATTCACATTTGGTACGAGAACCCTTTTCGAACAATCTCTTTCTCGAAATCTAACTTCATCAATTTTGACCACCGCTCAAAATTAACAAGCTAAAATACCTAACAGTCACTACACTCATTTATGTCGCTAAGACATTTTAGTAATTAAATTTGTTAAGGACCTACAACATGTACACTATGCACTAGAAATATTTATTGATAGGACAGATGAAAAATTCTGTGACTATATGGATTTGATATAATTGCACAGGTGACTATCACAGAATTAGGTGAAAATTAAATTTATTTTCTTCTTGATTTACAAACTAATCTCACCATTTTTTTTGTTTCGTCGTACTTGCGTTGCCTGGGGTGAATAAGTGGTTTTTCCCAAAGTAAGCGGCGTGTAACGATTTGCATGTGCCTGATTTTGAATTACATGAAATCCGGAACATTTGTTTCACGTAGTGCACGGTAATCTTGCCGTGATTTCTGCTCACCTATTTGAGGGTATATAAGGCAGAATATTTATGATCAATATTATGGGACCTAAAGTATCTAATCACAGGATAGATAGCTCGTCTTTCAATCTCCAGCCAAAGGGGTGAGTGTTAAATTTATATTTCGTTTTATTGTGAATTTTATTCAGTTTATCATTTCATATAATGATGTCTTTATTGCAATGCAGATTTTAAACGTGAATATTTGGAATTACTAGTCACTATTAGACTTTAAATGCAATAGCGTAATCTAAGTTGTAGATTGTTGTAGAAAAAAACTATTATTAGTTTGGTTTCTTTATTGTAGCTGATAACGCATCTGATAGCATCTCTGATAACGCATCTGATAACGTCTGATAACGCATCTGAAAACATCTCTGATAACGTCGGCTGATAACATCTCTGATATCGTAGCTCAAATTGTTGCTGATTTATTGTGCAATCGAATTGAAGTATCTGACTGTCTGTCTGTCAGATTGTCTGTCCATCTACATCTGTCGTGACGTGTAAATATCCGGAAATCTAGAAGTCCGAGTGTCGGAACTGTCTAGAGTTGTAAACATCCGGGGCGACATCTAGGGTATTGAGGAACGTTAGTTCTAGTAGATGCTGTATGCTGTCTGTACGTATAACTGTGGTGGATCCGTGAAGGGCAAGTGACCGATAAAAGTATTGAGTCAACCCTAGGTCTTCGGGGAAACTGGGCGGCGATTCAACTGTGGGTGAATCGTACGGTTATACAGGGTCGAGACACATATGTGTGTTGCAATTGTAGTACAATTGAATACATTGTTGTATTTACATGGTTACTTCAAATCACAATAGTATTTCAAGGCATTGCATGATTCTCAATAAAAGCTAGCAACTTGATTAAATACATGTATATGTTCGTGCTAGTTGTCGCAATCCATACGTGCGATAGTATAGTTTGATGCTTGTGTTTATTATCGTAATTTATACTTGCGTTAATATACCTTTTGTAAAGGTTCTTTGGATCTGTGTATAGTCCAAGAGATTCCTTTGTATCTGTGTTTTATTTTGTATTAATATTTCATTTATTCATGTATTGTGAATGGTTGTGAGTGTAATTGTGGGTTGAACGCATGAGTTATTGTGTTGATACATCATTATTTTTCATTAATAATTTATTTCATAAATTTATATTTTCTTTCACATATTGTGTTTGTGTTGTTTATTTAATCCACCTTCCTCTCGGTAACAATTCTGTTACAGTGACTTACAGATTATTGGTATTTTTTCTGTCCATAGTAAAACTGGAATATTAGAAATAAGGGCGTTTCAAGCGTAAACAATGGCAACATCCAGGAGTGTGGAGAAACAGAAATAGGCTAACCTGATTGTCGACGAAAACACGGCTGATCCATTGGACTTTATCTACTTTTACGTAACACGGGTTCTGATTAGATGTTGGAAATCTTGATTTCAAGCTCGGCCTATTCTCACACTGATGTAAAGTACAACTAAACTATTTGGCAATTCACTAATTACACAGATACTTAATACTTCATTTTGGAAGTAATAAGATATCAAACCGATTGGATTATGTCTTTAACTAGAGTGAAACGATGTGACAAACTAGCTTTCCTAAACCGGGTGCCTTCCTGCTTTGCCGCGACCCGACATGTTACTCTGAGGAGAGACTGCTATTTAACGCGGGTGCCGGGGAGACTGCGACAACACATCCTAGTGTAGTCAAAGTTACCTTTGGTCCCGACCAATCAAATAGCCCGACCCTCGGGCATTAACTGGTCGCGAAAGCACATAGTTGCACATGCGACCTTAATTCATATTTTAAAAAAAAAAAATTTGAACCATCAGTCACGAGAGGTAGCGAACAGAGCACGTCGCGAATGGAACTCAACACTGTAACAAGCGGCGTTGCGGTCTCAAAATGGCTGCCAGCCATTGCAGGTATACCAGCACCAGCACTAAGGACCATAAAGGCTCTTGGAAAAAAGCAAGCTACTAATTGGAGTTTGCGGGCCGGTGCAAAAAGAACAACTCTACTTTTAACTTGGGATAATATTACCGAGGGAGAGGACTTAAACAAAGGAGGCCTAGAGGAATACGGACTTGTAACGAATACTCGCAATAGGAAACGAAGGGAAAGGAAAGCGGCCAAACAAAAGATGGCTTCCAAACCCGAAACGGCCACTGCTAGTACGGACAACATACCGGACCCCAAGCAACCTGTTAAGACTCCCCTAATGGAAGATAAATCAACCCAAGTAATAACCATTACTCGGACACCAATAGTTCAAGAAACAACCGTTGCTGAACAAGCGGAGCCCAATAAAGAAGCAGACTCAGACTCGGAACCAGACAATAAGTCGTTTTCTGAGGAGGAGCAGGAATCACCCACCTTCAAAAAATTGGACCGCCTCGGCCTAGTGGATATAATGGCTACGGAAAAACACACCCGTAACTATATAAGCGCAGTGAGATACATCGCCTGGAGACAGCTCAAAACTCCAAAGCCGACACAAGGACAATGGCGCTTTGCTCAACGTATCCTACTTGAGTACCACGTAAAAAATGCCCATGAATTGCCGCTTCATGAATTTGTCCAAACAACGGTTGACATCTCCAAAATGTGCAAGATGGAGGCGCTTCCCGAAGTCACATTTAAAGAAGCACGAACTGTGGTGAATATCCTGAAAGAGGAACACCGCAGGAAAACCTTCTGGTAGCCGACCAGAGAGCCCTTTCAAGGGCTACTTTAAAAAATGCCTCACTATCTGAGTTCTCATTTGGCACGAGAACTCTATTCGAACAAGCTCTATTGAGAAATCTGATATGATCATTTCGAAACACCGCTCCAAATTTACATCTATTCTAACCTTACAGTGACTCAACTACATATGTCGCATAGACATTTTTAGAATAAAATTTGTTAGGGATTTATAATATGTGCACTATGTACTAGAAACATCGGTATGTTAAGCGCTAGGAAAATTTTATAACTCTAGAATTTGATGCAATTGCACAGGTGGCTTACACATTATTGGTAATAGGCTGTCCATTAGTAAAACTGGACTGAATTTTGGAATAAGTATGGCTAGGGCGTTCCAGGGTGTAAACGACATCCATCTACGACATCGGCTGGCCGACCTCCGGGACCTTTTCCTCCTTTTCCACGACCAGTGCCCATCAACATAGCGATATGAAAAAACTATTTTTTTCTCTCGTTATTGTCCAGTGCCATTGCACCTCTGCTTTATTCCCACTGATTGGATGATAGGGTGGAGTGTGTGCTGGTTCTATTCCTACACACCCCGGTCTTACATTCATGTCTATAGCCCCGAGTGGGGTTTGACATGACGACCTAATTAAATACGCGCACTATGTGCGCAAAAACGCCCGTGGGGGTGTGGCACCATTCCGTCCCCACGGGAATTTTATCACCATGTATTAAAGTGGTGTAAAATAGTGATTAAAGACCCCTCGTGGCCGAATCACTCAAATTAATCATCTCTCATTAGAATCATTCCACGGAATAACCATAGAAGATGGTGACAGCATCAACTTTATTCAACAATGTAAGACACAGCTATTTCTGGATATTAGACGGGGAATATGTAATGGAAAGACTACATAATGAATGGAAGTTTACGAACAGCCTGGACTTTGCAAAAAGACTGAAAATAGCCAGGGAGCTCTTAGAAGGAATGCTAGAAGAAGAAGCCGAAAGGTTACGAGGCTGCATTAACCCACCCTATGTCAGAGTGGGGACATTGAAGGAAGTGATAGATATTGTCCAAAACGTAAAGTGCTTTTTGGATACTATCTTGACAGAGTGGCCCCATGTCCAAAAAAAATGGTTTGGACCAGCTCAAGAAAGCCGAAGAACTGATGAGAAAGGAGCTGTTAGAAGAAGTGAAGAAGATAAAAGATAACTGGAGTAAGGAGAGAAAGGACAATGAAAACGAAAAAAAGAAAGAGGAATTTGAAAGATTAAATAACAAAGGGATAAAGATAAAAGAGAAGTTTAGAGCTATGGGACATCCTGACTGGATTCCCGAGGACGAAAAGAAGAACAAAAAGGGAATCATTAATAAAATTAAAAGGTGGTGGAACAACGGTAGAAAATAAAAGAAGAAGAAGTACCCAACGGTCCTTTTCAGGGCCACTCATATACCTCGAAAAGATATTTGCTTTTTTTGCCTCCATTTCCCTTGCCACTATACAGACCCATACACATATAATATTCCCATGTTCAATTTCCCTTGTCGCTAGATAGGCTCACCATGTTAAATTCCCCTTGTCGCTAGATAGGCCCACCATGTTAAATTCCCCTTGTCGCTAGACAGGCCCACTATATTTGTCGCCAGACAGGCCCACGTCCTTTTTGACTGGGATTTCCATTGTCGCTAGAAATCTTGTCGCCAGACAGGCCCAAGCCCTATTTGACTGGATTTCCCATTGTCGCCAGACGGACCCATATTACTACTTACGTATTAGACCCTGTAAAGACTGCTACTTGTTGTTCATCCCAATGATTGCAATTAAATATTTTGAACAGCAACAATAGCATGACATGACTGACAGCAGCAGCAATACTACTACTACTACTACTACTACTACTACTACAACTACTACTACTACTGCTACTACTACTACTAGTAATAATATCACTACTACTACTATTGATAATAAGAATAATATTAATAATAATATCACTACTGCTACTACTGCTACTACTGATGATAATAATAATAATAATAATAATAATAATAATAATAATAATAATAATATAAATACTACTACTACTACTGATAATAATAATAATAATAATAATAATAATAATAATAATAATAATATCAATACTACTACTATTACTACTACTACTAATAATAAAAAAAGACTACTGATTTCCTCAGAAGGCACTCACGTTAACAAGGTAAAGGTAACTGAACAAAATCAGTCTCTCTTACCATAATATAGGTTATTGAATACACATCTCATGGCCATGATTAGGTACCCAACGTTAGGGACTTGACTGCCAGTCTCGTTTGTACATGTCAAGAAAGAAAAAAAATCAACACCTTTATGTTTATCTTATTTTGATTTTCCTATAATAGGTCTTCGAGTTCATTATTAAAGTTGTGAATCTAACATTGATGCTCGAAATCTACTTTTGGTCACAAAAAGGATGTCTTTTCTTTACTAGAAATGTTAAATCATTCATACATACATACCTACTGTGCACAAGTACACGGTCCGTGACGTTTTGGCGCCGCTGGTTTGGCGCCGGCCGGTTTTTTTCGGAAATGAGCGTTATGAAATCGAAGCGTGGTAAAGAAAAGTACGTGCACGATGGATATCAATACGTTTTTGATAAATACAGTACCGATAAGCTTACATTTTTTTTGGCGATGCGAGTTGAAAAACGAATGTAAAGCCCGTCTTCACACAGCTGCAGATGACGCCCAATTCATTCTATTGACGAATGAACATACCATAGTTAAAGTTATTTTAATAACACAAGGTTGACCATTGGAATAATTTTACTTTTTTTTCTCTTTATTTTTCACTTACACACTACATCTCTTTGATTGCTGAGCTAATCAATGTTGTCCTTACCTGCTCCACTAATGTAAGGTTACCTCTAAACAGGAATAACAATTGCTCGGCGCCAAAGTGGACGGCGCCAAACCGGACCGTGCCAAAACGGTCGGCGCCAAACCGGTCGCGCCAAACCTGACGGCACCAAAATCGGTGGCGCCTAAACGTCCTGCTTCGCAAATACAACATACTGTCAGTAATTTACAAACACTTTACTGAGTTTGAATATGTTTCATGTGATGTTGTTAGTAACAGGATGGCAAGAGTTGGTTTGCAAGTTGACCAAGGGTCATAATACAAAGTCCGAATTCAATACGTCTTTCAGCTATGTCTGCATATGTTAAGCACCATTTCAAAATATTGGAAAACGCCAATAGAATTGAAACTTGAATGCATTTAACATCTGAATTCCTGCCATACTTTCATGGTCAGTAGCCTATTATGGTGCCACTATCGCAGATGAAAACCAGAAAGGCAAAGTAACTATAAAAATTCCACTCAGACGTTTTTCAGGTGCTACCGACAGGCTGACTGTGTACAAGTGATAACAATGTGACTGACTCAATTTAAACACAACTGGGTTTTTAATTTTTTTCAATGCATCGGGAACATGGTTAAGTTAATAATAAAAGTGTCCGTTTAAAACAACGTATATTGGACAAAGCTACTGGTGTGGTACGAGATCCAGCGTGCATGCACCCAGAATATTTCACGAATATTGTGCTCCTACGTTAGCATATTATTGGCACCGAGAAACATATACACATAGGTAGTGCGGCGTATTTTTAGAAGTTCATTAAATGTTTCATACTTAGTTCTATTCATTCCATGGACAAAAATAAATACTGATATATTTCATGACATACAGCAAAGAAGATCACGCACTTAAATATTTCGTGCTGTCATCTAAACACTTAGAGTTCCAAAGATGCGTCACATGATTACAAAGATAATTACTTTAAGAATAATAAAGTATTTAGAATTATATGAAAAGAAAATTCTATTGGGTTTCCTTTATACGAACCTATGGTATGTTTTCTAGAGTTAGTATTAGAAAATTCATTTCGGAATACGCTTCAATATATGAAAGACTGACAAACTGTTCCTGAACTCCAGTAACTCAGGCTTCACGTACATGTTTAAGCATGGCGTCCCGAAGGAGGTCTGATACAAGTGTTAGTCACTAATATATATATATATATATATATATATATATATATATATATATATATATATATATATATATATATATATATATATATATATATATATATATATATATATCTATATATATATATATCTATATATATATATATATATATATATATATATATATATATATATATATATATATATATATATATACATATATTGTCAGGTTACTCGCGGGTTGTGAGCGTTATTCGTATAATATTGTATAAGCCCCACTTGTCAAAGGGTAAGTGTTGAGGTCCCACTTGTCAAGGGGTATTGTGCAACATATAATAATAATAACTATAACCCCACTCCCTTTGATACTCGTTATCGAAGAGATGACCGCCCTCAGTATAATTGCCCTGTTCGAGTATGAGAATAGATATGGTAAACTGAGGAGGTATATTGAACAAACAACTCCGAGCCCCCGTAAAGATAAATAAACAATTTAACCAATTACATACACAATTATGAAACTTCCTTTCATTAGGAATACACGCTGTTTATAAATACAACTCTCACCGAATTACAATAAGATCTGAAATAGATTTAAACAAATTAGCCGTTCTATTACTGATAATTTTAAATCATCATAGGATCGAGTGGTACAATCGAAGTCGTTCGATTTGTATAACCTGTTATTCTCGGTCCTCGTTCACTGTTGAATCAGTGTCGTTTCAAGAAGTCGCTGTCTCGTCCATTTTCTAAATACTCTGCACTCGTGGATGTTTCCGCTCGATTCCGGACTTGTCCACTGATTCATGCGTACACTGCAATTTCCGTTTCTCCCAATTTCTTTTACCCAAAGTTTACGTATTTAATCCCGGAACTTCACGATCTTAACAAAAAGCTATTTTCTTCCTTTCAAAAGAAAATTAAAACAACCTAAGTCTCTCGTAACAATGGTTACTGTTGAGACTTCCCATTATTCCTGATTCGAACAATCAGATATTTCTATCAGTGATAACAACTTTACGGCTAGTAATTAACTACACATGTCCTCAAATGAATGTAGTTAAACCAACTGTTAATTAGTTTTGCCTTTACCTAATACATTAACGTATTACACAGCGAGGCGTTGAATCGCATACACTGTCGCTAAATTATCTATGAAATCAAAATTCAGTGAATTCACATGTATACTTGTCAATCATTAATAAATGTAATACATTAAATTCTTAGAACATAATCCTTATTCAAAAAAAATAAGTTCAAGAATTAACGTAACATTCCCTATTCATACTCAGCATAGTGTTTTTTTGACATAAATTAACACTACATCATTCTTAACTAAGAATTAAAGTAAGAATTCCAATTCATAATTCAAAAGCTCATTATTATACAAAGTTATCAAATGAATTCATGCAAATACTTCCGATTCATAATACAAAACACATTATTATACAAATGTATCAAATTAAATCAATTATACAAATGTATCAAACGAAATCATGCAGACCTGTAAACTAAGCAAACATCATATAAATTGCATCAACAATATACATGGAATTGTGACAGTACCATTGTGTTTTTGGTGTGTCACTCAACCGTTGGTTTGGCGGTTTTCGACCACGAATGTATTTCTCTCAACTAACATCCGGAGTCCTTACTAAATAATTCTACCTCTGGCTTTCTTACAGAACAATGTCAAGACTAACCTTCAATTTCACTAGGCCGTTATTATGTTCTACGAATATTCGGGAGAGAACACGCCCCTTATTTAACCGTGACCAATCAAAATCAAATGTATTTTCTCCCGCTTTCCTCTAAAAGTCACTTACGTCATGGTCAATATGACATGCTTGGTTTTAAGTAACAGAATCTCTGCATGTTCTCAGTTCTGACACTTTTCGTGAGAAAAGAAACTTTAAAATGTCGCTAGCGGTCAGCGTAGCTGCTGAAAAAACAACGTTTAATTAGTACAACGGTTGTATTAGACTCTTCAGACACCCCTTTAGCATAGCGTGTCATCATCAATCTAACTAATGGCTAGCTGGCCTCAACTAATGTCTAATTAATAGATCGACTTTAATAAAATTACCTAACTTTAAAAAGGGGATAGTAGCACGCAGTTAACTGAATTCCCTAACTATAACATAAACCTTGCATGAAGTTGATAGTAGCTTCACGTTGACTGTCAGATTATGCGGGGTTGCAAAACATTATCGCAAGTTCAATGTTTGATTCGTTGAAATATATATATATATATATATATATATATATATATATATATATATATATATATATATATATATATATATATATATATATATATATATATATATATATATATATATATATATATTATTTTTTTCACCATTACCAACGAAGCTACTTCAGACTGGATGCGGTGTTTGATGTTAAGTATTATTCGTTCAATTATAAGTCATGTGTACAATTCTTGTTTTCTTCGTCATTTTTTTAAAGGCGAAACAATCCCAGGCGCTACGCTTTCGAAGAATACATTTAAAAACAATTTCGTTGTTTTCTGACTCGCCAAATAAATGTCAGACAAGCTGTAGCAGCTGACCAAGCCACCAAATATCTTTGACTGTTTAAGCATCTTTTACCGCGAAGGTTACTATGTGCTAGAGGGCCTTTCACGATGCAACTGAATCAGAGATCGTGAGTAGTAACCATACAAGTCATCACGCTTTGTCCATTTTGTAGCTCCAGTAATAATTCGTAGCAGCTTTTCATGGATATAAGAACGTATCTAAACTTTCATTAAAATTAGTTTTGCGGGTCTAGCTCAATGGGGTTTGCAAATCTTCATCATTCCTGTAGAAAGTAATATTTGCAGGGTATTGCAAAAACAGAGGAGTTTGAGGAAATCATTTTCTCTGAAAACTGGTCACGAATATAAACAAGAAGCCATTTCCTGTGTCGTCATTTGAGTGTGTATCATATATTTACATGTAACACCCCCATTCTCATAAGTGTTGTTTTATGGCAATATGGACGTTAAACCCTTGCCTTCGAAACTTTTGGTACTTCACCTCTTAGTCAGTCTCTCTCTCTCTGCACAAGATACTACCTGTCGTGTTAAGAAAAACACACCTGTATATTAAATATTAAAACACCATTTTAATTATCTCTTACATGTATGATTTACACACACACACACACACACACACACACATATATATATATATATATATATATATATATATATATATATATATATATATATATATGCGCGCAAGTGATCAAGTGTTCTTTGTCGCACGAAGTACTCAATGTTAGACTAGATAAATGATACAGTTCAGCACTTTAGTCTCGTTCAATCAATGACATATATCTTTAAGATGAGCTTTAAATTCTAATTCCGTCCAAGGGCTGGTATTTGTGTTATCCTAACTCGATTCCTAATCAATGGAAGTGTTTTGAAGTATTTTATATGTCACGCACAAACAAAAGCAGCATAAAATGACTATACAAAATTGGAAAGCACAATTGTATTAGTGTCTTCGAAAGACGGTAGATTAAGTTGATTGCATATGAAACATCTAACATTAAAGTAGATTCGTACATTTTCATTTTGAAATAAGCACAATAAATATATTAGACTGGTTTATTTCATTACAGAAAGTGTTTGTTTGCACTATCGTAGTTCCACATGAAAACTCAAGCCACAAAAAGCAACCCTTGTTTGTTTATTCCACTCTTTTGGTTCCTTCCACTGGAAATAGTTGCGAAAATACTCTTTAATTTTATTTCTTCTCAAACATCGAATTTGAATTGGATGTTATCTGTAAAGAATGGTTATACGGAGATATGCTTTGATATATGATTTCGATAAAATGTTCCTTGTGACTCCCTTATTAAGATCATGGGGTGTTAATTGTCAGGTCTTTGAAACAACCGGTATTATCAACCCTTTTGAAAATAAACATGCGATAAAATGGATTCGTTGAATCGTATATTAGTGCGAGGTATTGAATTGATTATAATATACAATGTGAAATCCAAAGAATGTCTCTATTTATAGAGAAGATAACCTTTGTTCGTATCCTTTGATGTACGTGTAGAATAACCACAAAAAGATCACATAATCGTAATGATGGTATGGACTTTGGAGGACAATGCTTATTTACATAAATGCTTAAATAGTACTGCCTATATACTTTGATGTGTCTGTAGATTAGACCAAAAATAGATCACACAAACTGATTGTTTGTATGCACTTTGGAAGACACAATAAAGTACATTAATGAAACGTATTGCCCGTTTTGTACTAGTCCGTACAACTGATATACACTTTGCAATCTTGGCCATTCGAAAAATTAAATGGGACGCACCTTCAATTTCACAGATCTATCTGTCAGTATTCCATCTGAAACGAAAAACAAGCAAGAAAACAAACAAACAAACAAGCAAACAGACAAAACATACAACAACATTATTTCTCTTCCATCAAGAAAATATTCTACCAGTCTGGAAATACACCATGCCTTTTGAACAACGATAATATCAAACAAATCTCGTTAATTTTGAAGAAATGGAATAATGAGTTTTACGACAATTAAAAAGCTTGCTGTACAGATGTACCACTGAGAAGCTCATTATTATGTACTTAATGTCCCCATTAAATGTACGTGTCTGTACAAAAAGGAATTTAAGATAATGTCAACAAAGTGTGTTTATGATAGTAAAACATTGGGAATTACAATCAAATCCAGATGAACCCAAAGTTAGGAATCCTGTTTAGGAATATCCAAGGTATTAATACTTTTATTTGCCTTGTAGGTGAAGCTTTATATCAGTCGACATAAAACAAAAATATATTACGTGATGTGGAATGTTTGTGTCCGATAAAACCTTTTCGAGAACTCAAAAGAAATTATGTGGGTCGGTCAGTATAAGAAAATGTCAGAAGGACAGAGAAGTTGCCATTTGTGGAAAGGGAACCCTAATATCAAGTACGTACGCTTTAGACCAAGTGACTTAAACCTCTTGGGATGAAGAATGTTATCCGAACTTAACAATACAGTTAAAACTACGGTCTCCGTTTTCAGTTGGGATTCTGACGTTCCTATCTTGTTAGTCCCACTATGTTTCTGTTACGTCCGTATGGGTAAAAGAACATCACTCCGAAGCCTTTATCTTACACAATCCTGAGACGACTATTTGCTTCTTAGATGACAGGAATGCTAGCCTAAGGTCTGTAATCAGATCTGTCCTCCAATATAAAGCAAGTTTCATTATTCATCGAATTCCCGTACGGCATCACCCTGAAAATGACCAGTCTGGATGACCAAAAGCATATCTGACTGAATCTGACTCTTTTGACATCCTCCTCCGTGAAGCCTTTTTGGTGGCAATGCATTTGTCTCTGACATTTGTTTGTTTCTTCTTATGTTGCGGGTCCCAGGTGTCCAAGTGGTAAAATGCGCTCGTGTTTGCAGATGAATCACACATATCTCATCTGTACGCGTTAGTTCGAATCGTGTCTCGACCAAATTTGGTAACTAAGAGAACTTGCCAGTAGTAGTCCTTCTCATGCTCTTTCCGAGTTCTTCCTTGAATCTCTTTTATTCTTTAACTTGAAAATTCGAGAACTTCGTTAACTATTGGAACTCCTTACATTTTCTTGACGGAAAAAAAGCTTCTCAACAAAATTTGACATATTTTAATAAAGAAGTGTTGATGAGTAAATATTTGCATAAAATATGCTTGCTCTCCACAATAAAAGATAACGTTTATATTCTAATCGGCCATTTTGTTTGAGGATGAATATTTGCATATACGAAGTGAAGCTTAAACGTTGCCTATATCTTCCACTGTATTGTATAAGCATCTTTAAACTAGCCTGTACATGTATTCCCGGACTACACTGCACATGTAACAATATTCTGTACTGCACTATAACATGTCTCTACAGACTGCTCGTGTTGACTGCACTGTATAATGCACTATATATGCATCCCTAGACGGCTGTATGTTCATCCATAGACTGCAATGTACATGTGTATATAGAATGTATTTTATATTAATTCCCAAACTGCACAGCGTTAAAACATGTCCTTACAAACTGCACTTTTGACTGCGCTGCATATACATCCATAGAATGCTCCGTACGTGTATCCATGAAATGTACTGTACACGTATCGCTCGAATGCACTGTACATGTTTCCATATAATGTACTGTAAATGTATATCTAGAATGCATTGTACGTGTATCCATAGAAAACACAGTACATATATCCCTAGACTGTACTGTAATGTATCCCTAGAATGCGATGTACGAGTTTCTTTTGCATTTCACATTCTTAAGATGATGAAGAATTACACGACACGTTACCAACTAATACTTGACTTTTCAATAAATGACAGCCTTTTGCCAAGTATACATTCTGGAGACAGTCTCTAAAATTGGCCCAGCATATATTTCCATACCATGCTTTATACTTTTGGGAAATAACCTTAAACTGATATTAAAGTATTCATTGATCTGTTATACTATTTTAAACTATTATATAAATACATTCAACGTTATTTTATAATCAAGAAGAGATAGAGGGCGATAGATTTTGAATTCAAATCAAATCAAATCAAAACATATTCTTTCAAGTTTGTTTGATTTTTTTGTGGGGGTGAGGAGGGGTGAGGGTGTGTGTTTATGTGAAACGTTATCACCAAGAGTGACACATGCAATTTTGATGTGCCTCAAGGAAGCCTGATCATACTTGTCTATATTCCAGAGAAGGCAAGGAACTGTACGATGATCATATTTATTCCTTAGCTGTTCTTGTGTTTGGTGTATATAAAGGTTTTATTCTACGGAAAAGGGTTTTGTAATTCACATTAATGTTTTTGTTTAAATGATTTCTCTAACTGTGAGTACACCATTATTGTGAAGATGGGATTAGCAGGAAGTGATAAAATAATATGTAAGCAGGGCTGGATTTGACAGGAGTAATGTTTTATTGGATTTTCTTTTGGATGGGTTTTGCACTATGCTGTTCTTAATCTGAACTGGTATTTAAGTGCATTGACTAAAACAGAGTTGTATGTCTTCGATATTGTCCTCTGTGTCATCTTAGAATGAATCACTAAGAAAAGTTATTTTGGCTACTTTTCAATTAAAAAGGGAGAGAAAAAAAATCATAAGATTTGCCAAACAGCACTATTAAAGACCTATTGCAAGTTGAAATTAGTTACAGGTAATTTGTTTGATCATAGTAATTTCAGTGCAGTAAGTGAGGATATAACGGTAATGACTGTATCTTCAGTGTAATAAGTGATGATGGTGTTTTAAGTGTATTTATGTCATGTTATAAATAAGATGATATCTTCAGTTTTATGTCATAAGTGAGATGATATCTTCAGTGTATAATACATGTTATTAAGTGAGATGATATTTCAGTGTATTATGTGATGTTATAAGTGAGATGATATATTCAGTGTATAATTTGATGTTATTAAGTGACATGATATCTTCAGTGTATTATGTGTTATTAGGTGTGACGATATCATCAGTATATTAAATGATGTTAGCAATGTGATGATAATATCATCGCTGTGGTAGCTGATGCTATAAGTGTGACGATATGATGTTAAATTGCCTCACACACACACACACACACACACACACACACACACACACACTTACATACATACATACATACATATATATATATATATATATATATATATATATATATATATATATATATATATATAGTCAAGAACAATGTTGGGATTAATGTTAAGGAATTGACAGTTTTTTATTTATTAGAGCGTGGAAATATATGATCTCCATATAATAACAGTCGATGACGATATTTATTCTTGATTTTTCAGAACCACGTGACTTGTATAATTATAAGCCACTTAACATAACCAATATAGTATTTTATTGTTATTTTTCCATCACTGTGCAATGGAATTTGCATGCACATGCATCGACATGAAGTAGACATGTGTCAAATAACATGAATATGAAATAGAAATTTGCTTTTAAAAACGCCGAAAAATATAGACATGTCAATCAATTAATAAATTATTCATAAATTCTGCTTTAAAAATTGCCTCAATATTTTCACTATGTCGTACTAAATCAATCAACACGCAAAGCATATGCTAGTATTGTGTTATAAAAACTTTGTAGGAATACAATACAGACGTATTATATTGCTTGTTGTGTTTATGTTTGTGTTTGTGTGATGTTGAAATTATTGGTTACTCTATTGTATCGAAATATTTAAAGTGTATAATACAAGTTCCGATGAAACAATGAGCTTTGAAACCGTACTTCCGGTTTATTTGGGAAACCGATCACTTCTATTTTGGCATTGCCAGAATGCGAACTTCAAGTAATATTTACTTACCTCAGAAGTTTAAGAGATTTTTAACGTGTAACATTATGTTTCTCCGAAAATAAAGATTTCACAACTGAAGTGCTCCAATTAGCATACAACATATAGACGTACCTCAGAGATGATCGTCGTAGGGATAATATCCAAAACTGGATAGTAAATCGCCAGATAGCAGACTCGCTTATTTAGAGACTCTGCTGAAGAGCGCTTCGAGACAGAATTTTATCTAGCCCATCACTCCTTTTCTCGATTTCAAAATTGATGATTTGATTTATTTTATATAACACAATTTTGAACTGATTTACAAACTCAACTTTAATTCGACGATAAATCTTCCATTTTAATTTATCAAGAAAATTTAAACTGATCATCCGTCATCTTGATCCCTGTGCATTCAAGGGCAGAACTGTTCATACCTTTCCGGCTTTGAATAACATACTTTTAATTAATTCATTATTGTGGTGTGGTTCAAGCACCATTTTTGTTAGTATCTAAATTCTGGTAGTTTGTTCTTATTTATCTTTATCTTTTTTTCATAACTTGCAGTAACGGTGAAATCGCAAAAATTTACCCCACCCACCCCTCCAAATAGTGAATTTACAGGATTACTAATTTATCTCAGTTGTATCTATTGATTTACATTTCTACAAGCATTTTTCTACTGTTACTCGATAAATGAGTTTGTGTCCCTTTATAAGTCAGTGTTACGTATAACCATCTCCATATTTTTGTATGTAGTGATTTTTAAATACTGGAGAATTTATTGTCTTAGTGAATTCTGGGGAGTAACATGTTTTGTTTTTTGTTTTTTATGGTTTAACGCCATTTTTCAGCACAATATAGGCTATACATGGCGGCCAGTATTAATGGTGGAGGAAGAAACCGAACAAACCCCGGAAACAACCACCGACCCACGAGAATCTACTGGCAAGCTTTCTCACATAACTACATTTGCCGAATCTTAGACTCGAACACACGCAGTCAGAGGTGAGATGGCAGTGGTCCGTAACGGACAGCGCTTGAGACCACTCGGCCACTCGGGGCCCCGGGGAGTAACATGTAAAGTCTGCTTAAACAAATTGGTTGTTGAAGAACCTTGTTAAGTAAGATGCAAATTTAGTTGTCAGCATCATTGTAAGATAATATAAAGTCCAACATAATCCTTAGTGGTTGAAAAGGCTATATTTTAAGGTCTCAATCACCGCTTGATTCCCCAATTCACTCTGTTATCTGTATGACCTCTTTCAATTGCCTTGTGTTGTTGTTATGGTTGATGGTGTTGGTATTGTTGTTACTGTATAAACCTGTGTTGGCATCAGTCTTTTATCATTTCCAGTGCATTTCATTCTTCGATTGTTTGCAATGAAAGTCTTATCAAGCCGTCCACTCGTTTTGGATACGTGCATTTATGTTTCTTTCTAAGCATTTTTCGTATGAACGAAAATCGTCTGACTAGAATGTAAACGTGGTCACGTTCTAATTCCTTTAAAATCTAGTATACTCGTTGAAATAGAGTACTTCTTGAGTACTCGGTGACATAGTATTCTCGTTAAAATAGAGTACTTGTTGAGTACTCGGTGCAGGCCCGCACCTGGGGGGAGGGGGTGCAACCATGGCACTTGTCAGGGGCCCGAGCTAGATAGGCACATATACGCACATATTTGAAACACGAAAGGGGCCCGACCTCTGTCAGCTGCCTGTGGCCAAGAATTTCCTAGGTGCGGGCCTGCTCGGTGACATAGAGTACTCGATGGATCATTTCGAACATAAATATGAGAGATTATCTTGTTTATTATTTCGGTCGTATTGTATTCCTGATTGCCAGTTCATTAGGTAAGGTCAGACTGAAATATCCCTGCCACGTTTTGCTTTTTCATTTATAAGTGTCTCACGTAGTATTGTTGGTTCTATTCTCAGTATTACATCATTCCAAAGTTAACATTTCTTGTCAGATTCTACCAGACACCAGGGAAATTATTGATATAAAAAAACAGGAGTGCGTATCTTGCAGGAATGACACTTCATAAGATTGATAGTAAATCGGTTGTTTCTGCATTTTTAAGTAGATTAATTGCAAATATCATTTTAACATGAACACATTCTGAATCTCTGTCCTAAATATTGCTTGGACTGATTCATTCGATGAAGCGGGGTATTTTTATGTCATATGTTAAGCATGCAAGTTTTGATTTCTATCCTTGCGATTTCAAAGAAGCACAACGATACTTTAATACTGGTTGTATTGTTCTCCTTCGACACAATTAGCAATAGCCGCATCAACCTCAAGTGTTTGATAGTAAAGTGAATGTAAATTGTAGCAACGTTTTCGAAAGTTCGACCATGCTCCTGGGGTTGCATACGGGAGTAGAGTGGGAGACTGACTGTACCTAAATTTCAAATAAATCATTTTTTTTTTAAAACGTATAAAATTTGTGACACTACTGTTACCACGTGTCAGACTAGGATCATGCTCAGACGATGTTTTCTATTACTCATTACCTTACCCCCTCGGTTATGTAAAGATTAGAGAGATCCCACACTACAACGCTATATACACTTACCAGGCATGACAAGACAAAATTATGCATGCAGTTGACTTTGTCACAGGAGTTCGTACTTAGTTATAGCGATGAAGACCGTGGATCGCAGCTATCAAGCTATCAAGCTGTATTGCAAACCATACACTTTGTAGGTATAAAAATCATGCATCTTACATTGATTCCTATTCAGATTCAAACCCCGCAGCAACATGCAGACTTACGGACCATAACAATACAGATTTTAATATGCAAAAATTTTAGCCCCAGGATCTAAACTGGGAAAAAGAACTATCGATGTTCTGACCCTTTAAACTTGCACATAGGCACCTGACTTGCAAATACAAATGCGCCCACTCAAATGACAGTTGTCCTCGGGGCAGTTCATGCTATCAGGGATATGTTTTAAAGGATCACACTTCTAGGTGAAGGTCGAAACGGTGGAAGCGCTTAAGTATGTGTTTTGCAAAGATAACATTCTAGTTGACGTGTTTGGCATTAGTGTACATAACGCTTGCTGAAAATGTAAGCTTTTACAAGTGCGAACTACTTGTATAGCCTTGAATAAGTGCCATTAGTCAATTGTGTCTATGCTTGAAGAGATGAACTAAGCATTTTATTTCGTTGTATTTTAGTTCTCTTATTACTTAAAATAGCTGTGAAATCTAAATTTGACTAGCGACAGCTATTTTTGTCCAGTGTCAGTTCTTCATATTGACCCGTGTTTTAAAGTCATTTGGCACAAACTCGGGTATCGCTTTTATCAATCCACTTGTAAATTCACATGAATAGCTGAATTAATGATAGTTACATTTTACTTTTAACAAGTAAAGTTTTCCCAGCGAACTGGATAACAGTAAAAAGGACGTAAGTCTGATGAAAATTGTTTAAAACTCTAAAATTTCCAAAATTATCAATAATCCTTATTCATTTGCCAAGTTCCAACTTTTGAAGCAATAAACACTTAGCAAATTAACTTAGGAGCAACAATAATGCGCACACGAGAAAGAGAAACAACAAAGAAGAAACGTCGAGCAAAGAATTTGACAACTTTGCAGGATGACCTGGTTTGTAATGTAATTGATGTATATCGTGCATTAACAATTAAATCATCATCTGATTGAACCCGAATGTTCAAGTATGCTATACTATCATCCACAAAACGTGCAGTAGGTTAAAAGTGATCGTGACATTATCCACAAACTGTGGCATAGATTAACAGTGTTGAGTATTCGTAACATAATCCACAAAATGTGACATAGGTTAACGAATATCGTAACATCTTCCTTGTTTTAATATCAGCGTTATCGACTTGGATTGAAGATAATAAATCAGGAATCTGATCATCGTAAAGTGTGTTGTGCAAATAGCACGAAGCGATCTCAATCTTTCCAAAGATATTTTTATTTCTTTTAATCAGCATAAATAACTTTCATCGTTGATTTTTATTACCTTATTTTGCTCCTATTTAGAATCATTTGTGCGTTATATGGATATGTAGTAGATAGGCTCTTCCGATTTTGTGCTATATTTATGATATTTGTGCTTGTTCTCTATCATCGTCTACATTATTGTGTTTCATCATGCATTGGCTGTTCCGTTCGTATGTGTTAATTCATCTCCTTGTTTTGGAAACGAGAACAATTAGAATTTTTCTTAGCTGTTTTGTCCCAATGTTAAGACGTCATTTGTTTTTTAATAAACCGCCGTCACGTGACCGCTTACAATACGACTGACCCTCATTAATTGGATTAAATGACCACACCTTGGTTCTAGATACTACATTGTGCTCAAGACTAAACGAACTGGGAATACATTCATCATTTCGTAAATGTAAACGGAAGCGAAAAAAAGAAACGTTCTTTCAAAGCTGGCCGGCGTAGAACAGGAAGAAGAATTCCAGTTATCTCCCTTTCGACCGTAACGGATAAACAACTTAAAAATTCTGCCGTTAATTTTAATAACCTGGTTCAAATTCCTTTTAAATCGTCAACCGTTGTGTCAACTGTCCCAGGGATACCACTACGTATTGCATTATTTAACGCTCAATCAGTAGGATCACCGGAAAAGCACACAGAAATTATTAATTTTATTAACGACCAGAATATTGACTTCTTCTTCCTGACAGAAACTTGGTTACATTCAGTAGGTGATGAATCTAAGTGTGCGGATTTAACACCCACCGAGTACTCCATCAAGTCGTTCCCCCGCAACTCTCGCGGAGGTGGAATTGCTGTAATTACAAAGAATTCCATGATCAAATGCCTTAAGTACAACACAACCTTCAATTTCTGCCACACATCGTTTGAACTAGTCCAAACAACGCTCACACTGGAACAAAGGTCAAGCCCATTTTTTCTGTCTCTACCGTCCTCCTCCTAGTAGAAAAAACAAGCTGACTGCATTTCTTTTTGGAGCAGTTTCCAAATCTTCTAGAGTATGGAAATTCGAAAGGTGGCAACCTAATTATTCTTGGAAATTTCAACTTTCAATTTGACTGTCCTGGTAAACCATACATGTCAAAACTCCTAGATTCCATTCATGTTTTCAATCTTGAACAGTCAGTTAACCAACCTACCCATAAACTTGGTCCCATTTTAGACTAGTTTCTTTATAGACCTGATGATAATATTCTGCAACCCACCCTTGTATCCCACGAACTTGCATCGGATCACTTCTGCATTGTATGCCATCTCGACGTATCAGTCCCTAACCCTCCACCTCTATTTGCTACTAAGACAAATACATGCATGACATCCAAGAAAACCTAACAACTTTCTTACATCCAACAGCGGAACAACTTGATAACTGCCTGCGTTCATTGCTTGAAAAACATGCCCGAGCCACCAAATGCAGAGTATCAATAAAAAAAAGTGTTCTCCATGGTATAGCAGTGTTAGGGACCAGCTTCGCACTGCTAAAAGACATCGCCGAAAAGCAGAGAGGCTTTGGCTTTCCACCAGACTCACTATTCATAAACAAATCTATGAAGCCGCTAAGAAGAACGTCACAAACATAGTCCATTTAGCCAAATCATCCCACTACAGTACTAAGATCACAGAGAGTTCCAGCTGCAAAGAGCTCTTCGAGATAACTAAGAAACTAATGTCAAGGAACAAATGTACACCACTTCTAACAACCTTCTCTGCACTAGACCTACCAGACCAATTTGCAAATTTCTTCGATGACAAAGTACAAACCATTAGAGATTCGCTTGACAGCACAATTTCAACTGATTCGTCACCATACAGTTATGATGCAGAATTTCAGCGACAACCGTTAGGAGCATTTGAACCTGTTTCTATTGATTTAGTACGGCCAATCGTGATGAAAAAGTGCACCAAAGTCTTGTGAACTTGATCCAATTCCGACATCACTGCTGCTTGAGTGCATAGACCCAATATTGCCTTCACTAACTGATCTTATTAATCTCTCTCATCAGGGGAATTCCCATCATTTTTCAAAACTGCCATCGTAACGCCACTGCTGAAGAAACCAACACTGGACCATAACGATTTAAAGAACTACCGCCCAGTTTCTAATCTCCCATTCATTTAAAAAATCTTAGAAAAGGTTGTTCTAACTCAACTTGTATCTCATTTGAATTCAAACAGTCGTTTTAGCAATGTGCAGTCTGCATATCGCCCTTGCCACAGTACGGAAACTACTCTTCTGAAAGTATTTAGTGACATTCTCTCTGCTTCGGATAGTAGAAAGATTACAGTCCTCACTCTCCTGGATTTATCTGCAGCATTTGACACAATAGACCATGATATATTACTTCACCGTCTCCAGCATGTATTTGGCATTCAGAATATAGCCTTACAGTGGTTCAAGTCCTACTTAGTCAACAGGACACAAATTATATCTGCAAATGGAATACACTGCAGCCCAGTTGACGTATGTTGTGGTGTTCCACAGGGATCTGTTCTTGGACCTGTTCTCTTCATTATGTACAGTCAGCGGCTCTCAAGTGTCATAGATCATCACCCAGTGTCGCACCAATTGTATGCTGATGACACCCAAATATACAAGTCTAGCCACCCAACTGAAGTTGATGCTACCATCGATGGAGTAGAGAATTGCATTTCTGATGTGAAATCATGGATGACATGTAACAAGCTGCAGATGAATGATGATAAAACTGAGGCTATTCTGATCACAACACAAATACTTTCTCATTCACATCCTTTACCTCAGAAAATAAATATCAACAACACCAACATTAAATTTTCGCAGTCAGTACGGAACCTAGGCGTTACTCTAGACAGTACTCTCACATTTCACCAAGATGTCATGAACATATGCAAGGCTGCATATCTTGAATTGAGACGCATCAGTTCCATTCGTAAATATCTTTCAGTTGTTGCCACTAAAACACTTGTGTGTTCATTAGTACTTTCAAGACTGGACTATTGTAACTCAATTCTGTCTGGTTCTTCACAATATTTACTCCAGAAACTTCAAAAAGTTCAAAACACAGCTGCACAGATCGTCTTTAGAGTACCTCGATCAGAGCACACCTCACCACTGCTCTGTACCCTACATTGGTTATCAATTCGATACAGAATCAAACATAAAATTTGTTCTCTGTACTATGTTTCAATGACAGACTCCAGTCCTACATACCTATCCAACCTCACCCATGTGTATACACCAGCTAGATCCTTACGCTCTTCTTCTGATAATCGTATACTCATTGTTCCCAAGGTGAAAACAAAGTCATATGGACAACGTTCGTTTGCACGCCAGGGCCCGGCGACGTGGAACGAATTGCCCATTGAAATTAGACACAAAGACATAGTGGTCCCTTTCAAGAGTGCTCTTAAGACTCACCTGTTTCGACTGCAGGGACAAACTTAGCGACCTAATCATGTTTTGAATCTTATATGTTTTCAGCATGTTTGTTATGTTTTCCAATTTCATTGCTTTTGTCGTTTGTTGTTCTGTCGTGTAGTCATATTATTATTGATGGTGTAAAGCGCTTAGAGCTTCGAAAGATTAGGCACTATACAAAGTCCTCATTATTATTATTATTATTATTATTATTATTATTATTATTATTATTATTATTATTATTATTATTATTATTATTATTATTATTGTTATTATTATTATTAATCATTTGAGATCGCACTAAGAGTCAATACATTTTAAATGTAAGACTGCCCTTATTTAACACCTCTGTATGTAGAGTTACGATTGTTACTGAGCTAAAGGAGTTATCATTTTTACTGAGCTAGCAGTTATCAGTTTAACTGAGCTAGCAGTTATCATTTTTACTGAGCTAGCAGTCATCATTTTTACTGAGCTAGCAGTCATTTTTACTGAGCTAGCAGTTATCATTTGTACTAAGCTAGCAGTTCAGTTATCATTTTACTGAGCTTGCAGAGTTACGATTTTTACTAAGCTAGCATATATCATTTTTAATGAGCTAGCAGTTATCATTTTTACTGAGCTAACAGTTATCATTTTTACTAAGCTAACAGAGTTATCATTTGTACTGAGCTAGCAGAGTTATGATTGTTACTAAGCAAACGGAGTTATCATTTTTACTAAGCTAGCAGAGTTATGGATTTTACTGAGCTAGCAGTTATCATTTTTACTGAGATGACGGTTATCATTTTTACTAAGCTAACAGAGTTATCATTTGTACTGAGCTAGCAGAGTTATGATTGTTACTAAGCAAACGGAGTTATCATTTTTACTACGCTAGCAGAGTTATGGATTTTACTGTGCTAGCAGTTATCATTTGTACTGAGCTAGCAGTTCAGTTATCATTTTTACTGAGCTAGCAGAGTTATGATTTTTACTAAGCTAAACGGACCGTTACGCCTAATTGAAATTTTACCTTTTCAGATACGCATTGTCTGGATAGTACAAAAGAACGCTTCACAACTAATCTAAGTCTTACATGGATCCATCATTTTTGGGGTGATTTTGATTCTCATTGCTGGAACAATGTAACCGTTCACTTGCTATGTTGTATCTTTGATGCTCTAATTTTATACCAAGATAAAATCAATGGTGAGAAATTCTTTATACATTTAAAGTTACAAGACGTATTTGATATAACACTAAATAGGAGTCTGTATGTGTATGATATTCAACTGACAGTGTAAATTGTATAATTGAAAACTGGAAAAATACGTTTACAATTGAAATACGTGTTAAAGGAAAATGATGCTGATATTCTATTTTCTATTCATGACATAATTCGTTTTGAAATATATTCATTTTACATCTTTATAGCACGTTTTTTATACCACGTATTCATGATACAATAAACCCCTATTCTTGGATGTTTTACACGAAGCTCAGAAATTAAAAAAAAAAAAATAATGGAGATTTGTTTTAATAACCATTATTTTTTGTTAAATAATTAATGAATTTATTAAGGGAGAATCAAAGAGTTCGAATATTAGGATGCCTTCGATGCCATTTGAGTCTGCGATCCCCACGAAATTTATTAAATAAGAAAAATAAAATCTGAATTTCTATCCACCTAACCTAATGTACTTGAATGATATCATTCAGCATGACAAACTTCAACGTTTCATGATTCAGTTTGGTGTATAAAAGAATCCAGGTTTCCTTTAATTTTCTTGTTGTTATAATTCAATAAACTATACGTTTTACTAACTTACAGCAAATATATGCTTCAGAACATTGTTAAGGTCTGTAAATAGTAACAGCAGCAAAAGTAAGATAAATAAAGCACCCCACCCCCACTCTACCACCCCCAAAAAACAACATAAAATTAAAACAAAACAACAACATCAACAACAACAAAAATAGCAAAAAAAGTAAAAACCAAAACAAAGAAACACCACCAATCCAAAAGACCATTATTTCTGGCGAGAATGCAAATGTTCTTAACATGGCATGATTTGGAGCAAAGATACCGTTATCTCGATAAGTTCTGATGGAAAGTTATGTCTCTGAAAGACAATTAAGGTTTCATATGTATTTCTGATTTATGGTGTCAAAATGCCTTTCGTCTCTAAATTAGTGGAGAGTGGAAACTATTCGACGTATGCCGTCTTACATAATCATCGTATTAAATACTTTGGGTGCTATTTAGTTCCTAATTGCCCTGGCCTTTCAGTGCAACATTGCTGATGATATCAGTGAGTGAATGTTTAGAGGGCTTACCCTGGAAGACTCGATCTTTAATGGTAATGTTTTAATTTCTAATTGATGTATAACATGCTTAGCTGACCTATAGATTATTGATTACGTCTAGTCCTAATCTGGAAAGACGTCCACAAATCGTACATGTAGTTCGTATCATTCGATGCTGTTTGTATCAGTCACCAAATTAAAAACGGTCTTACTACGAATTAGTCTCAAACGTACATCTACTCCTTTCAACAAATATTTGCCTTGCAACCACATGTCCAAGTGCTTTTATTTATAACTATGCCCTTGCTTGATTTTGTCGTTTGTTTGTCAAGTCCTTTCTTGTGGTTGGCGGTGGTGGTTGCCAAAGTGTAGAGAATTATTGACCTCGGTGTTATCATCCGGATCGAGTGAATAATAAAATAATTAATAGATGGAATAAATAGATATTTGAGTTATAACATCACGACCCTCCCAACTTATATAAACTATATTAGTTTCATCAATTAGTTAACAGAAGGCATTTGAAGGATACGCTTTTACCATGAAATAATTACCAGGAGTTATGTATATAAGACCATTAGTAGTTCCATTTACATATATATGACAAATTTCATCATAAAATCGAGCAAGCCTGTTGTACACAATTGTCCAGCACGACTGCACAACCCGACGACTGGTTGCGGGTCAGTCCTGATTCACCACTGGTAGCAGGTTGGGTAAAACTAACTTTATAGATCCAGCCTCTCACGGGTCAATAACAACAAGTTGTCTTCCTTATACGGCTCCGTGGAGCTATGTCCTTTTTAAAAATAGAGAAATATGCAACCTAACTAGTTCGTTGGGTCATTACTTCTTGGACAGAGCACAATGTTCTCTCTCATTACATCAGATATCGTCATATCGTAATTCAAACATATACTAATTGATTATGTGATTTGAGGTTGTAACCTGGTATTCGATACCATATAAATTGCAGCACAGTTCCTTCTATAAACAAAACATAGTACAGGAAGGTTAATATATTTATATGACATCACTAATAAATATATAGCACAGTATAGTTTCATTTAATAAACAATTAAACCCCTCAGTTAAAAAACATCTTAAACGACCGAAACATATTCACCTCTTGTCTTAACTACGGCATTAGCTAAATAACAAGTCATCATCCTCCATACCTTATAATAATCAGTTACTATCATGCATAATTCGCATGACATATAAACGAATACAATTCAAACAAGTTACTGAAGAATCCAATAAAAAATAATATATGAACTTATTAGAATTAACGAGTTATATAGTTTTCAGGACAACCAAATCCAAACAATGATATTAGGACTCGTGTCAAAGAAAATGATATGAAATTAACACAGCTACATTCAAGCAATTATCTTCAGATTCATATCAAAAAACAATGTTATGGAACTAAGAAACGATACCTTAAGGGGCCCCGAGTGGCCGAATGGTCTAAAGCGCTTTCCGTTACGGATCACTGCCATCTCACCTCTGTCAGCGTTGGTTCGAGTCTAAGATTCGGCTAATGCAGTTATGTGAGAAAGCTTGCCACTAGCTTCTCGTGGGTCGGTGGTTCTCTCCGGGGGGTTTCCAGGGTTCTTCCTCCACCAAAAATACTGGCCGCCATGTATAGCCTATCGTGTGCTGAAAAATGACATTAAACCCTAAAAAAAAAAAAACGATACCTTAATCTATTTTCCCTTTTACAAAATCATCTCTCAAGACTTCCCCTTGACATTTTTTCAGAGAAACGTGCTTGCTACCTTTTTCATGAGCCATGATCTCAAATAGACTAATTTTACGGCGTAAGACATTTATAAAACACGAAACTTCGCATGGAAACACACTCTTAGCTATAAAATTGGCCATCTAGAATTTTAGGTTTATTTAACAGTCTTAATTATCACATGTCATCCAGAGTTTTTCACTCTTTCCCACTTCTTAAATAAACCGATTGATGCAAACGTTCAACTGACAAATAATTTAGCAAGTACAAACACCTTTTCACAACATATCAACCCATGGCAGTCATGGTAAACAACAAAAAACTTCACTCGTTAACCTGACAAAGTTATCGAACGCACCTCATTAAGATTAAATCATGTCCCAACACACACACACACACACACACACACACACACACATTAGTGTACGGTATCTTTACCATTGCCGTGGGTTTATTTTCTTGAGAAATCACATACATTAACTTAATGTTGCTGTGTGTAACAATAACACCTGCGTATTACAAGCATCTGTAAAATCCATACTGTTAACCTTTCATTGCGAAGAATACGTTTCCAACGGTTCCACTCCACACAAGAGGGTTCCACTTAACGAATTAAATAATTCCTATATTATATTAAAAAAACTTAGATTTTTGTGTCTATCATATATTTTAAGTCCAAATGCGTCCACTATTTTTATACAACACAAAGTGACCTTTTAATTTCGGTTAACACATTTCTTGCGTGGATTGATACAAGCTTTTTGCGTGAGGGTACTGTAAAAACACCCCATAACTGTCGTATCAAACAGACGTCAAAGCGTAAAGTCTTTCGAAAAGATTTGAATAATTCTGAGTTTCCGTATAACTTTATACTTTTTTTTATTTCTGCATTCAAACGTTAATATTGTGGCCTTGGCAAACGTGCCGTCCAAACGTTGAGCACATATTTTTAGTGTTCCCTAAGTTTTGTTTTCTAGCACGTTTTTAAATTTTGTTCGATATTTAAATTTTAATCAAGAGTTGTCATAGAGATTAACATATGTTGTAAGAGTGACATTGCAAATCGAACAGAAATAGATCCGAAAGTTTAGTCACTGACAATTTTTAAAATGTTCACGTGGAAAACAATTTAAAGAGTTCGATTAAGACGTAAAGCAGACTTTATCGTGATTGAAGTTCATTTTAGGCGTTTGTTTATGACACGTCTTCTATTAGGTTTCATTTTAAGATACCTTCATTACAGAGGAAATAGAAAGGATGTGAAGTAAAAGAAGAAAGAGAAGTAAGTAAGATTTGGCTTAGATGGGGAAAGGTAACTTACCACAGTGGCGGTGCTACTGGTAAAGCGACTGTGGTAAATTATACCACTGATACACTACATTATATTATTATGAAATATATTATAAATCTTTGGAGCATTTAACTTGGTGTCAAACAAAACCATAGCTACACTTTTTAGACTGGCTTCTAACCAATGCAACGCACTGATAAATTTGTTTTGCGACGTGAGTTTGACAAGAGGACAACATTTAAATAATTTAAAGTCTTTCAAGGTAATTAACTTTCTTATAACATTTACATACCAATAGTTAAGAACGTCTATGCCATTGGACCCAAGTTGTACTTGCGCTTCACTTGAACCTGTACCAAGACTGTTCAATATGTCCTAGAAGTCCCAATGGAAAATTCTTAATGTGCACTTCTGAACCATAAAACCAATTGTATGCACTGCTAGTGATCGTTGTGCTGTCTCCATACCAATGAAGATACATGTAGTCGCGATAAGGAGACAGCCTGTCATACTCAAGATGAATTGAATCTTTATTTTCCCATTCGTAGTTTAACACTTCAACTAAAAAAGTGTTTCCTTCTGCCAAGTTTAAAATCTAATATAGCTAAAGCTTGCTACACACTGTTACTTTATGTAAAGAACATAGACTCGCAAAATCCCCTTACACCGATTATTTTCAGTACAGGGACATTTTAGGCCAAAAGACATAAATACCATGCTAATGCTAAACATACACACTAAAAAATCTACACCCTCTGAAATTATACTCGATACATTCCTACGAGAGAGAGAGAGAGAGAGAGAGAGAGAGAGAGAGAGAGAGAGAGAGAGAGAGGTACAAAATAAAATAATTTTGCTTTGTCCATACATAAAATACTTTTTTTTACAAATATCTAAAATCATTATTAGATTGAAGCCAAATTGAATGAGAGTTAGGAAACGAAGGTTATGGGTTTTTAAAACAGTAACCCTCTTTTGTAGATGTGCTAAATGCATACGAAAGTCTTAAGTGATTATTTTAATAGTAATATCACCTGTAAAAGTAAACGCATAAAAAGATGGAGAAATGATGTATTCTTATTGCGTAAAATAAAAAGATATATTTGGTAAAAATGCTGTCCTTAGCTGATTATGTAAGGTGGTCACACACACACACACACACACACACACACACAAGCAAAATTAGGTTATAGGTGTATGTATACAAAACAAATCTCTCGGAATTTAAAAAGTGATAAAAGAGTAACAAAATGGAATGGAACCTTTAGTTTCCATTTAGATGAAGACTGCTTTTAACACTGTCACTGTTTAACTTCTGTCTTGTGTTCTGACGTTTTGTTTCTTTGAGCGTAGTTTAGATACTTGTTCTTTGTATTAAATACGTCACTTATAATTAAGAAGTCCCCCCTCCCCAGCAACAAACAAAAAATAAAAATAGTCCATTCAACATTGGTCGAAGGGAGATAACTCAATTGAAACCGGCGACTTGAAAAATCAGATTTTGTTATTGATTTTACCATATTTTCAGCATAAAATAGTAGGCTATTAAGAACAGCTAGTAGATCTGTCGGAGGAAAACCCAGGCAAAGAAACACCGACATACTGGTAGCTACTGTCAAGTTTTCTCGAATACCCTCGACATGGCCGCGCCTGAGATTCGAACCCATGCGGACAGCGGAGTGATCTGAACAGGCGAGTGCCTTCAGACCACATGGCAGCAAAAGTGGCCCCTCAACGTTGATGAAATTATTTACTATATGGTTGTTGTGATGATCTCGTTTATTATAAAGTACATTATTTTGCTTGAAAGATTATTCTTTCCTGAAATCTCCATCACTGGTTTTCACCCATGGAGAAATGTCTGATAGCTTGTTTCTCCATTTGTTTCTACCTATTCCCTCAATATCACATGGTTTTAATGATAGTTTAACCAGTTCAGTCATTCTGACGCGGTAATTCTCTATTTAAAAAAAAAACCCACATAAAACACCAGCACTGGAAGAGCTATTTGACAGATATGACTTAACAAAGAATATTCCAGAGTTCAATACTCTTTTACAGAGATCATACATATTTAAAATTAAACTACGAATTTAAACGTTGCCTTGACAACATTAACCGCGTATTAAAAGACAAGACAAAATTATAAGACGCAATACAGAGTTTGTAAAAAATATACGAATGAAAATATATTACATACGTCTGGGAGGAATAGATTTAAACCATTTAGTTATTAGACATATGAACGATTCCATTAAAAACAATAGCTTAAGAGAGAAGATAGCGACATAATTAATATGTGAGTGTGTATTAAGCTCTGTCGTTAGAACTGATACTATACAATATATATACATATATATATATATACATATATATATATATATATATATATATATATATATATATATATATATATATATATATATATATATATATATATATATATATATATATATATATATATATGTGTGTGTGTGTGTGTGTGTGTGTGTGTGTGTGTGTGTGTGTGTGTGTGTGTGTGTGTGATCGATACATATTTCAACTTAAACAATGGCATGTACTGGTAAAAAAAATAGAACATCTGACAATTAGGATACAAAAGTTAAAATTGACGCCAAAGAAATAGGAATCTTTGCAGGAGAGTAATTAATAAAGGTGTTAAACATGTAGTATGATGTAACCCTGGGTGTCTCTGAGAAGTATGAATCAGTTTGCTAAATTCTTGAAAATCAAGATTTGACTCTGGGAAGTATAAATCAGTTTGCTAAATTCTTGAAAATCAAGGATTGTTCTCTCATCACTGTGTGGGTTGCTTCGGACTATTTAGTGCGTCAGACTTGAAAGATTCAAAAAGTATAACAAGCCCTTGCTACATTAAACACGGAATGCAATATTTTTAAAAAAAATACATTTAACTAGGAAATTGGTTCCCCTTTCTATCCTAAGTCAGCCAAAAGACATGGGAGAATAGCCACGAATTATGGCCATGCATAGTTTCCAAACCCCCATTAGAGTTGTCATGGCATCTAGTTGATAACAATTCATTATATATTCTGACAATCATGGGCCATTTTCACATGCCCACATTGTTTAAATTGTGGTCATCATGGTACGAAAGACTGGAAAGTAGTTATCTTTCTGACACGACATGGTTATAATTGTAATTTGTATTTCATTGATCGTAATTTATTTTCCTTCCTTTGCTATTATATCAATATCGATGCATTACTGAGTGGTGGATGTAATAATGAATATGCATTGTAGGATGAGTGATAAGAATCTGTTATCATTGTCATTGTATGTGCCAATTAATAGTTATAACATTTAGCGAGGAAGAAAGAATATGAATAAAAAATTTCAAAAGCCTGCTTAGAATTGCGGTAGTAGTGATTTATTTAATAACCTGTAAAAACGTATACCATACAATATGTTGGACAAACACTGGAAAAAGTTTCCTAGAGAATGAAAAATCATTGCTTTGATATAAGAAATTATAGACATCCAATGTTTTCCTCTAATATTTCAACACTCTTTAACACCAATAATCACTCTTTACTCGATTTTTCTTTCATGCCAATATATATTGTGCATGGTGACATGAACAGACTCATAAAAGAAACTTATTGGATTCATAAGTTAGATACTTTGTATCCTAATGTACTTAATGCCAGTGCATTATATAAAACTGTATAATTTAAATGGATATATTGTATATCCTTCATAGCAATATAATCATATGTATGTCTGTCTCTAGTTTATTTTATTTATTTATTAAAAGCCTGCGTAGGAAATACATTTTGTTGCTTGGACCAAAAAAATATCGATTTAACGGAAAATCTTGACTAAATTGGAAGATCTCTTAATATCTTTTGTTGAAGATAGTGATTTTTCAGCATAAAAAATAAGAAAAAGTTCTCTAACCATTCCAAAGTTGACCGTTGTTTGGCAAAGTGCTACCAAGTCTTTATGAGAGAATCTAGATAGTTGTGTGGTAGCTTAAAATGCGGGGGGGGGGGGGAGGGGGTTTAGGGCATATTTAAAAAAAATTGTTTACTCGAATGTAAACTTACTTCATCAATAAAATTAATCATTGCACCTGTTTCACTCAAAAAAGTAGAGAATTAATATAGACGTTGACAGATAACGTATGTAAATTAATGTAGCATTGTACGGTTTTGATATTTAATATCTGAACTGATGCAAATGAAAGGTGCAACGAAAGTAGACCGCTTTTCAACTATAATAATCTGTAACACGCCCTTATTTACCTAGCATGATAAATTAAATATCTAATTGATAATTTTTAAAGGAATTCACGTATAACATAATATTCTTTCCATCTGATCTGATGAGTTATCTGATTGGCACGTAAAACAGAATCACACATTTCTTTATAATAAAGTTTACATAAAGCATTGAATGTATAGAAATTTATCGTTAACATGATGTGAAAAATCACGAGAAATTAGTGAAATGGAGGACTTGAAATATCTAATATTCTCTTTGTCAAAGTTTAAAGTACAATTACATTTTCTCGAGGTTTATTTGAGTGCAAGACACTTTGAAAGGGTAAAATAACCTTGTAAAATTGTCATAGTCCTTGAATCAAAATTCAAGCACTGACGACAGATGGGTTCCTCCGTAATTTATGTAAAAGTTATTGCAGAAATGCAATTTTGTTCATGGTGAGTCAGGCAAAGTGTCTTTTAAATCACAAGTGCTTTGTTTACTCGGACAATGTACATGTCATTACATTATTTACGAAAGTCAGTAACCAACAACATCCAAAGATTATATTTTAATCCAACAACCTCCAAAGACGATATCTTAAAACATAAAAACATTTCCTAAGATCATATCTTAATCCAAACAAGAACCTCCAAAGTCGATATCTTAAAACATATTTGTTTTCTGCCCTAAAATCATATCTTAAACCAAATAACAATCCCCAAAATTACATCTTTTTAAACCGTAACAAATATACCTCAAATGATATCTAAAGCTAACAAACAACCCCCAAGATTATATTTTGAACCCTACCAGTAACCTTTGAATGGCACATCTTTATCCAAATAACAACTCTCAAGATTAAACCTTAAACCAATAGCCTCCAATGATGTTATCGTAAAACAAAAGAACAATACCCAGATGATATGGAAAAGCAACTAACAACCCCCGTGAATATATCTTAAACCAATCAACAATTCCAAATATTATATCTTAAACCATACCACCCCCACCCCCATCCCCAAGATTATATCTTAAAGCAACAAACCTCACCCAAGATTATTTTTTAAACAAAAAAAAATCAACCGCTAAGATTATCTCTTAAACAAGCCAATAACACGAAGATTATATCTTAAACCAGCCAATAACACGAAGATTATCTCTTAAACCAGCCAATAACACGAAGATTATCTCTTAAACCAGCCAATAACACGAAGATTATCTCTTAAACCAAACAACCCCAGCATCTATAAATTTATATTTTAAACAATCCAAACAATCCCCAAGATTATACCTTATTCATACCAACAACGTACCAGAACGATCTTGTAAAATATGATGCGAAATGGTCTGTCTGATGACACGTCCTTGATGTTAAACGTGTGCCTACGTAGATCATACATTTTATACGCAAGTCTTTCGAATGATACAAAGATGACCACATTGGAAGGCAATGCAATTGTGTCACTAGAGTTTTAAGTTAGACTTGGTAAATCTAGATCTACGTTTCATCCTATTAGCTTCGTCTGACATAGTTAAGAATATCGTCTACGTGTCCTTAATCAATCAGAACTAGGACACTGGACATTCAGTTGCATAAATACATCGGGCCATCTCAGAATTGGTAATTGAAGAGATAGAAGTAATTAAAATATACTCAGGAAAAAACATACTGCAAATAACTAACCTTTAGCTTGTTACTGGATTTGGAAGATACATATACAAGTAATTATAAGCATTGAAAATAGCAGAAAAATACATAAATGATAAAAACTTGTTTTGTTTACTCCACAAAGATATCATGACAAATGAATTAAAATTCTTCCGCAATGAACTCTACCTTGTATATGACTATAGCAAGCTTATCAGTAAGATTCGTTTAATTTTAAATGTTTAAAATCTAATTCCTCTGTCTTAGTTTTGCATATAAAGAAATCAATACTTCATTTTAAAAACATTGATCGGGCTATACAATATATTCATAAAATAGATAACAATTATAGCAAGCTGGAAAAATACAAACAGTAGAATAACGAGTAATATTGAAAAGTTCAGTTTCATTACAGTAATCATACATTTTAAACCAGTTTTACATGCGTACGCATTTTGTCAACTCCGTGTTTTTGAAAGAAATAAATGACTTGTGTGCATAACTAAGAAAATATAAACTAAGAAATATCCATTCATTGCCAGTAGAGCTGAAACATTTACCAAACATTCCAATTCTAATACTCGTGGCATGTATTTGAGTACAATTAGAATATTCTGTTAGCTTTGCGAAATGCGAATACGTATGTGTTATATGCTCATTTTCCTTTATGGAATGGGTGGAAATCAGAGATATCACTTGTAATCAACGCAGTCGAAGTACTGCGACTAGATAAACGAGAAGTAAAGGAAAAACACCTTTCAAGTGTTTGCATATATTTATAGACTATTGCCAACCTAGTATAAACCCATCATGCTCAAAACAGTCCCCAATGGAAGAATTAGCAGAACAAAAAGAAATAAGTAAATTAAATTTAAACATTATAAAAGATATAAAACAGAGAAACGATGCACCTATATTTCTTCAAAAACGTTCAAAATTTATTTTCATTAAAATGTTGTATTAGGTCATGTTTTGAACTAGCGTGTCTTGTTGGTTATAGCTGTACTCATAAAATGTACACATCTAACCCTACAATGGGTTGATTCTAATGAAAAATATTTATTGTATTGATCAATGTTGAATCTTAACAAGGCCACATCTATAAATATTCCCTGACAAAATACGATATGACATTATTATTATTATTATTATTATTATTATTATTATTATTATTATTATTATTATTATTATTATCTTTCATTCAAATCTTGTCACATCTTATTTCAATGAAAATCAAAAAATACATTATCAAGCCAGCGCCAGTCTTTAGGATATATTTATATGCTTCAAATGACCCAAGGCAAACGGAGACGTCCGATTACATCTGGGGCAAGGAAAAAACAAAACAAATCTCATTATGTTATCTGGAGTAAGAACGGATTCCGTTGGACGCATACAATATCCTGAGTATATGCGGAGACAGATCTGTCAGTAGAACAACACAGTCAATGTTCTATATCAAAAGTTGGGAAGAAGTGTCCCTGTTCCGTAATGTTGGCACCATATGATTCCGTTCCACCCCATAGCTGGTAAAGAGTGAGATGTGTGTCACCCTGTGTCCCAATATGTAGTCGTTTTAGTTGTGCATTCCTTTGTTCACAATTATAGTGTTGCTGTATATAATGTGAAGACTACTACTACTACTACTACTACTACTACTACTACTACTACTACTACTACTTAAAAGTAATTCCGTCAGGGTTGATATATGGTTCACGAACCTGTGTAACTCTTTAAATTAGACTACCTAAAATATTGTCATAATATAAACTACACTATAGAAAAAATTCAGTTTAGATAAAGGTATCTTCAAATATTTTCATTGCATTTTTTCTTCTGTATTTATTCAATATTTATTAAATATTTAAAATCATTCCTAAATTATATCTGTTAACTTGTCCAGGTCATCTTTGGGAAGTTTATTTGTACTAAGGAGAGAGCTGAATATAAATACATTGCTTCTGACTATTTCCTCCATATCTCGATATACTTATCCGTATGACGATGCACATGCCCTTATTAAAATGCAGATATACTAATCTGTAATATATATATATATATATATATATATATATATATATATATATATATATATATATATATATATATATATATATATATATATATATATATACTACGCCGATGTTATTAATCGATGCTCCGATATACTTATCGATATGCTGATGTACTTACCCACAGCTGAATGAAGATTTACTTATCGATAGATACGCCGATATAATTACTCATCGATATACCGATGTACTTATCTATATGTACTTTGTTATGATATTAACTAATATACGTTCTTTATGCCAACAAACAGGGTATAACTATAAAATATTTAATTATGCAACTGTGTGCTTTTCTTTGAGTTGGCTTAGTTCATATTCTGGGATTATTCTTTCATCAAACCGACATTTAATGCATAAAATAAGGTTACATCTACCCAATCACTAAATTAGCTTTAATTGAAAATATATTGAATACACTGAGGCATAAATAAACCTTGTTTTATTGATTATAACATAAGAATATGTACAAAAGAGTCTCTGCGAATGATGACTGCAAGCAAGATTTAGTTTTTCATGGAATTTTATGGATAGAGAAGAAAAAGTATGCATTGAAATTTAAGAATGATCTTACGTTGGAGCCAGTGTATACATGAGTTAACAGACTCGTAGCCAATTTTCTTTTTTTGTCAGTCTATAGCAATTGCGAACTGCAGCCACACACGTTGGGGAAAGAATATTCTAAAATATATAGTACTAATGCAATGGACTATGTAAAAGCATTTCATTTTCAGGGTTAAAATAAATGGAAGTTTGGCATTATGCTAAATTTAAAAATATGTCAAATCTCACTTTTTATTTTCTACTTTAGCTAACGTTTATAAATGCCGCTGTTTCATTGTCGAGAGAAGAAAAGGTATATTAATTACACTAATTACATGTATTTACTTGGGAAGCCTGTGTCAGTATTGAATCATTCCGTTGTAAAACGAGATGTCAGTTTGCATTTCCTTCGTTCATTTGAGCATATCAAAAACCAATCATCTGATACAGACTAAATGGCAATCAAGAATATCTCACAATAGGAAACAATAAATACATCTCACAATTATTTCTGGCACCGATTACTGATACATTTATATACCCAAACATATATAGAACTAATTTGAAAGTGAAAGTCGTACACAATCAGTTTTGCCCTGTCTCATTCATGACAACTAATTTGGCTGGCGCGTAAGTACAGAAGTATCCCGTAATTATCCACATTCACTTTAAAAGTAATTAATAACTCTAAAAATTTATTCTGGTACGACCGCTAAATACACGACATTAAGTAATAAAAGAGAATAGGTAACGGAAACTGACACCTGTACATTGACAAATAATTTTATTTTCCTAAACAAAAATTATGTTTACCCGGTTTTAAATGTTTTATGAATATTTTATGTGCACAAACACTATGAAGGCGAGGCGGCATCAGGTTTCTAAAGCAAACACCTATTAAAGAAAGGGTACCGTCTGTAATCTAATATAAGACGATATAATCTAATATAAGACGAGTCAAACTGCAATATGCACAGACCAGATCTGCCGTCGCACAACACGCCTGCAGATCTGGGTTTGTACAGATTGTTAGGATGGAGCTGATATTCCTTCGCGCTAGCTTTTATTAATATTGAACACTAAGTTATTGTCTGCAAAGGAGATGCATTATTTAACAGAAATAGGTTGTTATTTTTATAGACAGTTCGTGCTGAATGAAGAGTACTTCCGTTTATCCAGATCTTCAGAGATCTTGTCTCGTTTATGTTGGTCTTAACTTTACGCAGGATGTTTCGATCTAGTTTTAATTGGGCACAGATATCCTTTGTACAGATGTAACTTGGGTGCGCCTTTATTGGAATTCATTTTTTACATATATGTTTAATACATGTATATATGCATACGTGAGTAATCAAGGACAAAATTAATATGTGGCATTACAAATAGCATAGAATATACTTGTATTGCGAAAATCATAAAAGTTGAAAGTCAGTTTATAGTTAGGAGTATTATTCTTTTATTTAAGCAAGTATTCGTATCTGGACTGAATCAAATTATTTCATCAATAATCATTCAAAGCACTGAAGATACTTTATTGACATGCTCCATCATTCTTTTTTTGTAAAATAACTGTCGATAATGATAATAATATCCTGAAATCACAGGTAGTAGGTTTTTTCCATATTCGATATGTTTTTAATACTGTAAGTACTACATTATTTATGTGAAGAACGAAGTAATTATATGTTTTATTTAATATAATATTAACCATATGTAGATAAATTCAGAAAGCGTTAGACTTTGATAAGATGGCGAATAATGAAATGAATTGTATAGGCTTCGGTCATTTTTCTGGTTATGTTGGTCGAATCTGTTTAGCAATTCTTTGGTTTTACAAAGGACACAACTACCTGAAAATAATACTATCAACCCGATTTACCTGTCATTTAGGAGTCCATATTTATAACTTCCGTATCTATACTAGAATACCGTTCGTTTGTTGTAGGTTCAAGTCTAACTTATTTGTGCTTGTTTATTTGCTGTTGTGGTTTTTATTATTATTAAGCTAATTAGACCTTCGTCCGCGTCGAGCCTGATGAGAGACCACTTTTCTTTCATCGTAACCAATGTATGTATTGTGGCATACTGGAATTTCATTTCAGAAACAAAGGAGCGAAAAATCGTCAAATACTCCCAACTCATTGTTCCAACAGAATGAAGTAAATTGCATGATGAATTCAGATACTGAGTGCTTTTTGGAACTAAAACACCATATATGGTTATGTATGTTCCTACATTTGTATACAAACATATCTGCGAAAGGTGAAGTTAACTGAACACCATCTTGTGTTAATAATGTATCCAGGCAATTGCTACGTGTTCTCATTATTTACAATATGTATACGAAAGCAAAAAGTGATTGGAAATTACGGAGCAATTGTTTGAGTACATTTCGATGGTTTCCCATTGTCGCTAACACTATCTTAAGATATTTGCATAATACAAGAGGTAATTATATATTCCACGTTGGCATTACGACCTTAATGTTAGTGGTACCTTTTACTTATATTGACTTCGGTCGAAAAATCAGATAGAAACTTTGATATTTATATTCTATCAAATCTGTTGATGATCTTGCGGACGTGAATGTTTTGGCAATGGTGGATGATTGTGACTATAGTTACATGTCAACATATGACGGAAAGTGACTGAATTGTTCAGGGTTGTTATTGTCAAACATAACATTGAGCGTATAATACCACTATTGATTGTATTTCACTATATTACAGTGAGCATGAATCACATTGCATTGCCTACATTACGTTCATTTTTTTGGTTCTCTTTTGCAATTATGCTGTCACCACCATTTATATTCAAAGGTGGCTAATCAAAGACTAGAAAAAATACCGATGGCACTTGTATGTATGTATGTATGTATGTATGTATGTATGTATGTATGTATGTATGTATGTATGTATGTATGTATGTATGTATGTATGTATGTATGTATGTATGTATGTATGTATGTATGTATATATGTATGTATGTATGTATGTATGGTATGGTATGGTATGTATGGATGTATGTATGATTCATTCGTTAATGACATATGTGACACTAAGGAGCTGCTTGACATTTACTTATTTATGACTATCATTCCAAAAACAGAAAATGTTTTATCGTCAGTAAATGTTAAAACCTTTTGGTGTCCGTTTACTTGTATTTCTGGCCTATCCTACCGGTAATAGCACCAGTAACTGTTACATCATGACATTTACCGGAGACAATGCATGCGATGTCATCGATAAAAGCCACTGGTGTGATTTCCAGCTATAAATGATACATAATGAACATAGTTGATAACGTTTATTATTTCACTCGACATTTGTCTATAGGTAAAGGTTATACTATTTATTATCTAAGATGTTCAAACAGTCCAGGAATTGGGTTTTTAGATAAAGGCATGGTTTGTCATTTTGGAACTTCGTATGTCTCAATAATATTGTGCTCGCTAAGAGGTGTTGATTTGCTTAGTATGTAACATGTATGAAATGTCATTTCATCAGCTTTAAAAGCAGCAACTATTTTTCCTTTAAGCCAAATGCACATAAAACAGCTACGCCATCCAGTTCGTTATGTAATTTAAGTTGAACATTTGGATGCAACCAATCATGGCATTGTGTAAAGTACAGAAAATCTTACAATGGTTTGGAACTTTCAGCAGCTTCAGGACGGCAGGCTGCAGAGGTACTATAACTCTCATCAGGTCGTACAAAAAAAGCCGATACATGGGTGTTACCTATTGACAATGGATAACTAAATATCCGATAGAACCTTCTGTTTCTCGAAGAGAGCCAATAACCGTACCAAAGGAAACTGAACTCTCAACAATAGACAGTAATGAGATTCTTGATGTACAGATAAAAGAAGCTAAACGGTAACTGATGCATACCACAGAGAACTACGAAGCAAACAAAATATCAGCTGCAGTTAAAAGATCGTTCACAATAAAGTTTTAAAAAACAGTAGTCTATGGTTATATAAATGATGTAGATGCTGTACATTATTAATTAATTATAAAAAGACATGATTTTTTCATTCATAACTGAATTTGTTATTGCTTGGTTGTCCTTGCATTAGTTGGTATAATATTTTCATTTTTATAAAATCTGACAACAAAGCATCGCTCACATATCGCATTGGTCATCATCATATGCAAATTAGGTGTTCTTGGTTGTCAGTCACGAATCTGCAAGCACTAGAATTAATATAGATTAAGTGTATTAATTCGATGATAAATATTGCTTAATGAAATTCTAAATTACCACATGACATCTGAATGTCTGAGTAGGGAACCGAATTATCCGGCCTAACAGTAGGTCTGTCATCACCATTGTCCTTCTTTTCTATATTATATTCAATTATTGTGTCCTCTCACTAAGTCCTCTACAATTTCGTCTCGTGCTGTCACGGGTTATTTATCAGCATTCTGAATACCTTTCTCTGATACAGTGGCATCGATGATAGGGTTTAATCCAAGTGTAAACGAGTCTTTGGATTTCTGTAAATGATTGTCGTACCCAACTGAATAGCCTAATTTATTTGTAATATGGATTTTTTTAAAACTGGTTTCATTTAAGTCGTAACTTTGTTCTCCAAACATTGATTGCTCCATTAACATTTTAGCAGTGCCTATGTTTAATGCAGTGGAAGCAGACGTTATAATGTTCTATTCGGAAATTGTGCGCCTACTATACGCATGACACATGACATAATGCTTTAAATGAGGCTTTTGAAAGCATTTGTCTGTCCGTTAGTATCTTGAAGAAAGAAATAACCATGATATGTTGACTAGTGTTTGTCCCTATAGATTTTATCATAAGATAGTTTAATCGGAAATTACCGGTATGTTCTGCGTCTGTCTTGTTCAGTGCTAAAATTATTTAATTCTGTTAGGTAGTGATGGATGATATAACAAGTGATAATTACTATATCCCGCACCTCCATCGGTGCTTTGGTTATTATTATTTAGGAGATAATCGACCACGTGTTATTGCCCAGATCGAATTAAAAAATATATGGGAAATGCAATGAGCCGTACTGTTGTACCGATTAAGCAATTTTCATCATAGTATTGATTGACTGATCGAACTACACTTGCCGGCATGTCAGCATAACCCGATTGCTTCCGATCCTTTCCAGTAATGCGATGTCTATGCCGCCATGATATTCAGGCCTGGAAATGATGTCATGATTATGAGGTAATAATGTGATGTCTATACTCACATGATATAAACGCCTGGAAATGTTGTCGAGTAGACGGGACAATATTAATTCAAATATGTCTTGCAGCAATATTTTTTTCTGAACCAATTGTACACAATAATTGTACATGCCTTCTAGTCAGATAAAAAAATCGAAAAACAGTGACGTCTTCGCATAATTTATGGAGTTGACTACATTCATCATTTAATCCTTATTTCGATGTTTTAGGTCTCACGAGATAGTTTCATATTTTGACACCTCCCTAATTTTTAAGGTACAAGGCATGAACCTAATTATCACAATCCTAGCATTTATAAATTCACACACAAGTTAAATCTGTAATGTGGGTTACAATTACTTTGAGTTAGGATTTAATTGGGTTGACTTTGTGGTGACTGCCTGTCACAGTTAGACTAGAATTGGAGATCAAAGGCGTAACTTAGGCTGCAAATACGTTATACATGCGTCTGCTAAAGAGGTAAATATCTTAAAGTCAAGATGTTTGAGGGGTGATGAAAAGTATGCTAATGTGTTACAGTACTATTGAAATTTATTCATGCATAAAGCACATACTAATTCTTCTAGCTGTCTTGTAACTGGGAAATATTAAAAATAGCTATTTACTGTATAAAAAAAAGAATGAAGAAAAGGTGGGGATGGTGGCAGTGTTGGTTCAGTAAAAAAAATCCTCCAAGATAAGCTGTGTGGGTTATGAATAATGAGAATCATACAAATGTTATCATCACTGACTCATTGACGAAGCTTGCAATTGGTCTCTTGTGTCTTTGAATGGGTTGACATATTAAGTTCTGGTACTCGAAAGTTACATTTTGAACTGACTTATTACACAGGGTGAAAGGGAAAGATTCCGTTAAAATCATACCAAGTAAAAGCACAAGTTTTGATGTCACGGTCATAAAGGTTTTGCTTTTGTATACTTTTATAAAACTAAGATTAAATAAATGTTAATATTGCATGAACTATGATAACGATTTGAAAAAAAGAGACAGGAATAAATTTAAATATGTCGGTGTTTCACATATAAATATTTTTCTGGATATTTTGATGATAAAGGTTTTAACATCTAAACTACACATAATAAGTACAAAGACTACGTGAAATATAATGATTGTAATCTTTTTGTATGTTTGTTAACTGTCAGATTCGGCATGGTAGTTGTCACGTATGCTGCCCGGCATAACAACACTTATCTGCGGATATCTACACAGAGTATTTACCCTAAGATCAATTATGACGTTAATTTCAAAAGTCTATTAGTTGATGAATATCTAGCAGACCCGGCATGGGAATATAAGCAGCGGGTTGTTGTCACGTCATTTGATTTGAATTATTAAACCAGACAGTGACATTTACATAGCTTCGTTTTATACAAAAGCGTTTTAACAAAGCAAGGTGAAATTGGTATGTTACACTTGCTTTGGAATAAATAACCGCAAACAAGAGCCAAATATGACGTCAGTTGTTTGTTCCAAATATGCACTTCATAGTGTTTGAGACCCAGCTTAGTTCAAGCAAACATTAAATAGAATATCCATATTGCAAATTATTTATTGAAAATAAAAATGTAATGGCTTTTGACTTTTGCGTGAAAAAGAAGGTATTAGTAGTTAATCAAGTTGATTCCACGACCTTTTTTAACATACATTTTTTTTCTACAACTTTATGCATTTTGTTATAGAGTGTAGTTGTCGAGCTTTTGGCCTTAATAATAATAATAATAATAATAATAATAATAATAATAATAATAATAATAATAATAAATTCACCCAAAATATTTGAAGAGTTAGAAGAAATAACGTACAATTTTACAATTAAAATTGACAAAAATAATGATTGAAAAAGGAATATTATTTCACTTCTGCCTTAAAATGAATGTTTTTCCTCTTGTCTCGTTTTGTATTCTTTATATGAGACAATGTAAAACTTCTTGATTTCTCAATATATTAACACACAATAAAGTTGTAATTCATTATTGTGTAGAACCATCAATATATTACCAATTCGAAAAGAAATAAAATTACGCTTTTCATGATTCCTCTCAGACGAAAGACATAAAATTGTTTCATCTTACACTTTGTTTAATTATTTCCATTTCTGACAGGGTATTAAGCCTATAAATGTATGTGTGAAGCGGAAGATATGCTGTTTTACTTGAAGAAAAATAATAATAAGCGCTGGTCATTAATGTTTAAGTATACGTGGGATTAATTGGTTTTATCGATATTAAAATCTCTGCAGCCTTAACGATACCAGCTGTATTGCTATTTACTGTTATTAAAACCTTGACTTTTCCATAACCCCTGAACAAAAGAGTTAATTGTTGTAATATCAACATTCTTTTGTTGCACAACTGTTGTTTCGAAGATTTAATTTTTATATTTTACTTTCTCAAACGAATACTAGGAAACATCGAAGGCTTATTAAAACTATTGTGAATACCTTAAAAGTGACAACTAGGAGCCGCAAAATAAACCCGGTAATTCGGTAATAATACAGATAGGTTATTGTAGTGATACCAAATGTCGATAAAAGCTCGAGCCGACGAATCCCCATATAGTCGCACAACTGGGAACTTATTATTATTATTAAATCGTGATTCACAGCGGAGGCGCGTGGTCATAGCGGATATTGCCGACATGATTTTTGTTATTCATCTTCGACCGTTTGCTTTCATTCCCATTCATCCATTTCCGATAATGATGGACGCTATGGGGGTTTTCTTCGGTGACCCGACCCTGAACTCGTTATCATATTGACATCGAACCTTGCCGGCCTTCCCATTTTTATCAAGAACAAGGTGTATTCGTGTGTACCAGTTGACTTCAAAGAGTGCGTGACTCGAGGGTAAGAGCATCTTGCAATGGGGCGGAATGAGCGCCAAGCTCCATTACCTATTGCCAATTTGATGCGTGGTTCAATGACAAGGTCGCTAAGCTGATATCGATTGAACCTAAGTCCACTAAGTTTCATTTTTATCAAAATTTTTATTTATGCGAAATTGATTTTAACTTAAATGACAAAATATGGTTTCAACATGGACATTGCAATTAATAGAATTATTGCCATGTTAGGACTGTGTTTAAGACTAAATTTATCCGATTTGGTATTTCGTAAAATTATGCCAATTGATATTATGCATTGGAATGTAATACCTTAAAGTTCCAATTGATTATTGTATATATCATGACATATACAGCCACTCATTACATGAACCATATACAAAGAGCCAATCAGTCTTAAGTTTGGCACAAGCCCCCCCCCCTCCAGCCCCTTACCCCCCCCCCCACAAGTTATAAAAAAAAATAATTTAATTATTATTAAACAACTATGCGTATGTTTATAGTATACAATACAAAATTATTAATCATGACTGATTAAAATCAAATATGACTGCTGGAATCACGCTCATGCACAGTGGTTTATACAAACGGAGACAGTATCATGCTTTCGTTTCAATGATACATTATTACATCGGATTGAACATCGCATTTATAAGCAGCTGATTGTATCCTTTAGAATTGGTGCCCGGTGCAGGCACCGAAAAGTCACACTTACCTGTTTCGCAACCTTTGATCATTTCCCTTCGTTCAGGATTTCTTTTAAAAAGAATTTCTTCATTAATAAGAATCTTTTGAAATATTTTCAATAACGCCAGAAAGCAAATTTGAAGACGTGCATATCCACCAGTCTCATATTTTTTCCGGTACACCTTGATATATACTTATAACAGACAAAACATTATGGAGGATTGCCAGTTGTTTCTTTTGTTCTAAACCGTTCTTTCTATCTTAGCAATTTATTTGACATATAACTTGAGAGTATTCATTATTAAGAGACATATTACAAAACAGACATGAAAGGAAGGACATGAAAGAAGATTCATTTGCAAATTATTAATTCGATCCAATGGACTAAGTACGTATTTATTCTTTGTAATAGGTTCAGTCGAACCAACTTCATGATAACAATTCGAAATTTACCTTCACACCTATAATGATTCGTTTAATTTAATCATTTACATCCAACATGATTATTTAATAAATACATTTTTTTTACATGCTTTTAGCCATTAAACATGTATTGGACAAACGGAAAATATTGTTATCTGGGAATAAAACACCTTATCTCTTAATGTTTAAGAAGATAATGGTGGGGTTTAAATAGTCATGTCGATATGTCACTCTATACTGTCGTTGTAATCCAACAATATCCATAACAAAGGAAACAACCACTTCGCGTCCGCCTGGGACGCGGGAAGTCGGGGTTCGAACCCTGGGCGAGCAATAACAAAAACTTATAACAAAGGTACTATCATCTACCGAGAGCGTTAAGCACTGACACGTTAGTGTTATGATTGGATAATGTGACTGGGTGGGTCACGATGTCACGCGTCTGCGGCATGATGCCCAAGTGCTAGACATCAGTATAAACTGTAACACTGGAAACATCGGGGCGATATAACTTAAATAAATGTTAAAGATACGTTGAAATCCAAAAGCACACAAAGGAACTACTGAGATTTTAGTTGATATATAACTAAGATTGATCGGCTGTTGTTTTAAAGAACGAATCTCTATAATTATTCGGTATAGGTTTAATATGTTCTTTCATTACATGTTAGAAAAAAAGAATATGCCAAAATAAGTCGCAATAACTCAGAAACACGTATTATAATGTACTTTACAGGTACACAGATTATAATTGGGTTTCAGTGGTGATATCTCATATCGACAAAGCTCGAAAAGGTTATTTAAGTGTATTAACACGGCAAAGGGACGCAACACACACATACACACACACGCATGTGTATGTGTGTGTGCGAGAGAGAGAGAGAGAGAGAGAGAGAGAGAGAGAGAGGAAGAGGGGGGGAGGAAAATAAATATTACTTGTGATCCTAACTGAAAGTTGACAACGTTTATTATAATTCGGCTATAGCTAGCCATGCTCATTTAATATTGTCACTCACTGAAATCACATAATTTTATTTTGTCTTTGTTCAATTTAAGTCGTGATATCATGAAACTTATTCCATGGCGTAAGCTAAGAATAAATACACACAAGACTTGTACAACCGTTTAACTAAAATAATTTCCCAGAATTACACTCGTCCTTATATTGTCATTGAAAGAGCACCTGAATTCATGTAAATAACTATTTTAAAGGGACGAAAGTGTAATATTGTCCAGTAATTCCGCATCTCGACTGTCTGATTGAATCTTGTATAAGTCTTCAAACTAATATATCTGAGGCCATTCTCATGCAGAATCATGTCGTGATAGGTCTCGTGGATTGGTGATGCATCAGCATTAATTATAGTTAAAATTGCAAATTATGTTGAGAAATGTAAAATCTTTTCTTAATATCAATGCAAAAAATAAATAAATAAATAAATAAATAAATAAATAAATAAATAAATAAATAAATAAATAATAGCTTGAATATACGAAAATAAAGACCAAACTAAATATTATTGTCTACCCTGTCCATTATTTTCTTCGAAATACTGCTTAATCTATAGTCAGACACATTTCTCGTTTACTTATTGTAATTATAAACGATTTAATGATTAAAACATATTACTGACCTCGACCGACACCTTTATCTAAGTTTGTGCACTGGTGATTTTAATTAGCTCAAATTAATTTATTCTTTGTTGATTTATTAAAACAGTTTTAAGACGTTATATTTATTTATGCTTTTAAACTACTTTTAGTTAAACATAACTGACAAATGAAACATCACATATGCTTCTATAGTTCGTCATCAATATCTTTTTATAAAAGAACCAGATTCGAACGTTTCGTCGTCTGTTACCAGACAACACCTGAAAACAGTTCTTGTGGGGAATTAAATTAGCCAATGGCCACATGCAGCGCTTGACAGTCCCTAGTTGTTCTTTTTCATTTGTCAATGCGAATCAATGATTGCCTTCTTGTCTGGTCATGCCCATATTATCAATGTTAAACATTAAGGTAGCTTTCGAACTCAACGGCCTAGATCAATGAAGATACCATTGTTCTGCAAATGGTCCGGGTATTGGTTTTATTTTTTTATATTAAAATTAGCTTGCAAGAAGAATAAACCCGCCTCAGGTTTTATTATTAAATGTATATTTTCTTTTAAAAGCCCCGTTATTCTGTAATTCAAGTGTATATCATGACTCCAATCAATTTAAAAAGACTTAAAATTGAACGGTGTCTTTGAAACAAATATATTCAACCATTCATGTGTTAAAATAATATGCACGTTTCTAACTGAAGGCAGATTGTTTGACAGCTCAAAGCAACTTCCCGTGGCAGTACAACAACACTGAGTAAATTAATGTATGGCCTCGTGGAAGGAAATCAACTCACAAAAAGAGACCCGTTAAGTTCAATCGGAGGGGCGAAATAATACTGAATAGGTTTTTATGAGATGCTTGAAAGACAGAATAGTGATTGAAGTGTACATGTAATTGTCTGGGTGACACACGCTCTCTCTCTCTCTCTCTCTCTCTCTCTCTCTCTCTCTCTCTCTCTCTCTCTCTCTCTCTTCGTGTGGAAATAGATTGGGATTCTGGCAAGAGACGAAGAGCTAACTAAATAATCGGCAACGGCGTGCTCAATTTGTAATACTTTGACATCGACGTTCTGGCTGACCAGCTGCCATCATGGCAATATCCAATGAGTACTTCACACAATATTACACTGATACGGACCTGGCTGCATCTCTTTCAGGTTGTATCACACACGTCTGCTGTCAGTTTGTGAAAATCTCCTACAGACTAAATCACATTTATTCAAAAGTTATGTCCAGTACAATCCACCCATTCCCACGATTACTTAGTCTGGGAATAAGATTGTCACAAGAATAGACGGAGCGATTGGACGTATAATAAAGAAAGATGTCAATTATATAAAACAATTATTTACAAGGAATAAAGAAAACGAAATAAAACACACACACACACACACACACACACACACACACATATATATATATATATATATATATATATATATATATATATATATATATATATATATATATATATATATATATATATATATATATATATATATACACACAATCGTGAACAATTTGTGACACGTTATATGTTGCACCTACACCCCCATAACTTTTAACATATCATGTCTTTATCTATAATAAAAGCCATTAAGGTCATGTATACGTTCAGAATATTTCAGATAGGGGTACCATTTTTTACAAGGTGATTACACATACCTTTCAACGGCGATGATTCACTTTTCTTGATGCATAGTCTCTGGTCACCACAATTATACAAGTCCATGGCGATCAATAATTTTGGTCTGGATGTTACGTTATAACAGTTAATGTACATATAATTCAATGCTCAGATTGTAATAGACTTTGACTAAACAATATCAGCATTCAATTTTAGAACAGCTGTTATTAGTTAAGATGAGGAAATAGTAAAAGTCAGATTAAACATTTTTTTAATAGTTCCTTTCGTAAGAATACTAGAGTGGGCAACCCAATCACCATCAATGACCAGCCTCTGCAAGAACTAGACGATTTCACTTACCTGGGTAGCAAGGTCGCCACGGATGGAGATAGCACAAGGGAAGTCGTCACAAGAATCGGCAAGGCCAACCAGACCTTCGCAATGCTGAAGCCTATATGGAGGACAAGAAACCTCAGTGTCCACACAAAGATCCGTATCTTCAAGAGCAACGTGTTGAGCGTCCTTTTGTACGGCTCAGAGTGTTGGAAGTCCACTGCGAACATAGAACACAAGCTCGAAGTGTTTCAAACCAAATGCCTGCGACGCATCATGAGGATTTTCTGGCCAAACATGATCTCAAATGAGGAACTTCGGCACAGAGCGGGTGCAAGCACCATCTCTGAGATCATTTCAACTCGGCGATGGAGATGGCTCGGCCATGTCTGCAGAATGCCTCCTGACTCACTACCAAGGGTGGCACTGAGATGGATCCCACAGGGTAAAAGGAACCGTGGCAGACCCAAAGAGACCTGGCGACGAACAGTGGAGAGAGACCTTAAGACCAGAGGCCTCACCTATCAGACCGCCCCTGCAATAGCTGCCGACAGACGGAAATGGTGCTCCCTTGCTGTTGCCTCAAGCACCAGACGGCGCAGAGAGGATTGATTGATTGATTGATTCGTATCACGTGATAAAATACAATTTCAAATAACGTATTAATAAATTATCTTCATGCGATTTCTAAATCTATTGCGTTCATATTAATGAAATCGTTATAAGCTGTATATTTAACCTTATATGAATATTCTAGCTATTTAGAAGCTGTACAATAAACCTATACATTTCATATGTGTGAAGTCATCTCATAGTTTTAAATATGTTATCATGTCGATTTAACGTGTGCGAAAAAATATCATGCATTTTAAAAGGATGTGAAGACAAAGATGGCCGCAAATATGACATTCCATCCAGTATGCCAGAAACTCCATGTGGAGACTCACGCCCTACGTTAACAAAGGGTGTGTTATTCGGAGTTGTACTGGGTTAAACATGTTTCAACACAGCCAGCCATTAATGAATAATTAGTCAATACATCATTCTATATTTGCAAGAATATACAATCCAACAGAAACGTATTGCACACAATTCCGTGACGAAGACCTTTAACATTATTCACGCCAAATTTTGACAGGCATATATTTTATTTAAAATCTGATCTTAGCATGATCACGATTTATCAACGTCTTCTTGTTGAGGAAATTCCGCGACATTATTTGTCTATTGACCTACAACGTTTGCCGAGCTTTATATATTACGAATAGTTTCATAAATAAAATATATTAAAAAAAATATTACTGTTCACCTGAATCAGACGACATTCTAAATGAAAAACGGAATCCTAAGCGTTACACATATTCACAATGAAATCACGGAGACAAATAGATTGTCAGAGTTCTGGCAGGAAATGAATTCTACCGGCGATCACAATACACCATTCTGAAGGTATCACGGTACCCATTGGTTTTCCATTGACCTCAATGCTAAAGTTTTGTGAAATAAATCTACTTTCTATCCTCCTTCAGCACTTTAGTTTTCAGACAGATATTCTTGTCTCTCCAGATGGGTTTTAGCTTTGACATAGCTGCCGTTGTTTGTGCTGTTCGTGACAAAAGTTTCTGCTCTCGATCCCTCTTCGGTGATTATGGAACCAATATATTTTGAATTGGCCCATTGTTTCCAGTTCCTGTCCTCTGACTTTAATCTTGGTTGAGATTTATTTGCCACTATTTGTCACTAGCTTTTTCTTCTAGGCGCTTATCTTCATGTCAAATCTGGAAGATGTTTCATCCATGTTCTTCACTAAGGTGGCAAGCTCATCTTCAATGCCTGCCAGCCCATCAATGTCGTCTGCAAAACGTAGGTTGGTGACGTTATTCCCTCCAATGCTGACTGTCCCACAATGGTTTTCCAGGGCTTCGCTCATGATGCGCTCTAAGTAGATGTTGAAAAGCGTGGGTGACAGGAGACAGCCTTGCCTTACTCAAACTGTTGTCTTGAACCCGATCTCACATAACCTTGAGCAGGTACTGCACTGGTAGCCTTGGCGTACAGCTGCGTAATGGTATTGGTCAACTTTTGACCCATGTTGTACTTCTTCATTGTGACCCACAATGTCTCCTACCACACTCTGTCAAAAGCCTTTTTGAAATCTATGAATACATGATAGATGTCTTGTTGATGTTGTAAGTACTTTTCACACAGAACCCTAAGATTGAATATTTGTTATGTTGTGCTTCTTCCACTCCGGAACTCTGCTTATTCTTCAGCGATTATTTATTCTGCTTGTGGGTCCAGTCTGTTCAAAATGATCTTCAGCATCACTTTACTAGCAGGGCTGTTCAAACTGATAGTTCTGTAATTTTGGTACAGCTGGAGATTGCCTTTTTTGGGGGTAGTGTTATAATCAGTGACTGGGTTCACTGTGTTGGCCATTCACCTGTCTGCCAGATCTTGTTGCAGATTTTTGTTAGTAGCTCTATCACTGATTCCCCGCCATTCTTGATAAGTTCAGATGGGATGTTGTCTACTCCAGCTGCCTTTCCATTCTTATGGGCAGTTGCAGATGCTTTATCTGCTCGGGAAATGAACGAACCCGCCCATACACGAGTCTCCTTCTGCCTTGCAGGTTGGCTTTGGTTAGCCAAAGGCTAAGTGAATAAACCCTAAAAGAAAGTCCGAGGTGGAGACCCTAAGGCAGTTGGACGATTTACTACATCCACTTCTGGCAACTCCTTGGTCTGGAGAGGGATGGGCTCCGCCAGACGTTTTTTGCCCAAGACACACAGATAATGCTGCTGGAACTAGACAGGGGTAAGTTAAATCTAGTCACAACATATATATTTTCACCAATGTGTGAAACATTTTAAAACAAATCATAAAAGATCAATTATATGATCTAGATATGAATTAATATAGTATCACATGTTGCCAAGAAATTAACAATAATGGGCTTCAGTTCGGCAGGAAAATGCCTAATCCAAATCAAACATACTTGATCAATTTTTAAACTATTAAACTATACTGTGAGAAATTATTAAATTCCATCTAGTTACATTTGCATCAAGACTGAGGGCTAATAATACTTTACAAATCTCTTTTTTTTCATAACCGATCACTGAAAATGTGAGTTTTGATTTCTTGAAATGTTATGTCTGGTGCAAGGGAGATAACTGAATACTAAAGGTGAGCTATTTTTTTCCTCCAATATATTATCCATTTAATATAGATGAGTTCATAAACACATGTATAAACTTCAATGCAATTAAATTATCCAAAAACACATTACAGATAAAGTGTGTATCTAACTTTCAGGCTTCTATATGTAGTACAGATCTCATATAATTAATGTTCTCTACAATGCCGGCACGTGGAGTGCAACCTTCCATAAACATGTAGATACAATCCCATGCCAATTTGGATTCATGTGATGGGATACAAAGATTGAAGAACAGTGTGAGCTTGAATGGAATGAGTGGGCAGTATGACTAAATTGGTTATAACTCAGTAATGTTGGACCGCATATAGAACACATCTGGACAGAAATAAATATAATTATTAGAAAGCCAATAGTAGAATATAATTAGGCTTATACAAGTGACAATGTTAAATGCTGACTTAAAGAAACGGTTCTTGTATGTTGGTATTCCCTGCAACTTGAACAAAAGGGAATGCAAGAGAACATAACTAAATAAACTGTATGAACACTTTCAAGGCAGTAAAGTGTACAAAAATGGACATATTTTTAGAGCAGGAAAATTAAAATGAAAGTGCCATAGAATACCATATCTTTAATAAAATACCTAAATATACTCATACCAGAATATTCTTTATGATACAAGTGATCTATCTACAAGTGGACCAAGAGTGTGTTCTATCCTGGTCTATGACATGCTTTACAAGAACAAGATAGTTGTTTGTTTCTACATGATTTTTCATCTTTTGCAGGTAATGTAGTCCATATTTGCCCAAAATCGACTATATTATCTTTACATAACTTATTTTGTTGCACGTATGCTAATCTTGGAGCTGACTGCACAGTTACAAAGTCATCAGTTTATATCTGTTATAGCTATATTCACCAAATCCCCCATCCAAAGACAATGTGTGCTTCTTTTGAAACTTTTATACATGTTATTCTTAAAAGACTGTCAATATTTGACCAAACATGTTCAGCATCCATTTGTTTTCCTAAATTAAACTGGTACAGTTCATCCATTTGTTTTCCTAAATTAATCTGGTACAGTTCATAAATGGCGCCCACATATATGCGTCTACATGGACACAGTGTGTGGCTGTTCTTCCCTATCGGTACCACGGTGCAAATTGTGTTTCCATAGACCTCAATGCTAATGTTTTGTGAAATAAATATACTTTCTATCCTACTTCAACATGCATGTCACACACTGTCATAGAGAACAATGTTAGATTGTCAATCTGACAAGGACATAACCGGGTACTACATTGCAGATAAGAGAGATAACTCTGCTGGAACTAGACAAAGTTAAAGTTAATCACCATGTACCACGTTTAAAAAAATCATAAAAGTACAAAATATTATCCAGATATGATTACCGGTAACGTAATCTCACATGTTGCCAAGAGGCTTAAATTTTTTAAGCCCAACATAAAGTACAACTTTTACATAGTGCACCAATCACAGCTAGTGTTGTTGTTTATTTCTGAATGTTATGTTCCCTACACCTTAAGCTCCGCCCACATGGGGTTGTACTATTGGCACCGTTATACCTGAAATGGCCATTTACCGTTTACATTCATCACATGTGGTTGCTTGGCACTTGTTACATTTCAGTACATCGTTAGTGTAATACTACCGTCATTTATTCGGTGTACCCGTATTGAGTGTGTCATTTACTTTTACGTGATCAGATAGAGTTTTTAATTGCCATTCGGTAAATATATTTACGTTTATATAATTCCAAGAGCATGTGCATTACTTGGTAAATGGCATCAATAAATTGCAAAAGCTAGTGCTCAATTTGGCACATATGTTAAAACAAAATGTTTGAAACAATATCTCTTGTCAAAACGAAGAATGTATTAACGACTGGTGTTGTTATTGAAGAGTCACCTTTTACAGATTAACCGGATCGAAATGTACGGTATCGATGTTATTAAAGCCAGTCTAGTCATGTGTGTATTAACTTATACTGAACATCATACTGAGTACAAAAAGTGGGAGGTCCAGTATACGTTAATAGACAATGCAGCTTAGCCTACATAGGCATCTGAGACTGAAATTGTTGTTGCTGTTGCTATAAGGTTTATGGACACATGGTATTAATTATATGGAAGAACTGTGAGCCAGTCTAGAAATGGGTGAAGAAATAATTGAGTATATACGGTTTGGTTGTCCATAATTGGTTAATAATGAAAAGTAAAAATATAGTAAAAATATCTTTTGAGAGCTAATCTTATCTGTAATTTCAAAAACGTATAGACAATATTTTATTGATGCAATTTTAGTATTTTTACAGGCTTGACTTAGGAGCATTAAAAAATGAAAGTAGCACCTGATTCATTTGGTGAAGATGCAATAAAATATCTTTCATGCACATGTAGATAAAACAAATGCCGCGGCTCATTTGGTGTTCTCCACACAGACGCTTGCATCAAGGGTACTTGTGCATGGATAAATATAGACCTGATCATTAGCACCCAGAAAGATTAAGTTATTGAATTTTTAATATGATGGGGTTTCCATATGTTTACTATGGGTATTGACTTATTATCGTGATGCCTTAGCGCCATTTTCAGCACAGGTAAGGCTCAACATGGCGGCAAGTATTAAATGACTTTGTTTGAAGGAAGTATAACTAAGTTACCGGAACTGTTTTCTGGATGCGACTCGATGGATTCTGTGAAATGTTCTCTCCTTTTAAATTCGTGACTTTCCATTCATGTTAGAAATATAGAATGCTTCGGTGTACTGGTCAGCTTCAAGAACTGGATGAATCCATGACTAGGACGAATCCTAAAGAGGTGAAGATGAAAATTCATGCCATATTGCTCAGACGATTCTACAGGAAAAGGTGGTGAATATATTTTACATGTGGGCGTCATAAAATTACTAAATCAAGCGCAATTCATTGATTAATTGTGCTCTGCCCTCCAATTCGCCTATCTCGTTGGAAAATGTTCTGAATTTTGACACCTTAGTACTTCTAAAATTCATAAATGATCAAAAGCATTGCATTAAATAAACTGAAAAGTAAATATGAGATATACATCCTGTGAAACTTTAAGTCGGACTTGAAAAGTTATGACACGCAAAATAAAGATCTTTACAAATTAAAGCTATATTTTTCTTAAAACCACGACTTAAACCCTCGGAAATCTATTAACTGTTTTAAAAGAAATAAAGAACAAATGGCCAACAATAACAAACACCATGTAGCCTCGAGCTCATAGTAGTTCAAATATATGGTTTATATTAGACATTTCTTCCTGTAGGATGATTTAAAAATAAATTATGTATTTTAAAACGGTTTCATGTTAGATGGTCGTGTTAGTTCAGGTCTTGAGATTAACTTTATTACAGTCTGAATCTCTTCCTATTTTGTTACACTTTGTTTCATTATGTACTCGTTTGAAGTAAGGAGCAAGTGAGGTAAAGTATGAAATAAAAGCTGGGAAATGTATAGATCTTCCCAGAAAACACTTTTGTAAAAGTGATACAGACGTAGTCATTAAATTAACTTACAATTAAGTAAATTATCTTCCAGAAACATATTAAAATGGTTTATGTGGAATCTCTCTAAATTTCATATACAAATAATTTCGTAGAATCTCACCTAACTATATCTCCTTAAAACATGGAAAGGCGTTATGATAATTTCGTTTGTACATAACCGAGAACAAAATATGAGGCATATGTATCCGAATAACTATTTTTAACAAATTAAAACTCTTTTAAAATATGTCGCAGTATCATTATTAGGAAATACAATGGACGACTTCAGCATATGCAATCGTAGATCAAAGAGTTGGACCAGCAACTTCAGCGACGTCCAGCATCTGAGGCGAACGCTCTAACCACATAGGTCACCAGAGCGGTGTGTTCTGTTTCATCATTGTACGCTCCTGTGTAAAAGATGTATTATTAAATTTTGATATTTTTGTTGCAAATTTTTTTAAAGAATCAATTCACCCAGCAGTGTTATAAATGATATTTCAGGACCATATCTCACAAATTCTAAGTACCTATATAGAGCGCAGTGCTGTCGAGAAACACATTCTTAAGAGAACTTGTGTTATCATTTAAATTTAACTAAACCTTCACAAGGCGTAACAAGTATTCATAAATAGCGACCACAGCTTCTTAATATTTGCTAGTTTGAGAAAAGAAGAGAATCTTAATGAATGGTGATTCTTGACAATACTGAAGCAATTTTATTTCCATATCTTGAACTTAAAATTAGATCCTTACATTGAGGTTTATTTATCTTTGCGTCTGAAGTTTGTACAAATATAACACGTAGGCGATAGGCAGATGACATTGATGCAAAAGTCGTGAAGAAAATTATATTATGTACACGCTTTTATGTCAGTGTGCTCTATCCATGTATTACATTATATCATACTTTTAATTGTTAGGGATAGGTCAAACATGAAATTGAATCTAGCCAGACATAATATGGAAAACTGTTCAAAGACAGTATGGTGTGGTTCTGAATGGTATTGATATAATGAAACCGAACGATGTCTTCCTGTTCTGCATTGATTTGTAACGGAAACGACGCATTAATCTGTATTGTAGATCTTTTGAACGTTTTTCATAATTTATAGCTTTCTGTACTAACAATAAGCAATGGTAATTTCGCTTGTCACTCGACCCAGCATGAAGAATACTAGGAAATAAAAGCAGATACAGAGTATAATGGGTACATGTGCTGGGCAAACAGCTACCGTGTTATCATGAAAGATAATAATATTTCTTAAACATGAGTTGAGCAAATGGCTATATAGCATAATATCAGTTAATGATGCAATAAAAGTACATTTTCCGCAGGTTTTTAAATCACGAGGAAACAATGGCGGATAGAACGGAAGTTCTTGCTTCATTTGGAGGTTTACACATAGCCACATATTAAAGATTCTTATCAATGTATCATTTTGTCTACAAGTAAAAGAAACCCAGCACAGCCATTATATCCATTCCTCAATCTCAATCAGATAATTTCCTCCTCCTGTTCCTTCTTCTCCTTCTCCTCTACTTCTTCTTTGTATTTTTTTCAAGATCATTATGCACCAGAAACTGCAAATGAAAATATTCAGATGCCATTTGCTTGTATCAAGTGAATAACGGATATATTTCATCGAGTCATAGACAAACTCCGTAAAATACTGGAGCTTTTAATCCACGAGATACCACGTTTATCTGATAAATTCGGAGCAAGCAATGTTCCTTTCATTTTATGCTTATGTTAGCTAAATTATAAAAAAAAGTCTAATGCACATGCTAAATTATAGTCTCCTCGGTTTTGTTTAAGTTTTATTCAAAACAATACATTTTGCTATAACAAAATACAAATTTTTTGTCTTCTAATTCATCCATTTGAACGGTAAATGAAATATTTTGCGATAATCGCATCTATTCGTTAAATTTATTTAGTGTTAATGCTACAAATATGTACAAAGACAACTGCTTTGCAAGTATGTGTGTTATAACGCTGCTACAAAAACAAGTACACTTAAGTGAATTGTTATTGTACCGTTCTAAAAAGAATCAAAAATGGACATGGCATTACGGATTCACTTATAAGCATGCCATGAAAAGTAACCCAAGTTAGTAAGGAGGAAGTTCCTGGAAAGCATTGCCTCAAAACACTTTACTGTCTTTATTTTAGAATAATTTTGTCAAAATAGAACGAGGCAAACTCATTCTAAATACATGTCAGATAAGCAAATTTCCCATGGTATAAATGATCAATTTGATTTCGTCCAGAATAGCCTTTCATGCATTTAAAACTTTTAAAGGCTGTAGCTATTGTTGATTAATTAATTATACATGCATTTGATAAGCACGAAGATGTCAGTAAAGTTGTTAAAAGACAACTAAACTATGTTCGCTTCTTCCCTGTGGCATTAACGACATAAATAATGACAGTTACCTGTATGTATCAGTAGGTCGATCATTAAAAAGTCTATTGGTTATCATCAAATATTTTCTTATGGTAGCCATCATGATACGATCTAATCTAGTTCATCTGGACTGGGTGTCGGGTGAAATGGTCAACAGGTGGGAGAAAAGTTCATGAAAAGAAAAGACTCCAGATAACATATCAGTCTATGTTCGTATATAATGCTTGATATGGATGACAAATGCAAATGTAAAATAATAAAAACACAACTCCAGGATATAATTCTAGATTTATGCTTATTTTCACCAGAATCAATGCGATTTTGACATCTGTGTTAGGCAAGATTCATTTATCTGATTTCAACACTATGTAGGGAATGAGAAAAATAAAGATGTGACAAATTTACGTGTGAACCTATTGTGTCTTTGCGTGATGTATATAACGTTATTCGTACACATCATATAAATAAAATTGATGAAGCTAGTCCAATTGTTGAAACGTTGACCAGAAAAAGGTTGAAATTATTTGAAACATTTCATCAATTTCGCTCATAGTGAGCACAAATGAAAGATACTATTATAAACTTATAAAACAATACTGATTTTATTTATCAAATTGCATAGTAGTGTAGTTAAATGGCTTCTAACAAACCTGGAAACATGTCATAACATTTATGTCTTTCCCATTGTAGTGACATCATTTGTTATCTCAATGGTCACCATTATACGTGTAATAGAAAAACTGTGAAATGGGTTACTATTATCTGTAATAGCAAGCGGGTCATGTGATAAATAAATCTAACGTATTTCATGAAATATCTTTAGTCATACGTAGCGACGCATGTTACCCGCCCTCTGTACAACAGCAAAGTGGCGAGGGCGACAAGAAGTCAAACCTCGCGAAATCGCGAATCTTATTTTAGACACCTGCATTTTACTGTTGTGTTCGCTACATAATTTTGATCACAAGAAAATATGCAGCCAGAATATTTGACACTCAGTAAATATTTGCTGCAAAAGGCCTCGGTCGAGTTGGCCTGTGGGGAAATATGTCACTGGTTATACACATCAAAACAATATATTTCAAGTTCGTCGACTGACACCTCTCGTTGAAATATGGAATGTTGCCTCGTCCAAACAAGAACAACACCTTCAAAATGATGAAGTACAATTTTGAAATTATTGTAACTCTATGGAAACGATTGAGAAGCAACAAGCTTTGTATAATTCAAGAAATAATGTATTGCCCTAGAATAAAAACTGAATATTGAAACAAGAACTTGCGGTATTGCGAACTAAATCCTAAAAAACTAAATCTTAGAATTACCAACACAAATCATACTGAATAAAGTTTTGAATAACCTTTAGTGGTATTCCAAATAATTTCCAACGCCGAAGATTTCTTAATATTGTAGTGATCTGCAAAACAGGAATGTGTAAATAGTCGCTAGCTGAATCACAAAAATATAATCCAAAGTTTCCTAGTTTGAATTCACTATAACTCCCAGTTAATGTCTCTTTCCAAGAATATTACAAGAATGTTTTGAATTACATATTTTCAGCCCAAATCAACCACTGAACACAGCAATGCCTCTGCTTCGAGATTTTAGTACACGAAAAAGTACTTTATTCAGTAACCAAGATGTTACCATTCTTTGCCTGATCTAGGTCAGAATAAAAATAAAATCAATGAGTTTGGTCACTTAGACAATAAACTTGATTTTGTTTATCATGCCAAATGGTAATTATCTACAATGTGTAATCGCATTAAGTGAGACAGTTGCTATTTCAGATCCAAAAATGCACAGAAAAGGTAGTACATGAATCGGTTAAATGATTAGGAAGCATTATCTATTTAACACTAACCTCTTAATTATGATTACCAAGCTAGGCAGCTGTTAGTAACATTTTTGTATGTCTTTGGTATGACCCAGCCTAGGTTCGAACCCGCCACCTCCGAAGCGGACGTTTCTAACCACTAGGCCATGTATATATGTATGTATGTATGTATGTATGTATGTATGTATGTATGTATGTATGTATGTATGTGTGTGTGTGTGTGTGTGTGTGTGTGTGTGTGTGTGTGTGTGTGTGTGTGTGTGTGTGTGTGTGTGTGTGGATGGATGTGTGTGTGTGTGTGTGTATGTGTGTGTGTGTGTGTGTATGTTGGGAAAATAGTTGTTTTGTCAGTCATGGTATGTAAAGTAAAATAAATAAAAAGTTTTAAAACCAAGAAACCAGTTAAATTTAAAATTAATTGGTTATAAAAATGATGTATGAAAATTTTCCAAAAAATTATGAAACAGAGTAAAAGTTATTGAATGCTTTTTAATTATTTGTCTCAGAATGCAAATATTTAAAAAATTGAAATGATAGGAACCTTACAAAATGTGGCTTTAAGAATTCGTCAGTTTTTAAACATGCATGTTTTTTTTTACACGTATATTGAAACGGAATTAAAATATATGAATCCACCCTTTCTCCTCTTTGATTTTCAGATAGTGATAATTCGTTTTATATTTTATTTCGGCCATGTTTCTGTGTATGAAGTCCTTAAGAGTACCATCGAGTGACTAGGCAAATATCTCAAAGATCGAAAGAAGCAATGAACTTTGAATTTAATACTCAATGTCATTGATATAACGATCATTATAGTGATCCGCTACCAACCGTTGCTATACATTCCGTGAGCCCATATTTTAAAATACTTCTGTCTTGAGGCTAACGGCATATAAATTTTCTGGATCGACTTTGAATTCCGGATATCTTTAACTACTCGTTAGTTGCCGGTCTCTACAATTGGCAAATGGCAGTTAAAATTAGAATTGGAGAATAACGACATCAGATATCTTTTTGTTATAGCCAACAACATTACATTAATAAAAGGGACTTTTCGAGACAAATGGCTTTGCCCACGGTAATTTATGTCATGACAAGAACAGGCCCGGAGAATGGCGATGTCACACACTTAGAACGAATTATGCCAGCCGTAGCGCTTTCAACTATAATATCGTTAGCGGAACAATACTTGGGGAGATAGAGGTAGTAACGGAGATAATTTTATAATCAAAATAACACTTTCTTTCGACATTTTCTCGCGCTTTACTATGTCAAGGTCATTCAGGTATAAACACGAGTGGAACTGGGAACGCTTTCGATATTGATAGCTTCCCTTGTTAATTGATGTAGTGACTAAGAACTGCTTAAAACATGTCTCTCATCAAAATCATCTCCCTTCAATGTTGACCAAAAATCCGGAAAGTACTAATAATACAAAGTTTGAATCTTGTGTTTCACAACCTACTTATCTGAAATGTTGCAAGTTATTTTGGACAAAAACGGTATGGCTTAAAGTTTCAAAAATTGTATGAATTGTTAAAATGTATTGCACTTTACTGACGACAATCGTATGCAAATGTAAATTGTCAGTGAAATGTAAAGTGTCACATAACAGAGTGTCACTCGCGTGCTATTTGGTAACCCCACTTAGTGAGTAACGTATTAATGCACGAAATCAAGTCTGCCAGATCCTTTCTTCATGGTTCCAGAGCTTCATGTACAAGATGAGTTGGAGTACGCATAAAGCTTTTATCAGTTAAAACATCATATGTACAACAACAACAACAACAACAACAACAACAACAACAATAATAATAATAATAATAATAATAATAATAATAATAATAATAATAATAACAATAATAATAATATACTATTTCTGTTACTACTACTACTACTACTACTACTACTACTACTACTAATAATAATAATAATAATAATAATGTGGACTTTGTATAACGCCTAATCTTTAGAAGCTCTAAACGCTTTACAACATATGTAATGATATGACTACAAAAAGCAAAACTAAACACCATGAAATCGGAAAACATAAACAATGCTGAAAATAGTTAAGGTAGGAAAAATTATTAGGTCTTTAAATTTATTCTTGCAGTCGCAAAAGGTGAGTTTTAAGAACACTCTTGAAAGGGACCACTTTATCTTTGTGTCTAATTTCAATAGACAATTCATTCCACGTTGCTGGGCCTCGGTATGAAAAAAGAACGTTGACCATATGACTTCGTTTTCATAGTGGGAATAATGAGTATACGATTGTCAAAAGAGGAGCGTAAGAATCTTGCTGGTGTGTACACATGGGTGAGGCCCGATAGGTATGTTGGACTGGACCAATAATAAATGGTTAAATAGAACATTGAGGGAAATAATAGAGCTGTCAGACCCTAGCGTTTCCAAATATAGAATGTAGCTCTGTTTGAAACAGGGTGTTTTGACCTCGTATAGAGATGAGATTTTTTTAAAACTGTAAACTCTTCTGTAGTTATATGAGTATATCAGGATTTATAACCATCCCTTGTGCCATGTACATATTTGATATTGTGGTATTTAGTAGCAAATGGTATACTCTCTCTGTCTGTCTCTCTCTCTCTCTCTCTCTCTCTCTCTCTCTCTCTCTCTCTCTCTCTCTCTCTCTCTCTGTGATGTGTTTTTATAGATAGGAATATAGGAATATAAACAATGGTTTTCAATCAATTTTTGTTTGTGACAAGCACACCCTATCCAATTTTATAAACCAAAAGAATCAAGGATATAACAATGCAAAACCACTTAATCATTTCATTCATTGATTTATAATTTCTAACCTGTCACCAAAGGGTGCATAACAATGTCAACTTATTGTCGTTTCAAAGATAACGGATGCTTTCGACTTAAACAGGTAGACAGACTAATCAATGTCCTTTTCTGGTTTCTAGAAAAGTCAGTGTAAGTAAAACCTGTGTCATCTGCGTCCAATATTTATTTGCATATGTAGATATTTCTAACACGAATTGAACAAAAAAAAAAGGATATTCGCTTGTAAACATGTGTTAAAGAGATGCATGTCCAAAATTTACGGAGCAACTGATATTTTCAAAAACGGTGAACAACATAAAATCTGTTACTTAAAAACATAGACTCACCGATGCCAATATGGTGACCTTATTATTAAAGAAACGCCCATAAGTTGACAGTATTTGGAACCCCTTAGTGACAATCAGGTTAGAACGTATTAATCAATGAATGAAATGACTAAGTTTTATGCACTTTATATCCGTGAAGCCTTTTAATGTTAAAATTTTAGCTAAGTAACCGTCACACTAAGTAGTCTGTGTTTTAGTCAGTGACTGACGAGGTGACATTTTTAACCAAATATAAGAATTCATCACGTGATTAAGGAAGCAAAATAATTATTTGGAATAGCACGCGGACTATATTTAGGAAGGAACATATGACTATTATAACAGAAAAAAAAACTTGTAAGTGTTTTCATTAGAGTAGAATGAGTACTCTTTGAAATATATGCAGTATTGCATATTAAATGTAATTGCCTCTTGATAGTACATCTTTGTTAATTTCAGAACAATACTCCTTAATCGGGTTCCTTTCATTCCTGAGTATCGAGAACGACACACGTGATAAACCCATACTGCTAGCCTCGGCCTTCCAAAATTCCCAGGACCTCAATTATAATTTCCTGTGTAACACTTGGAATTTGTCAATAATTTATTATGCAATCCATGCTTGACTGGTTTGTGAAATAATGATGGTGTGTAATCTTCGTTTTTGGTCAAGATGGTCTTAGCCATATTAATTAATGAAGTAGCTTGCAGACATTCTAGTCCGAAATTCAGGTGTTTATCAGATCCGAGCGAATAACCGTCCATGAAATGCGTGAGATACATATAGTACACATACACCTTTATTCTGTAGCTAATGTTTTGATCAGGCATAAAGATGCAATTTGTATAACAGTAATCACTATTTTCTACCAACAGACAATCAGGGAAGGAAGTATCATAATTATCAAGTTTCGTTTTCGCCCACGTGTATTCATAGCATATGGACCATTATACAAATGAGAATTACATAAGGTTTCGAAAGAATCAAGATCGTAATCTTAATACTACAAACAAAACCGACATAAAACTTTGAATATTACACAAGAGGGCTCTACACAAAAGAGTTAGGTAATGTAGAAAGGAGAGACGAAATGGTTGAAAAATGAGTATCTGTATGTGTTATTGACAGAATAGCGAAAAACTTTAAGAAAAATGAAAGATGGATTTCATGTTCATGACGTGTTTATCATACGAAGAAGCAGATTGCACAATTCGCTATACTGACAAGAAGACATTGCAAAACTAGTGTGAAATCAGTCTAGTCGCTTTCGGAATCTACAGATTTATATCTCAGTGGCACAAAGCAATATATGACGATTACTCAAAAGAGACAAGAACAAAACACGAAAACGTAATTACTTTACAGAATCTACATATGTTTGGATGTGACTATTTACAAATTCTATATATATAAAAAAAGGTAAAAGCGAATAAACGGAACAAGATTTATCGGTGTTACTTTTTACGATGGAATTAGTACCATACCTATGGTTGTGGATTGGAATAAAAAGGATTAATTCATTTGAATGATTCACGTTTTCTTAATAATATTAGTTACAAAATTTATGCGAAATTCAGTTAGCACCGATAAAACAAATTTCATCATACAATCTAGTAAATGATCGAACTTAAGTTGAAGGCATGTCAGCATCTCTTGGTGTTTCCTGTCTTTCCCAAATCACTGGTGGTGATTACGTCGGCATTATCGTATTTCTTTTCCTTCTTTATATCTTCCTATAGCCATTTCGAGTTATAAGCCGTCATACGGCGCTCTTATCCACTGTACGGTAAAAATATGTAGCTATGTTTACATCAAATAAAATATAGTACCAATTATAATTACATGTCAGGTTTTTCGCTTTAGGAACTGAACGATATTTCCACTCTTCTTACGTCAAATCGCCTTATCGTAATTCAGCAGAACTAAGCTTATATGACCAGTTCATAATCCATTTCAGCTTACAACTCCATTACCATAAATTAATGTATTTTCAAGTTGCCTCTTGCATTCCTAACACGAACCATGACATAATTAGATTTCGTAGATAAACCATTACAGCTCGCTGTAGGCTGTAAGTTATTATACAAGTTCAACTGTATTAGTCGACAAGAGTTTCTAAGGCTAGTACCATCGAATATGGGCTGAAACGAATTCAAAACTTAATTTCACAAACGAATTAATGGACTTCACTCCTTGTCCTAACTACGCTACTCAATAATTAGCGATTCAATGACACACATTTCCAAAACAAGAAAGCATCAATTCTCAGCATATACAAATCAATGAAGACATATAATTCACTTTTCATAATCGATCAGAAGAAATACATTAAATCTTTAGGATATATGATTCCTATAATATCCAATACAAATGATTTATTCCTCATAATGTGTATCAGAGTAATGCATGAAATTGATACAATATATGATTTCTATTACATTCAAGAAATACTTGTAATTGCATGTAGCTAACATTCTGGCTCTCCTCAAAAGATAGATTGCTTAACTTCACGATAGGTATTAATTAAGTCTTGAATTTCGTCTGGGAAGCACCCCCATAACGTATACCTTTTCTAATCTCCCAAATGTTTAACACTCCCATCGATGTCAGAATAATTCTCTATAGACCGCCCTTATTAACAACTATTTAGGAAAATATGATTTCTCAGCATGTTCGGCTCTGGTTTGTCTCATCCTTGCTACTTTTCACTACATGACCTTATTTTAAAACATATGAAGAATAAAATTCACTTATGCCTCAGAACTATTTTAAGCTGCCAAGTTATTAAGAACCTAGTATTTGGCATAGTAACTTGTGTAATACTATAATCGGACCTGAGACAACAAAGGTGCAACACGTCAACATCCAATTGAAGTATCGGTAAAAAAGAAAACAACTGTACGATTGGTAAATTATTGAAAAAATACCAAGCGAATTGCATAAAAAGCAAACTATCGGGGAAGAACATTATGCTGATTGAACTGTACAAGTCGAATAAACCCATCAAATAATTCATGTCAAGTCAATTGTTGTAGGGTTTAACGCCATTTTTCAGCACACGATTGGCTATACATGGCGGCCAGTATTATTGGTGGAGGAAGAACCCGGGAAAACCCCGGAAAGAACCACCGACCCACGAGAAGCTACTGGCAAGCTTTCTCACATAACTACATTAGCCGAATCTTAGACTCGAACCCACGCAGACAGAGGTGAGATGGCAGTGATCCGTAACGGAGAGCTTTAGACCACTCGGCCACTCGGGGACCCGATGTCAAATCAGAGAATATGTCGTAGGACAGCTATTGTGTCTAGAGTCCCGGATAATGATTTGCTATCGCAAGACGGTGAGGGTAGAAACAAGTGCTCTACACTTAATTCTGCACTAAATATTTTCCACCCTGGAATAACGTTTGTGATGGATTTGGTGTTTAAGTGCTAAAGTAATTGGAATAACGTGCTATGTCCAATTACGCACAGTGGGTGCCATCCCAGGTTGATGAAATGGTAGGATTCATATCCGCACCCTTTTGTCAACAAGCCTGACAACCTTACCCCTGTGCCACATCAGCTATGGTCTCCATCAGTCGCTTTTTACGACACACGTTTGGGCGAATCGGGTCTATTTTACATCATCAAGGCCGCAGAGGGGATGAGGCCAATTAAGTACATTTTTCTTGTCTGTATAACGCTTAAACTTTACAACTGTCGATAAAATGTTATGAAATTACATAGGTTACTATCGTGTCATCTTGTCTACATGGGTTACTATCGTGTCATCTTGTCTAAATGACACCTCAATAAGTCCTCATATCTCTTTCTTCCAAAGCTTTAACATTGTTTAACTTTTCTTCAGTTTGAACTTTTCCTGCAGGATTATACGAAACAGTGTTAAAATAAACATCCTTTGAATATTTCGAATCAGGAGTCACAATTTAGAGAGAGAGAGAGAGAGAGAGAGAGAGAGAGAGAGAGAGAGAGAGAGAGAGAGAGAGAGAGAGAGAGAGAGAGAGAGAGAGAATTTTATTTTTACATATATTATATTGTACAAAAATGTTTCGGTATTGTTTGGTTTGGTCGTTCAAGTTTGGGTTCGATATTTTTGGTTTTAAATGGAGTATTTAGAAACATCCTTAAATTAATGCTATTGTATCAACCCCAGTGATCCAGTCATTACCACGGCTAACATCTTCTAACTAATCTTCTTGGTAGATAAAAAAGATACAGTTAAAGATTTCAATGGCCATTGACACAAACAGTTCATTTCATTATCCCCTTCGATAAAGTTGAGCACTGGAACATAGTAACAGTCACCATTTCCTATTGAAATCGCAAAGCTTAAGTTGCAAAATTATGTTGTTTGTCCATGCTCAATCGTCCAAAAGTGTCTTGCCTTTACAAAGGTACTGATAATGGATCTAACTTCATACATTAGTTCTAAAGGATATGAGGAGTCTGTTGTTTCAGAGTAAGAATGATTAACATTTGACAAACTTCTTGCGATATCGAGTTCCACCTTCCTAGACTTAAAATGCGACAAGCAATCCGAATGATGTGGTTTCCCCACTTTTCATACCTTAAAACATATCATTTTGTATTTAATATTTAATCTTGTTAAATACAAGCATTAATTTATACAGATAATTATTTTCGAATTTGTTTTTTTCAAAGATAATACGTGCAAACATTACAAATTATAAAATGTAACTGAACTTTCGTTAACTTATATTTAATAAATAATTACTAATAAATTCAAAAAAGTTAGATTGTAGTTTGCCAGATTATCACTTTATTATTTCCTTTTTCGAAATATTAATACTTTCCTAATATCTGGTTCGGAATTAATACAAAATACAATACATTTGCACCATTTAATAGTGTACACAAACTTTAAATATCAGTACAAAAACTTTAAATTTCACTACAAAATCTTTACATTTCAGTATAAAAAATACTTGTTAACTAGAACATTTCGATTTTATTGCGTGTCACTAGCATTTTTATTCATATGTTTCGTTACATGAAGTTCACGAGTTAGAGAGTAATTTGAGATCTCGGTATTACGATCCAATAAGTCTAGTTGCATACGCAAATATCAAAGAATTATGGAGGCAGAAAAAAAGAGTTAGTATGATTAAATATTAATAACTGATTAATTGCCCGCTCAACTTTCACGTGAGAATATCATGCATCTGTAAAATTTAGCTTATAAAATAATATAATCAAGATGGCTGTTAATGGGACATATTGGTTGCTAGGTCATCGTTTTTTTTTAAAGACCAACGAAATAAGTCTTTTAGTGAAAACCTCCTGTCGATACGGTCAATAGTTCAGTATTATAAGAGATACCATCGTTTGCAAGATGGTCGCCGCGACGGCCATATTGCATGTCTTACAGACAACATGTTCATTTAGGAACAACTAGACCTTGGGTATAAAGTTGCATGACAATTCTTACAGTAGTTTAAAAGCGGGCGAACATCCATGCAGATGAAAGTCATAACATTTAACTTGTGTGTCTTGAACATATTTCCTGTTTTTCATTCCTGTTTAAATATAACAGTAATTACAAAACTTATGTTATAGCTGCCCTCTGAGTGAGGAATCGAGGAAAATTACGAACAATAAATAATTAACTAGCAAGATAAAACTTTTAAATATGCATTTGGAATTAGAACGCTTCCTTGTTCAAACTTTACGGTGTGAAAACAAATACAGAACAATATCTATGAAGACATCATATAAGTGTTTGTAAAGATCAAATGAGAAACAAAAACACCCATAAGATTTTGTAAGATAAGATGTTACTATTGATTTGCAGCCATTACATGTTACTGTGTGGAGTCTATGGTAACCGCGAGATTTTATGATACTTCTTACCTATTTTTTAAGCAGAAGAAACACGAAGCATTTATGTCTTTTGGGGAATCCTATCGCATCAATGTCCTTGACTACAGCTATCGACAGCTATGGCATAACCTGCGGAGATATCTTTCAGCAGGAGTCGGTTCTTGTTATTAAATGTTTCGGTTATCTGTACACAATCACTAGCAATTATTACACGGGTATAAAGTTTCATTGTGGCATTTTGGCCTGCGGAGATAGCATTTAGAACCGCCGTATGGTTGATTTCTCTATATGGAAACTTTATGTTGTCTGAAAAGACCTCTGCACCTTGTGCATCGGAACATTTTCTCTTGTTAACAATGTACCGTAATAACGCGGTCAGCAGTTAACGCACGGTGACTCGTCCACTGGTGGTCAGGAATCATTGTTCAGGGTATTACACATTTAGCCCAGAAATGTCATTTAGACAATTACAGTAATTGTAATAGGTTATTAGCTATTTGAATGATCCAATCAAAGGAAAATAAGTTCCAATGCATAACTTGGGATCGAGTCGAAAGTAAAGCTGGATAGTGTTTGCCAGTCGAAACAACTGGTGTTTGATAGTCACTACGAACTGACGCAAGTTGTTGTGAAAATAAATTATCGTTTCGTTTAATCCTATTTATTTCTTGTGAGAAAAAAGACTAGAAAGGAATGTTTACAAGTTTATCAGTTATTGTTGGAATTGTAAAGGTGAGAAACTAAGTCAAATAAATAAATTATTGTACAAGAGGATACTGATTCAAACTCATGAAAGTTACTTAAAATATATAACTACAATGAGACAATATATACATAATCTCAAAGAAAGTCAACGTTTAACAAATCTTATACATGATATACAATCTCTCTGTCTCTCTGTCTCTGTCTCTCTGTCCTTTTCTCTCTCTCTGTCTCGCTTTCTCTGTCTGTCTGTCTGTCTCTGTATGTCTGTCTGTCTCTGTCTGTCTGTCTGTCTCTCTCTCTGTCTCTGTCTCTCTGTCTCTGTCTCTGTTTCTCTCTCTCTCTCTCTCTCTCTCTCTCTCTCTCTCTCTCTCTCTCTCTCTCTCTCTCTCTCTCTCTCATGTAAACCATGGATACTATATTGCAGCTTTACCCAATTAATACTGGTGATATACATTTCACTTGACGAAAGGTATAACAAGACCAAATAATAAAATGTATTTCTGTAGCTTGATTATTGACAGTTTATTTGTAAGAACTGCAATAGTTTACGAGACAAAAGAGAAAAAAAATGTAGCAGAAGCTATTACTTATTTGCAGTCTGCCTTCTCATTAACACGACACATAAAATGCATCAAACAACAATTAACTATTTTTGACTATTTGAGGTCATGACATAAACATAAATATGCTTGTAAAATTTGTTGCTTTAGTTTTCTGAAGCAAAAGGTCCAAATACATCATTGCCTATTTACGGTCATAGGTAAGGGTAAAACCACAAGGCCGCTGCTGGAAATTACTTCTCGACATTTAGTAGTTGAAATACCATGGAACAATCCTTGACGAAGAAAAGCATTCAAATAGTCCTATGCACTGACAGGATACAAGTTTTCTTTCTCGATACAAGATCATGTAAAACTAATTTGTCAATTGCATATAACCATAAATAGAATGATGTCATCATCATACATTAATCGATCACTCAAATACTTATGCAATGTTTTTGAATAGTACGAAGACTAATACTTCACCTTTTCGTAGTAGTAGCAAATTGTACTACATCGACAGTTGTCTTAACTTACCAGATGGAACTGTAGGATACTGTGCGTGTTGCAGATTCGTAGCGATGGTATTTTGCGCCCGGGGACGAACTATAAAATTGGCGCCCCAGCGATCTTGTGACCGATTTATTACCCTTGTTTACTTATTATAATGTAACGTTGCAAGCCTCATTTTGGCGCCCCTGTACCTTGGCGCCCGGGGACATATGTACCCCCTGCCCCCTCCCCCTTAGCTACGCCTCTGGCGTGTTGTACGCTTTGAGTGTTGTATTTTGTGTGTGTTGTATGCTTTTGTGTGTTATATGTTGTGCGTGTTCAATGCTTTGCACGTTGATTGTTGTGCGTGTTGTATGATTTGCGTGTTGTATGATGTGCGTGCTGTATGCTTTGCGTGTTGTATGATGTGCGTTGTGCATGCTTTGCACGTCGTATGTTGTGCGTATTGCATGCTATGCGTGTTAAATGGTGTGCGTGTTGAATGCTGTGAGTTAAATGCTTTGCGTCTTGTATGCTGCAAATGTTGTATGCTTTGCGTCTTGTGTGCAGTGACTTTTTAATGCGTTTGTGTGAGTATGTTCTCGCTTGCTTTCGAACAGTATCGATTTAGATAGACACGACTTAAATTTGTTTGTAAACATTTTTACTTAGTGTATCCGTTACCACCTGATATGCACATCGCAAGTTTTGGATTATAGATTTAATAAAATACATTCTGTCTTACATAAATGGCAATGCCCTAACGCATTCTAACGGATGATATTTATTCTTTTTACCGTTTTCATTTAATTATTCAACTAATATAAATAATTTACGTCGACTCAGTCTGCATTGTTCCACTGGCATGATGGTTCTATATTACGTAAGACATTTTCTTCGCCTTAATCCACGCATGCTTCTGATATGGTACCACATGGAACAAGGCTGAAATTCAGCAATCGAATTATTGTAGTGTAGCACATATTCAGCTCTGTTTACATTCTTCTACCGATTAAAAATTCAGATGTTTCCAGTTCCGTCAAATTAATTTAGTACTTGACAGATGGGTAGGCATCATCCTAAACCAGATTTAGTCAGAACTGAGCACCGGAAATATTTGATCACGTCTTACATATTAGTGAACTAGGAAGAAAAAAGAAATCTAAAAAAAAAATATTATAATGAGCCTTTCCATAAAAGTTATCTGCAGTATCCTGTTCGCAGCAAGCAATCTGTAACAATGTAAATTTTGTAAGATGTTATGGCAACATATAACTGAGTGACATGATACAATTAAAATGATTAATGGGCTGGAAACTGATAAAGCACTAGATTGCAGTGGGTTTAAAATACCCTGCTTGGGGAGCGATTGATTTTTAATTAGAATTCCTTTTGACAACGGTTAAGTAAATTTGGGTTGAGTAGAAGAAAAGGACAAAGTGGAGACGATACAGAGACAGCTTTGTGCCATTTAGCTAAGTCTATAAAGTTCAGTTTTCCAGAAATAAGTATATTTGATAAGGTGAAATAGAGCGAATTATTCTAATTTTGCTGCACGCGTGTTAATTTTCGGCGCTAATATAAATTTAACCATTATATATTGAGCTAAATAAGTGTGTGTGTGTGTGTGTGTGTGTTCCAAGACAAAATTTTAGGGCGTAAGTAATTTCCGCCGCGTCTGTAAGTTCATGGACGTGGAACTTGTGTGTGTGTGTGTGTGTGTGAGAGAGAGAGAGAGAGAGAGAGAGAGAGAGAGAGAGAGAGAGAGAGAGAGAGAGAGAGAGAGAGAGAGAGAGAGAACTGCATCAAATCTTCATTGATATGATAATACAATGATTCATTCGAATTTATTCCTTTTCAGTCTAGTGCATTTTTGGTGATATGAATTCATAATTATTTGTCTGAATTTATTTGTTTTAAATTCCTCCATCGATTTTCGTTTTGGTGAGTTCGGGAGTTAATTCTTGCAATTATTCGTATTGAACCTGTCGTGACTTGTTGTGACTTGTTATTCTAAGAATGTCATGCACCATTGCCGGCCAACAGTTAGACCAATTATTGATTTATAATCGACAACGTGGGGTAATGGTTTATTAAGAGGTCTAAATTATGTCTGAGTTCAGTTTGTGATACGGAATAGCCAATACGGAGATACATTAATTCTCTGAACTAAGTGTGTTTCAGCTGCGAGCCGACTCATATTAGCCTTAGTGTCTATTGAATTACGATAAGACGATATCACTGTATCAGACCGGCACAACTAAATACGTGTTCTATTATTTTACAAAACTTGAAAAAGCTCTCTATGTACTCCCATCCAGTGGAAATGGAAATAAACAATCGAATTACGGATAATGACCGGAAAAAGAAGTCAGGGACAGAGAGAAAAGGACTACGATGACTCTAATCTGTCTCTAAAGTTGAATTTAAAAGGACTGGCAGCAAGCAGGTTATGCAGGCATTCTGGGCAATTGATGTCCATCGTTCACTCAATTTCATGATGGAAATTTGTTTTATCAGCATAAAATGAATGGCTAATTGCATTTTAAACAAAAATGAATTTACAAATTAATTTTTAAGACAAAGTGTACCATTGAAATGCCATTCTCAATTTCACTTTGTTTAATTAGTTTTTTTTAAATTGCTTTATTCTGCATACAGGCCTCATTTTGTACTATTCATTATTTCAGCTCAGGTCGCTGTTATTCCATCCATTAATTTCATATTTTAATTTATTTTTTACTCGAATCGGGCAATAACACTGTGGTGGATCATCCCCTCGATAACGATAACCAGAATCACCATGTAACACAAACCCAATGGGAGAATAACTTTCCCTTTGCAACAAATCAAATGCATTCATGTTCAGATGAAATTTACGAAAGGAAAGTAATACTAATGAGCAAACAAATGAACAGTTACGATAGGCACTGTATTGGTATTTGATAGTATAAACCATTTATGCATTCTCTGGTAAACGTACATGTTATTAAAATATGTCCAAGTGAATATGTTAATTTGTGTATTTGTTTGTTACTGATTTAGTCAAATTTGCTTTTCAGAACATTTAACACTGCCTAGAAAGGAATTTTTGTACATTTTGTGTCTTTTTTTCATTTTGTTCAAAAAAAATTATTGTTCATTGTAAGACCCGTAACTTCGACAGTTCAAATGCAGGGATAAAAAAAGTATGTTCGATGCATAGGGTATCATACACAAAATGAATAAATCTCGACTTCCTGATCAAACAGTGTAACAATTGACAACCTCATTAATCGATATATGAGATAAGTTAAACGTGGTGTCCTGTCGAGTTGGTGGATTCAGTGCGTATGCAAATAAAGAGTGCACACTGAATCAACTTTGGACATCCGAGAACAGGAATCGTATATAATGGCATAATGGTACCCCTCACACCCACCCCTCACACCCCCCCGGCATACAGTAACTGATAAATAGGTTATAGTTTTTGTATTAGTTAGAAATGTTAACGATTATTTAAAACAACAACAAGGTCATTTAAAAAAAAAAAAAAAACAGGGCAAAAATAAAATAATCCCCGATCCTATCAAACACCCTGTAGTCTTGAACCAAGCGGTCTGTTTTATTTACACCATATTCTATCTATCTATCTATCTGTCTATCTATCTATCTATCTATCTATCTATCTATCTATCTATCTATCTCTATCTATCTATCTATCTATCTATCTATCTATCTATCTATCTATCTATCTATCTATCTATCTATCTATCTATCTCTCTCTCTCTCTCTCTCTCTCTCTCTCTCTCTCTCTATCTATCTATCTATCCATCCATCCATCTATCTATCTATCTATCTATCTATCTATCTATCTATCTATCTATCTATCTATCTATCTATCTATCTATCTATCTATCTATCTGTATGTTGGCTTGATTGTTAATTTTGACACAATACTGACGATATAATGTCGAAAAAAGAGATATGTGCCTTTAAGAAGACCACAAAGAGTAAGCCGATCCAGATTGTCCTAGGCCTGTATCGAACCCAGGAAGTATGGCGGGGAACGAGATATGAAATTATCGGTTATAACAATAAGTAAATAAGTAAATAAAGATAAATGAATACATAAATAAATAAATAAAATAAAAATGGCACGTCTAACCTAAACCTAGAATATTATTCGGCAGGAATTTTTGAAACTTAATCATCTCTGTTTTTATCTTGAGAAAGAGGTGGAAGATATCGGTTAGAAAGAAATGATTTGCCGATTACTGACATAGCTCGAATGCACTACCCGTAGAATACCCCTTTTCAAAACCCCAACAAACTAATAAACCTGACACCGAGTTAATATACTCTCATACGGTATAGTTCGTCAATTATCAATGTTAGGACGGGTGGAGTTTTCTGTTATTAATTAATAAAACATGCTTAGTCTTCTTAATCAAGTCCCGTATTAACTTTGATTTTATTTATATCCTATATGATCAGTGCGTGACGAGATTTCAGGTAAGACGCTATTCGTTTCTGTCAGTCTCGTATCAAGGACAGAGGTGGAAATCCTCATTCGAGATATTATAAATAAAACGTTGTTATTAGAGACAAATCTATGATTATTGCCACTGGGTATTTTTGTGATGTTATCAAATCAAATAGACAGTTATTAATTCTTAAATGATTAATAACTAAACTATTACTAAATAACTAAACTATGTACGCCATGACTGGATTTAAAATGAATTAATTGGGCGTGTAATTCATTTTCTTGAGCACTGTTTATCTTCCAGACATGCCTGGTAATGTAAAAATGACCCGTGTTGTCTGTGTCAAGAGTTTATGTTCTAATAAACGGTAACAAAGAAAGAGTGAAACCAACAATCTTTGTAAAATTTAGCATATAATTAAATTCCCTTGAAAACGATTGTTAAAATGGAAAAAAGAACTTAGTATGAAGAATCAAACACAAAAAATAATCAAAGAATAATCCACGAATTAAATTACAAAAGTCCTAGTAATGTGATGTTCTAATAGATTCAAGTTCGAGTTTTGTTGGAAAATCCAAGACGGAAGACGTAGACGTATGCTGAAGTCTGTTTTGTGCTTATATACAGTTCTTTGTTGAAACACAATATTTAACAGACCGGTGGGAATCCGAATACATTGATAAACTGTCTTTGTCGAAGAATTCTGTATGTGCACATCAAATATTTCCAGATATACGAATTAATCCTTTAAAATCCAAATGAAATGAAGAAAAGTTAACATGGATTAAAAAAACTGACTTCAACAGAAGAACTAGATTTAACGTCGGCTGAAAAAAAAAACCCACCAAAATAACTATATTTCACTAAAACAAAGATTATATCATAATCTAATACGCAGTTTCGAAAAAAAATTCCAAAATTGCGAAATCGACAAAGAATAGGGGGGGGGGGTAGGGGAAGAGTCACGTGATCATTTGTCACATACTCCTAACATGATCCTGACCAGAACCAATCATTTTAGTTTAAGAATAAAAAGTTGTTTACTTCTCAATTCACTATTCCCATCTTGACCTTGTTTACCAACCAATCATTTAAAATGAAAATAAAACTTGTTTAGTTGGTTTCCACTAACCCTGAATTGAGGCCAGGATCTAGGTAAACATTACATGTTTACCAAAACGTAATTCAAGTCAACTGATTTTCTGAAAAAAATATCATCTTCAGTGATTTAATTTATTCCACAATAACATGTAATGAAAAAGAATTTAAAACTGACAACAAACAATTAAATATAATTAAATAAGATATACGTAGCATCTGTCTGTCGCTTATGTCACATGTGTATCACTTGTTAACATTATATACATCAGCAGCATCTCATCTATTGTTGTGTGTTTGTATTGGAAGTTTTGAATGTAATGTTAAAGTGTGGTGTCGCCACAGTATCACAGGGGATCATTACATCAAAATATAAGGTGGAAAGATTTTAGACATAACGGGTGTAAGTTTATTTGTTCTCTTTTACAGTTTATCGGGTAAGTTTATTACTGCGAATAAATATATTTTCGTTTGTTTTTCTTCACACGACCAATAAAAGACCATAGAAACGTTCCATACCAAATTACATTGAAGTGTTCTTTTGTGTTTTGTATTTTTAGTTTTAACGAAACGTGAGACTAACAATTATAGTACAGAGTGTTTAAAAACAAGAATGATTCTCAATGTCCTCAATTTATCACAAGTTTTCAAATAATTGATGAGTATGCACGAATTTACACGGACAAAGGGCCTATGAACCAGGCATCAACTTCTAAGTCTATATATATATATATATATATATATATATATATATATATATATATATATATATATATATATATATATATATATAGGTGTATGTGTTTTTTCTTATTTTTCTTTTATCTTCCTGGATCTGAACAAGGCCTTGATTCTCTCTCTCTCTCTCTCTCTCTCTCTCTCTCTCTCTCTCTCTCTCTCTCTCTCTCTCTCTCTCTCTCTGTCTCTCTCTCTCTCTCTCTCTCTCTCTCTCTATATATATATATATATATATATATATACACACATACAAATATATACATATACATACATATACATACATATACATATATATACATACGTACGTACGTACGTACGTACGTATGTATGTATGTATGTATGTATGTATGTATGTATGTATGTATGTATGTATGTATGTATGTATGTATGTATGTATGTATGTATGTATGTATGTATGTATGTCCGAATGCTACAACTATGGCAATGACAACCACGTTGGTTTAATCAAGTGCATTGGTTTCCCTCTGTCAATTATTTAAGCAAAACTTTGGCAGGTTTTGTAGATTGCTAGCATTCACGAAGAGATTTATTTGGTAATAGATTTGAAAACAATAAACTAACAGATTACATGTCACTTAATCTGTCGGAAGCACTAGGTACAATTAAAGCTCATTGATCTTCTATTATTTACAAGAATACGTTTTACAGGAAAGGAGCTGTACATCAATGACATCGGTAATGTGTATGCACGGCTTTTAGTTACGTTTAAGAACCTCTCATGTTTTATAATATCAGTTAATAACTAGAAAGGTGAATGAAACAAGACCTATGTTCTTTCCTTGATATAAGAACATTTTGGTCTTTATTTTATGTTCACAATAAATAAATAATGCACATGTCTGTTGTAGAAAGGTATTTATGATACACGGGAACGTTTTTATTTCAGAGTATCGCAATTAGAAAAATATTTCGGTGATATGGACAATTCACCATTTACAACATTTACGCACACGTACAATAATTGGATGAATTTAACAGCAGTCGAAAATTATAATTATTAAAGTAGATTAGTATAACATTTTATACTTAGTAATCCAATTTAACAAAAGACATCATTTTAAGCCAAGTTAGTTTAGTCATTCGCACAGATGATCTATTTAATTTAGATTGCTTTTGGAGTCTATCTAAAATATAATCGTATATTTGTTTTAAAAATATATATTTTGCGAGAACGAGAATGTAACAGAAACATGTAACTGACGGGCGCTCTAGGTATATGATTTTTCGACTGGATAAAGATCAATCGCATAAGCTTTCCACATGTGCCCTCTCTCATAGCAGATCTTGACAAAAAACTGTACTGACGGTGTACCGTATCTGTACGACACAAACTGACTCAGTCATCTTTACAATTTTTGCTGATGTTGCTTTTAATGGCTTATTATAACAATCTACTGGCTATGTTATGCCGAGTAAATGGAAGCTAAGTTCTTTTTTGAGATGATTCAGTGAGGTAGAGACCCTGGCTGGCCTGAGCGGGTATCAAATACGGGACCTATGGATTAAGAATCAGACAGAGGCTGTAGCAACTGAGCTAACGTGGCTTCCGCATTTTTACAAATAATATATACTGACTTTTATATATCAAGTTTGAGTTGAAAACCACCTTAATTTAGCACTGTTGCCTTTATTTACATTTTAGTTTGTTTTTGTTTTGATCTATTAACCCAAATAGTTTATAACGCAGTGTCTGGGCAATTTTAGCGCCATCTCAAATCAAACACGATGTTAGGATCCACGGCGGCGTGTTAACCAATGAGTGCGCGTTTGAAGACATCAATGGATTTGTCTAGCTGATCTTCATAAATAATAATTTCAAGGTGTACTGGACGAGAGATCGTCTCTGTAGCAAACAAAATTAATTCAATAATATTTCGGGTGAAATTATCGAAAAAAAAGTTGAACATGTTAATTTCTATGAGCACTGCAATACATGTAATGCCTATTTATTATGTAACATCCATTCAACGATATTTATAATGCAGCAGTAATTGAACAAGAAGTTATACATTCATTGTACTTGACTGGGTTGGGGATACTTAAGTCCAGTGCAAATGTTGATTTTGTTTGACAGCGCTATGTGACGAGAACGAACGTGTCAACTTATGTCGTAGTAAATGTCATAATGGCTACGTCATCTCCAACGTTTAGTCAGGTTAGGAGTGCCTAAGTCTAAAAGTAGGAAAGGACCAACGTATGTATTACATGTTGGAAAAGTGTGAAATAAGAGACCTAAAGAGGACTTGCAATGTATTGCAGCCTATGGCTAGGTTTTTATTAGTCTTTGAGGTTAATCCGGAACCGTGTCTAGTGTATGACTTCGCAAATTTCGGTCTTACCAACGCGATCCTATTTTACTGTTACAGACTGATCTAGTTTCATCCCAGCAGACTCTCGCGTGAATCGGTGGCATCTTACATTTGGCGAAGGCCTTAGGGATCCAGAGATTATCAATGAGATTAAAATAGATCCCAAAAGGCGGGGGTGGGGTGGAGAAACTGCAAGGACGTCATGGTATAACGGTACCAATTGTACAACACCAGTTGGACATATCTTAAGGTGTAGGGAATATAGTATTCCGAAATAAGCAATAACACTAACTGTGATTGGTGCATTTTGTAAGAGTTGTGCTTTCTGTTCAGCTTAAAAATTGTTAAGCCTCTTAGCAACATGTGATATCATGTTAGTTCATATCTAGATTTTTTTTAAAAATAATTTTAACGATTTTTTTGGTCAAGCGTGGTACACACGGCTGAAATTGTGTCTGTTGTGACTAGATAACTCTTACCACTGTCTAGTTTCAGCAAAGTTGTCTTAAATGCACTGTAGTACCTGGTTTTGTCCTTGTCAAACTGACAATCTACCTTTGTTCTATATGATAGTGTGTGACATGTATGCTGAAGTAGGATAGAAAGTATATTTATTTCACAAAACATTAGCAATGAGATCTAAAAACAATTGATGCCGTGATACCTCGCTTGGGGTGGGCGGGGTGTGGGGTGGGTGATGTATTTTTCTTTTTACGACTAGCGAAAAGGTTATCTTTCTTTATTCAGTTTTTTGGCACGTCGACAAGAGAATTAACTGTCATACAATGAACGTTAAAACAATATAAAAAATCTTTTTTTTAATGGTTGGGGCTTTACAGCAGCTAAAATATTCACGTTATTTCACCTTCACCTTTGTCTAACTGAGACAATCAATTCTTCTTAAAATTATATTTGTGGATGGGATGGGTGTAACATATAAAGCTGTTCTCTTTACCGAAGTAGGGGTCCACACTAAGAGAGAGAGAGAGAGAGAGAGAGAGAGAGAGAGAGAGAGAGAGAGAGAGAGAGAGAGAGAGAGAGAGAGAGAGAGATAGGACAGTCTAAAGTTACACTATCTTTATCTTACAACCACCATGTATTTTGTATTGGACGATAATAGATGGTTGATTGCTTTGTTTCAAAAGGCAAAGCAGGGTTCAGATAGTAAGTAGTCTCTTACTCCATTGTTTCCACATAAATGAAGTGTGTACTTCTTTACATGAATGGAAAGATGATCGAACTAGTTTATTGAGAATTCTTTTTGCTACCCACATCTGATTTGTTCTCCTTTAGATATGATTTTTATATAATCCAAATAAAAGTCTTTAGATTTCTGCCTTCATTTCTTTCTCTTGTAACTGTCGAAAATTAAACAACATTTGGGAGGTCTTAGTGTCTGCTTAGATAATTGTCACTAACGGTCTAAGGGAGGTAACTTTTATTTTCGAAATCTTTAAAAATCGATCTTAATGTAAACTATTAATTTAATTATGGACTTCCTTTTCACATTGAATCAGTACTATGACACAATAATTACCTTGACTGAAACATTTGTTTGCTAAGAATAATCGTAAAACAGCCTTTAACGTAATATAAATAAAAATTTGTGATGCAGAATGTTCTTTATAAGAAATATCCAAATATCACCAGGGGCAATGTCCTTATATTTATTTACCTGCAGGTATTTTGATTAATTATCTTTCCTTCAAGATTATATTAATTCTTGTCAATTCCATCTACACACACACACACACACACACACACACACACACACACACACACACACGTCTTAACATCGAAGGTGTAGATAAGGACAACAAGGTACATATTTTGACAATAGTTGTTAAATAAATATTGGCCCAATATTATATTTCCACTTAACCCAAACATACATACATACATACATACATACATACATACATACATACATACATACATACATACATACATACATACATACATACATACATACATACATACATACATACATACATGCATGCATGCATGCATACATACATGCATGCATACATACATACTCTCTAAAGAATCTCTACTGTCTCACCTCTGTCTGCGTGGGTTCGAGTTTCAGATTCGGCCAATGTAGGTATGTAAGAAAGCTTGCCAGTTGCTTCTCTTTGGTCGGTGGTTATTTTCGGGTGTTTTCCCGGGTTCTTACTCCACCATTAATGGTGGCCGCCTTGTGTAGCCTATCGTGTGCTGAAAATGGGCTAAATCCTACAAGAACAACAACAACATACATACATACATACATACATACATACATACATACATACATACATACATACATACATACATACATACATACATACATACATTAGCCAATGTAACCACCAACCAATGAATGAATGAATGAATGAATGAATGAATGAATGAATGAATGAATGAATGAATCAACTTTCGTTCTGTGGCTCATAATAATGCACATTTCTTTTAAAATGATTGGAATAATTCTGAATTCTCAGCATTGATAATTGACAATATTATCAGACAATTGACAATGTGATTATACTTATCTATTTGGATAAGAAAGTGCAGCGATGATGTTATTACTGACACTGCATTGTTTGGAGTTAGGCTGTATTAGGAAAGAAAAGGCTAGAATGAATGCAAAGATTTGCAATAGAGATAAAATACATAAATACATACACATAAATAAAGATATTGAAAACTCTGTGATAATGGTAAATCTGTCTGAAACAAGGGTTGCGCATGCAATTTCATTTTATCTTTATCTTTTTTTTTCAAATTTATATTTTATTACATGCTGGTAAAAAGTAATTTTATTTCATGAAAGAATTTGATTCTATCAATTGGATCGAAAACATTATAGGACTTGGAGAGTATTATAAAATAAATAGCAAATTGATCCCCTTTCAGTTATGTCATATTAACAGTGAGGGTATTATTCTTCTTTATAATTTATTTGCTACATTATAAATCAACATCTCACGGGTGGCCTTTTAACAACAGTAACTGACAAATGTATGCTCACTAAATAACATTTTAATTTCACACCGAACAAGTGTGATTTGTTTAGCGTTCGAAAATTTATTTTATCGGTATTATTGCGCTTATCAATGAGGATTTTGTTTATCCCATTTTAAGGAAAAAAGAAGAATTTAAAGATGAAAATTAAACTGAAATGTGATAAACAAATTCAAAAAAGTTCATGAACAGGAACAAGTGTTACCAAAACAAAATTCAATCTTATTTTTACAGCTCTTCAAATATAGTTGTTTTCAGTATCTTTTCAATGGTTCCTTTGGAAGTTAGAAGCACAAACTTCATTCCTGTAGAAACAGTTGAGATCAATCCATTTCAATTATATACAACGTTGAAAGCAACGTGTGTTGAAAAATGTTGTTCTGCTTTTCGTACACGGGACACAAACAATAAACGAGACTCTTAAAAGTTGGGAGTAATTCGAAAATATGGGTATAGTTATATTCCGTTTATGAGTCATCATTCTGTCTAAGGAGTCAAACAATCGTTTTAAACAATTATGCTATATACTTTAAATTAGTGAGCATTCTAAGATGATAATTAGCCAAATTTTCCTAATTTCATTATAACACCAATAACAATAATGATGATGATGATGATGATGATGATGATAATAATAATAATAATAATAATAATAATAATAATAATAATAATAATAATAATAATAATAATAAATTAATAAATAAAAAAATAATTAAATAAATTTTTAAAAAATAAATAAGTTTTTATTCCCATCCTTCAGAAAATAATAACATCATCTGTGAAAAGAATGAATCATAGTTTTCACTTTAATCATAAAATTATAGGTAAAGATGAATTGGATAGGACCGTTTTATGAGGTAACGAATTCCAGACGTCTGATATTGTGCAAGGGAGCGGAAGTTGTGGTCCACATTCGTTGATTTACCAATAATATTCAATTTTATGCATTTTGCAAGAAAATACAATTAAAACCGGGACTATTCATCGAAAAACACACAGCATAAACTCATTGCTTCACCTTTTTTAGCACCACTTCAGTGACCTAGTGGTTAGAGCGTCCGCCTCGGATGCTGGAGGTCGCGGGTTCGAATCCCGGTCGAGTCATACCAAAGACGTAATTTTAAAAAAATGGTACTAACAGTTTCCTCGCTTGGTGCTCAGCATAAAGAAGTTAGTATTAGGACTGGTGTCAGGATAACGTGAATGGCTGCGACATGCTACTACATGCTTGCATAATGATGCAACAGTGCCAGACATCACTATAAACTATGACACTGCAGACATTGTTGCGATATTAATGAAAAACTAAATTACACTCATCATTTTTAGCAATTTGAGGATGGAGCAATAGGCGGTTAAAACAAATATTGCTGTGAAAGTTGTTGAAATGAAAAGGAAATGGCCTTGAAAAAGCATTAAGATGTAAGTCAGCAACTTCCGCTCATGTATTTGTATAAATGTAGAAGCTACACTATGATAATCGTCTAGAAAAGCACGATTGTTCTTTTTGGAACTGGGATGGGGGTGAACAGATTTGCAAAAAGCCTCTCATACACGTATCTCAGTTTTACATCTCAGAGTTTTTTTTCTAGCAACCTTTAAATTTTACGAAGTGTTTATTATGTGAAGGATAGAAAATCATGAAAATAACACTTTCTCTTTGAGATAATATAACATTGCATCATCCTTACTGCTACAGTAAACGGTTCAGTAGGAGAAATACTGTTGATAAATAGTCAATTAGTAGAAATACTATTGATAAATGATCAAGTAGTAGAAATACTATTGGTAAATGGTCAAGTAGTAGAAATGTGTATAAATGTTCAAGTAGTATAACTACCATTGCCAAATGATCAAGTAGTAGAACTACTATAGATAAATAGTCAAGCAGTAGAACTACTATTGCTATATGGTCAAGTAATAGAACTACTATTGATAAATAGTCAAGTAGTAGAACTACAATTGCTAAATGGTCAAGTAGTAGAACTACTGTTGATAAATGGCATAGTAGAATAAGTACTGTTGATAACAAACGGTCAAGTAGCAGAAATACTATTGCTAAATGGTAAAGTTGTTGTTGTAGGGTTTAACACTATTTTTCATCACAAGATAGGCTATATACATGGCGGCCAGTAATAATGGTGGAGGAAGAAACCATGAAAACCCCGGAAAGAACCACGACCCACGAGAAGCTACCGGCAAGCTTTCTTACATACCAACATTAGCCGAACCTAAGACTCGAACCCGCGCAGATAGAGGTAAGATGGCAGTGATCCGTAAGGGTGAGCGCTTTAGACAACTCGGCTACTCGGGGCCCCGCTAAATGGTCAAGTAGTATACTATTGCTAAATGGTCAAGTAGTAGAAACACTATTGCTAAATGGTCAAGTAGTAGAAATACTATTGATAAATGGTCAAGCAGTAAATACCATTGATAAATGATCAAGTAGTATAAATACCATTGATAAATGGTCTAGTAGTAGGAATACTATTGATAAATGGTAAAGTAGTAGAAATACCATTGACAAATGGTCAAGTAATAGAAATACTATTGATAAATGGTCAAGTAGTATAAATACTATTGATAAATGGTCAAGTAGTAGAAATGATATTGATAATGGTCAAGTAGTAGAAATACTATTGATAAATGGTCAAGTAGAATAAATAATATTTATAAATGGTCAAGCAGTACAAATAATATTTATAAATGGTCGAATAGTAGAAATACTATTGATAAATGGTCAAGTAGTAGAAATACCATTGATAAATAGTCAGGTACATGGAATACTATTGATAAATGGTAAAGTAGTAGAAATACCATTGACAAATGGTCAAGTAGTAGAAATAATATTGATAAATGGTCAAGTAGTATAAATACTATTGATAAATGGTCAAGTAGTACAAATAATATTTATAAATGGTCAAGTAGTATAAATAATATTTATATATGGTCAAATAGCAGAAATAATATTGATAAATGGTCAAGTAGTAGAAATACCATTGATAAATGGTCAAGTAGTAGAAATACAATTGATAAATGGTCAAGTAGTAGAAATGCTATTGCAAACAAAGCAAGCTGATGATTCGTAAATCAGGTTTATGTGGCTTTTACCATGTGTATAATCAAACAATGGCGTTTAAAATGAGTGGAAGAAAATTACATTAAAAAAATCAATGCTTTATCTCAACAGTTCAGGAATGGTGCTGTAAAATCAAGATTTGTGTTCATGGCTGTGTAGGCCATCTTTGTCTTTCATAGTCCAGCTTGTGATTATATTATTTTGAATAATGGAACAGAGTAATAGACCTAAAATAAAAATAGACTACGACCGTGTCTTCTTATTTGTATACGCGTCTCTGTTATTAAAGTAGATATATTAATCAATTTGAACGTATGTTTGATTTGAACTTGTCCAATAGATTATTAATTGTGATTCTATGAGCCATTCTGTGTCTGGAGGGAACGATATTGTATCGCTAGATTAAAAATGCACCATATACTGCATATAATAAATGCAAATAATGGTTACAATATCAATGTTCAAGGTGAAAATGTACTTTCATGAGACTACTAATAGGATTTTTAAATCCATTTTTTAAAAGCTAAATACAGTTTGCGCGAATTTTTTCACGCGTGGAAGATCTGAATATTTTTTGTGTACCTATAAAGTTAATTTGTTTTAGGAAAGTAGTTTTTATATTTACCACCACCACCACCACCACCATCATCATCATCATCATCATCATCATCATCATCATCATCATCATCATCATCATCATCATCATCATCATCATCATCATCATTATTATTATTATTATTATTATTATTATTATTATTATTATTATTATTATTATTATTATTATTATTATTATTATTATTATTTCAGCTAAGTAGTTCAATTTAGTTATCCAAAAGATTCAACGTATTGATATTTGGGGGAAATGATATCTATAGATTTCTCTGAAACGTATTTATATTAATATACTTACTCTGAAGTCATGTATGAGTCCGTTTTGTAAAAACCTAGCAGCTGGTATTTCATGCACAGCTATAAAATACTTGATGGACTAAATTAATCATACACAAGTGTTTATTATCAGTACGAGATGTCACTTAGTACAATCCATAAATAAGTTGTGTCATCTGTAAATTTGTGAAGCCTGGTTTGGGTCCAAATATTTACAATGATTTTGTACTAATTGACATTTCGGTTAATTTGGTACGATTATAGTACCAATGGTTCAAGACAATTGATGATCGAATTTAAACTGCTTTATACCTAGCGATAATACAGACGCATTTATTAGATCTGGAGAAGTATACAGTGTGTCATTCATATGTGGACTGGATAAAGACAAATACAATCCAAATTATTGATGTTGTTACTTTAAATTGTCATCAGGACAATGATTTGACATGTTCCATTTAATGTAAAGATCGTCACTGATAGCGAACGACGAATTACGTGCGTTAACATTTGGGTGGACTTACCACTCTAACTTAAGAATTGTATCGCAATGCCATTTGATAACTGATGCGTGCAATGAATTGCCATAGAGGTTGAAAATAACGGTTTGTTGTGCTTTGAAACTTTTTAAACAACCGTTCATAATCTATTTTGTTTTTCGTTCAAAACGTAACTTACAGAGCATGACACTGCAGTAACTGTCGTTGTTTGCGTCGTCGTGCCTGTATTTCATGTCCAAACATATTATCAGTAAAGGTCCTATAAGAGCACCTTCGGTCAAAATGAACAACTTTAAAAGACGAAACTATTTTACTTTAGAAACAATGCTTTGAGTTCCATGTTAACTCATTATAGTATCATGCAAAATAAAATTATTATTTTCGTACGATTTGTGAGTTTTGTGTGTTGTAGGTTTTATTCTTTTCTCTGTAGCATGTACTAACAAGAACTACGGTTATCACGAAAGCCAAAGAAACAATGCGTTTTGCAAATCATTTGTTTGACATCACATTGAATACAAACAAAGAATATAAAAACGGCGTTTTGATCTTTAGACCGATTTATCTGCTGTAATCTCTTTATTTAAAACAGTTGTACAGAAATCGCATGTTACATTGTACACATATGTGATGATTTATATATTGTGAGATTTGTGTAGATTATTGGTAACATAACATAATCAGTTATTTATAGTTAGTAAATATATATATATATATATATATATATATATATATATATATATATATATATATATATAAACTGATCTATTTCCTTTATTTGGATCAAATTTGATTTCAGTTGTGTTTAGTTATCAATACAATGTGCAGCAGTTTCTTTACATTTGTCGTCTGCATACAGAAGTGTTCAGATGATTTAATGCATGTAGGTGAAGACTGAAATTATACAGGCATAGTAATCTGTGGATTATTAATGTTAATTATACAGGCGTAGTAATCTGTGGATTATAAATGTTAATTATACAGGCGTAGTAATCTGCGGATTATTAATGTTAATTATACAGGCGTAGTAATCTGTGGATTATTAATGTTAATTATACAGGCGTAGTAATCTGTGGATTATTAATGTTAATTATACAGGCGTAGTAATCTGTGGATTATTAATGTTAATTATACAGGCGTAGTAATCTGTGGATTATTAATGTTAATTATACAGGCGTAGTAATCTGTGGATTATTAATGTTAATCTTTGAACTTGCTTACGGTCTTTCCTTGTTGGTTCTAGCTATAGTCCAATTACAACTAATGTCGCAAATAATGTCAATGTTTCGGTTGCAGTGTTTCCTCCATATTTGACGGTATTCCTGAGTTTCAAAGAGTTTGTAGATCAAAAGAAGTGACTTTCTTCCAAATGGCAAATTCATTCAGCATTTTATACAAATCCATACTTGGTCATCACTTCTGTAGAATTTTTTGTTCATAACCAAAATGTCTATTAAGGTATACATTCTGGCTTACGATTTTCTAAACATAATAGAGAAAATAATAGAGATGGAGTAAGAGGTCAGACAGTAATATTGGGAAGGAGAGTAGGATGTACATTATATCAGCAGTATTAGGAAGAGGAGGAGAAGGACCATTACGATGAGTAGGAGATAGCGTATATCAGTAATAGTAGACGGTGGAGGAGTTCGAGGAGTAGCAGAAGGTAGAGTATGGCAGTCACAATAGGAGGACTGCATGAGAAGGATGGGAAGAAGGCTCAGTGTGAGGATGCAAATTTATGTCGATCTGTAAAGAGCACAATAATGTGGATTAGAGAACAATTCATTAAATATGTGGAGACATTTGCTAGTCAAATCGCCATAATGCAACGAGTTCTAATGTCTGGTCGGGAGAGGAAGTGAATCTTAAATAAGCCTTCGTTTATTTAACCGTCGCAGAGAGGACTAGGGAGAAAGGTTAAATTTAATTCTATATCGGAACTGCCAGAAGTGATATTTCCAAAATAAGTTGTTTGAAAATATAGAAGTCTGGCTGACCGCAATTTCGGCGCCTAGTAAAAAAACGCGGTAGATATATTTAATCCTGATTAGTTACGCTAAATAAAGGGAGTGTTTCCCCACACGAAATTTCCTTAGTCTTAAATAAGACTCATCGAAAAATATAATCAGTCTACATTTTGCCTGCATGAGTGAAAGTATTGAAGACTCCGAGAGTAAATGTAGACACAAAACGTAAAACGTTTGTTAAAAGGACCGGACTTCTGGTAAGTCGCCGGACACATTTCGGGGGTAAAAGCGAGCAACGCTTGAACGCAGAGGGGAAGATAGCTCCACTGACGTACATACGTATCAAAGTTCCTACGTATCTACGCATTGACGTATCATCGTACCTACTTATCAAAGTATCTTCGTATGTAGGTGCTTACGTATTCACCTACCCACACAAAGTTTGAAGGCCGAAAAGAGGCTAGACAGTAGGGACGTCGGAGAAGAAAAGGGCTAAAGGACCGAGAGGAACAACCACTGTGAAGTTGGAGTGGACTGGAAATAAACAGGTTATAAGTTGTACAAGGCAATGACTTCGATGGTACACTTCGATTATATGATGAACGAATTCTGTAATTTTAAAATAGATCGGCTATTTATATAAAATATATGTGTTTGAAATTCGGCCAAAGATTTATTTAAAAAAGAAGTGCATCTTCCGAATGTAATTTATTATCACAGTTGTTGATGTAATTGTTATTTTTCATGTACGGGGGCTCGTGTCATTCTGTTCTATATGTCTGTTCAGATATATATTTATTATACCTATAATTCACACGTTATGTTAATATTTACTCGATCCGTGCAATAATACCAAGGACGACCATTATCTAGATAACGAGAACCAAATACAGCAGACACTTTGTAAGACGGTATAATTCGCTAATCATTCCACCCCCACAATGCAAGGGGGCATTAAATCCAGTGTATACATTAGGAGAAGAAGGAGCATGAGGTGCGAATAGGAGGTAGCTTATGGCAGGAATATTAGGAGTCGGAGGGGTAGTGCTGGTAAAGTATAGTAGTCATTCTAGGGTGAGGAGCAGGAGGGATTGTAGAGCAGTTATATTAGAAGAGGAAGTAGCAAGATGTAACGTATATCATAGAAGGAGATGCAGTAAGAAGGTGTGGAGGAGACTAAGGAAATAAGATGAAGTGTAGAAGAGTAAAGGACGAGGGGTATACGGAATGGGGGTAATATCAGTTACCAGAAGTATCGTCATATTTATCATCGGCAGTATTAATAGAAGAAGATTAGAAGCAACGTCAGGAATAGTAATTGGTATGGTGGTAACGGTAGTGGTGTCGGTTGTGGTGGTAGTTGCCGTCATGACAGTCACACACTGCTTGCTTTATGATCTAAAAGCAGTTTCTAATACACTATATATCAGATTGTTAATTAGTAAGCCGTTACTCCGAAAGGAAATTAATCATTAAAATTACCGATTATTATACATAAAATAATTGTAGCAGTTTTATTATCAAATAAAGAATTGTGGTCAGAACCATCTGCATTCAATAACACACACGGTCTTAGTATTGATTAATTTGACATTAAGCATTGAACAAAAACTATAGACACAGAATAATTAGAGGACAAGATACTGATATGGGTTATCCCATGAATCCGTCTTGATAAATAGCCCGCTTTCTAGTGAACTAATATATATGTATGTGAAAAAGACAATAGCTCTTTCGGATGATCGAAAAGATGTATGTAAACAATTTTTGATAGCGTGCATAGTTATTGATTCGATATAGGGATTTGAAACTTTGAAAACTAAAATATTTTTCTTAAGTGAAAAAATGGACATCTTGTCGGCAAAGGAGATAGGACAAATATCGCGTTAGTGTACTGAACTATAACTAAGATAAAAAAAACTAATGAAAGCCAATATTTTTCTTAAGTGAAAAAATGGACATCTTGTCGGCAAAGGAGATATGACAAATATCGCGTTAGTGTACTGAACTATAACTAAGATAAAAAAAACTAATGAAAGCCATTAGAACATTAGAACTACACGAATATATATAATCTAGCTTCACGTGTTAGACCTCGCTGACAAATATGGACAAGGATTGGCGAGACACTTTACAATTAGTGAAACAAATATTGAATATAAGTAACGTAATTGACGACTCAAATGACTAGTCTTATCAAAATCATTAATCACGGCCGATATTACAGATCCAATAAAGTGTAGCATAGAAATGAACCAGTCAGAAGAAGAAAGTTTGTTTTAGAATGCACGTATGATGAATATGAGCTATATTTATTCCCGTTAAAAGCATTGAAACTAAAGCGATAAACAAGACCTTGGATTTTGCTTGATATAATACAGTTTTCTCCCATATATTTTATAATGGTCGATTAGATCTGTAAAGATGTCAAAATGTTTGCATATGATCAAATATACGCCCACTCTAATCCAGCAGTTTAAAATAAGTTTAAAAACCATATACATTACATTATGACGAAGATATCTATTTTGTTTGTTTGTATTTTTAGTGTGTGTTTTACCACACCAGGGTCTGTAATCCGTATGTGGCTCTCTTGTAGAATAAAAATAATTAAATTCCAGAGCTTGATAATCTCTTACTTTTATTAGTTTTTATCGTTCTGTTTGCTTTAAGTTTGAAAGTACACAACATTTGGATGTCCAAGGCTAAATATTCCCCACCGAACGTCAATTTAAGGCGAAATATGAGTTTTAGAGTTTTAAAAATCAGACACTGAGGTTTGACCTTCAACGTAACACAGATACTGATTGCATGTTCAAAACGTGAATCAACCGTTTTGACATGAAAAACACAATAAAATGTGTTTTAAAAAATCGGCGTGATGCCCCAAAAGAGTCAGCACTATACTCATAGTAATTTGTAGTCCATTAAAAGAGACAAATATGGCATCTATGCATAAATGATAAATTACTCCATTTAATAGCAATAAGACCATTAACCCAGTCAATATGTCAGGTGCTCGTTTTAAATGCTCGATTTTCTCCAACAATGATGAAAAAAACTCAATAATTTACAATTCTTTTAAGAAGTATAAAACATTTGCAGTATCTATTGTAATTAATTCTTCTATTTATATTCTTCTATTTATGGTTGCATGTTTGTTTTTGGCAACGTCTCGGTGCGATGACAATATGGTCATTTCAGTTATATCAAAGTGCAATTCTGGAATGATATTGATAACACAGACTTCTGCTGGACATTCCGTCATTTTATGAATTTAAGTATCGAAAGTGCGCACGAATAAGTAAAATACGTATTGGGGAAGAATATTGAGGTAGAAGATGGTAGTGATTCACAGATGACCCCTTAAAACAAAATGACTTGGAGATATATATCACAGGCTGACAACAAATAGTTTCGAAAAGAATCTACCGCTACTGAAGTTCATTTCAGTTCATTGGAAATAACCAATCACGAGAGCAGCATAAAACCCTGGCTTTATACAAGATGATTTCAGCAACAAAATACATTTACTTTTAAGCGTTTGAAGAGATTCAATATCGGATATTTAACAGCTATTTAAATAAACGAAAATATAATTGAATGCATTAATTTATGTTTACAGTAATGATTGTAAAATTGTACGCGAACGTGTGCATTTTCTTCAAAATCAGATCTCTTACTTGTTATCTCTATTCCAGGAATCTGGAAATTGTTATAGTAATGTTTAAAAAGCTTTATACATGACATTAAAATTCAAGAATTTCATATATGCAGAAAACAGATATCTTGAGATGCAGTAATATACTATTATCCCTGGTTTAAACAAATATCCCCGAATAAATGCCTTGTTTAACTAAACTATTCAACAAATAACATGTATTAAAGCAGGACTATGATTTAACTCGAATTTGTTATGAATGGAATATTTCTTTTCATCAGACATCCTGACAAGATTGTTGAAATGGGATGGATAATGTTTAGATGTCTATACTTCTTATGCCGAATTATAGAGTGGTAAAAGGGGTCATGTATCCGCTCTTCCAGATAATATATGCTTTCTTACTTGAAACGTTATTTCTGTTTATAAAATGGCAGTCTTAATCAGTTTTCAACGGCTAGCACCACAAAGCAATTCAATTATCAGCAAAAGCATGCAAAGCAATCGATATTCGTTTCGTTTTGTTGATTTGAAGGGAGTGAAACAATTGAAAAACTTAAGCAATGGAGTAATGCTTCAATGGATTTTTTTTAGAGACGCATGAAAAGGTTAATCCAGGATCATCCCATTGTAAATATTTTTCAAAGGTTATAAATACGATGTAAATCGATATGATAGCTTTGCGTCTACTGAACGAAGTTGCACCGTTGCGCATATGACGAACGTTTTATTTGATATGGACTGTTACCACACTGACTTGTAGGACACACAAAACACCTTACAAAATGCAGATTGTACAGTATAACGTCATTAATTGTGCACTCTGTCAACTTTAATATTACCTACGAATTGTTAAATAATGTAAGTTCATTAAGAGCTGATCTTTAACGTTTTCAACTTGCTGACACCCTTTTTTCTTCCCGTTGTGGGATTGAACCACCTAGCATTTCTACATGTTCTATCCCAAGTACAGTAGGCAACGAACTTATTTAATGAGAAAATTAATCTCAATGCCATGTGCATGTATTAGCTGAGATTTACTGCTTTTGGGGAAATGGCGATTCAAATCTTTATTATGCTGTAACACTTGTATTATGTAGGGAGGGCGCTAAATTAAGTTGTTAAAACTTGTGCCCAATACCAATTTATCCATTTATGACAATGAAATATGTTTAAATTAAACCTTAAATTGGGAAGTTTATAATTAACACATGTCAATTAGAATACCTCATTGTGTTCATCATATCGATGCTGCTATAGTTGATTAATACCAGGCATTTTGTATAACATTAAGCTCGCTATCGAGAAATACATCCGACCGATGTCCCTAAAACGGCAATACATGTATCTAAAATGGCAATACATGTGCCTAAAATGGCAATACATGTACCTAAAATGGCAATACATGTACCTAAAATGGCACAATATCTGGGTACAAATGTTTTCTTTTAAAGTAGCGACCCACTGACAAAATTGATCTCCCTCGAGTCTTTCTTGACCTGTTTTTGCTAGAAAGTGATTTCGTTGACATTGAACTTAATCTAAAAATGACTATTTGTAAATGGATGTATGACATACTATTTACGAACAAACTTCTGACACATATAGGGATCAGAGGCGTAGCTAGGGGTGGGGGGGACAGGGGGGTACATATGTCTCTGGGCGCCAAGGTACAGGGGCGCCAAATTGAGGCTTGCAACGTTACATTATAATAAGAAAACAAGGGTAATAAATCGGTCACAAGATCGCTGGGGCGCCAATTTTATAGTTCGTCCCCAGGCGCAAAATATCATCGCTACGCCTCTGATAGGGATGCCAAATGATCGCTATATCGAACGTTCGTCAAGGGTCAATAATAAGGATATTGAGTTGTTGAAAGCTGCTATTGCTTTGTCCACAACGCTTCCTAAAACTATAAATGTCTGCTCGTTTATTTTCTAATAGTAGTTTGTACATGCCAAAAACTGATTCTTCTCAGTCTCGTAAATGTCTTTAATTTTGCACTCTAAAATCTCGTTTCGATAACTATAGAGGTAATTATTAACAGACATACACATTCGTGTATCTAGGTATAAACAATGCTTGAAATCAAACACAATTTTTAACTGTCAAAATGACTAAAGAAAACTAGTCCTCCACTATCCCCTAAGATAGAAGTTAGGAAACTGGTAATTTTTCAGAGTGACCTTCAATTGATTTTGAATTATGAGAACAGACAAAGCCTGTATCTGTTTGGTTCCTGACAGATAATGTTGCTTTAAATTGCTAAATTATTATTTGAAGTTCCGAAACACATTGATTGAACAATTTGTCCGCTACCACATCACTATATTTTTTGTTTATTTGAGATACCTTAATATGAAGGCTTTGAAATGATCAAATGCACCTAAGCCAGAAAAATTTCCTGTTAGTTGCAGCAGATATGTGGGCTATATTTGATAACAAACATTATCTCATGTTTAACGATATACGTTTATAATGGATGCTTCTAGTTTCAAAATATGACGCACGACCATAATCTCATCAAACTGATGTCCGTTTGAGATATTCAACTGTACAGACTGAGATCAGATTTAGAACTTCAACCGTAGAGATTTATGTCAATTGAGATACACAACCGCACATATTGATATCAGTTTGAGATATTCAACTGTACATAATGATATTAGTTTGAGAAATTCAACTGTGCAGATTAAACACATTTCGAAAAAGCATCAACAAAATAAATTAATTTTGTCTTGTATGATGCACCTGGCACACCATGTACACAGGACAATTCAAAGTTATAGTGTTAGTTCTGAATAAATCTCAAGGTGAACTTTTCTTTCTTTTCTGAATCGTCTTATTTCGATTTTGTGTGTGTGTGTTTAATACTCATCTTAATATAAAAACTATGTTGAAAGAGTGATCATGAAGTTATTACTTTAACAAATACTTGTCATTCCGTTATTCTAACTTCGAATTCAAACGCTGGAAACATGTTAATACTAGGTCCACACGTACACCTTTTGCATGTAACAATCTATATCACACCTTATAAGAATATATTAATCTAATTACGACCCAAAAAGGTAAGAATTCTTACAACCTTGACATTTGACTCGTACACTATGTGTATGTGAAGGCGTGTTAAGATCAACGACAGTATCATTCCCAACAAAAGAACACATCTGGTAGCCAAAAGGGCAAATATACTATCAGCAATTACTAAACATTGGAGACGTCACCATAGATTGAGCACGATAATGTGTCATCATAAACAGATTTAGTTTGTTGATAACCTTGTTAAAGGCCAAAGCTTATTAATTAGTTTGTTTAAATCAGAGTGTACTTCAGATAAAATGAAGTTCAACACTGCTGTGTGAAGATGTTATTTGTTGTTTATCAAATATCTTACCTCTGAGAATTGTATAATTGATCACATTTTCGATTTGTCATCGCATATATCTATCTCCAACATAGGTATTAAACCGTGCTGTTAAATATACAATATTCCTTGGTATATTATGTGAGAGACAGGTATGACATTTGAAAACACGTCAAAACTGTCTTCTTGTCTCTCATGTCGCCGTAAAAATGTATAAAAATTAATGCATTTCACAGCAAGTTTCATAGCACAAACCAATTCCGGTAATGCTTTGATGTAGAAGAAGGTTACTTAGGAAAGGTTTGAAATAAGCCTACGCCTTTAACTCTTATAACCTTTCCAGTCTTTTATGTTAACCACGGTTAGAAATATCAGATATAATGCAAATTTATGCTACAAATTTACATTTTGTGTAAACTAAATTAGAGACATACACCTTCTGAATATTGCAGCCTTTGAAAATTATACTACCTAGAAGTTTTGTTAATCACCTATTTTCAGTCACATCTCCAAAAGAATTTAAAATTCTGCATTAAGTACGGAACAGCTTACTGGCGTGTAAAATTTCACCTATAAACACAGTAATAATGCTGGAAAAAGTACATGATACGCATCTTCTGCTGCGGTCAACAAGCCAATATAATTCAAAATACGATGTGCTTGTCAGTGCGCTTTCCACTGACATCAAAAGGTATACTATTGCTATAATATCAGTAGTTGTACGATTTTTCGACTGAATAAGTCAGGTTATAGTTCATAAATTTTGAACAAACACATTTGAATCTATAAATGAAGGACCCGTTGTGGTCCATCTTCATGGTATTTGGTCAGTATAATACTTTTGTATCAAACTTAATTGACGATGACACTGCTATGATTAGAGATGTATATCATAGACAATTACAACGACAATAATATTGAGTGGATATATTATGTTTTCCAATCAGATAGCGTATAATTAGACACATATTTTGCCTTGCCAGTAAACTTTAACTTTGTATGGAATAAGACTATCTTACTGGCCGTAAAATAATCGTTAACGATGCAATATGAAAGAATTTTTAACCCACGGGTCAACAATCCTTCGAGAATTGTATTGTATTATTAAACTTAAATAATTTATGACTTTGCTCAAAAATAATCCAAAAATTAAGCACAACCCACTCTGTCAAACTACATTATGTGTGAAATGTTTTCAATGTTACCAGCTATGGTCGATAACGAAATGATATTCTATCACATTCGTCTTTGATAACGTAAACTCAGCTGAAAATATTCCTCTTGTCCAATGGCATAGTAAAATCTGGAGAAATAAAAAGATACTTTTATTCAATGTTCAAAATTTTTCCGGAAAGCAGTTTTCTATCACATCCGACTTAAGGAAATATCGTGGTTCAATGCAATGAAGAAATATTTACATTGAAAACAGTAGGGAAGTACGAAGACGGTTATTTCTTTATTTGTCAACAAAGTGTTTACACTTGGTAAAATAAAATTCATGTTTAAAATAATAAAGAAAGAAATATAAAACAATTCCATAACCCTAAAAGTTCACCTTAACCCGAGCGAACGTTTTGTTAGCTCTGTGTTCTTTTACTTTAAATTAGTAAATCGTCCAGGGGTAGTAAATAATGAAATACATGGCTTTAAAGGTCTCAGACTTTTTTTTAAATACGTTTGCATACTTAATTATCTGAAGTGTTTTCTTTTTCCTGTGCTGATCCATTAAATGTCAATTACGTACATATCACACCAAAATCGTTCATATATTTTGGTGTCTTCACATTTTCTTTCTGAATTTTAATTGTTATTGTTGTTGATGTCATACACTAAAACAATATACAAGGTAAATAACACATTCGCACCGTCTGGCTGCTTGAAGTTGGAGTTGATATTGATTACCTTCTGAAATCTCATGAACATGTAAGTGAAAGATGTACGAAACTTCTAGATAACTGAATCCATTTAAGTCCATAAATTGGCATTTAACAGTTGTTGTTGTTGTAGGGTTTAACGCCATTTGTCTGCACACGATAGGCCATACATGACGGCCAGTATTAGTGGTGGAGGAAGAACCCGGTAGGTAACCCCCCCCCCCCCCCCCGGAAATAACCACCGACTCACGAGAAGCTACCGGCAAGCATTTTCACATACCCACATTAGGAGAATCTAAGACTCGAACCCACTCAGACAGAGGTGAGTTCTGCTTCAAAGATGGAATATGCTTGAATGATTATTGACTGTAACATTTCTTGTACATAGCAGAACAGAACAATTGTCGCCGATTTTTCCCTGACGCGTTTATTGGAAGACATCAATGGTACATTTGTTATATGCAAGCGCATAACTTAGCCTCGCTTTCGACTGAAGGCTGTATGCTCAAATGAATACACAAACACATTCTAATATGCGTATACAGCATATAAATTTTGCAATAAACATAATGATCTAAAGTTTGGGTTTTTCTGCTCTTTTAGTCTACTGATGAAGCTTGCTTTCTGAGTGATAAATTATTTTAAAATAATATAAGGTTTCCAGGCAAAGTTGTAAGATTTTAAATTTTGTTTGGTATATTATTGTGGCAATAATCAAGAGTTTTTGCTTGATTGATGCCACGGTCAGATAGTATGTTAGCACAACAATAGCCATTTTGAGCCAATCAAAACTCAAGCTCTTAAAAGTAATAATGAAATATTGCAACCCATAATTTATAACGAGGGTATAACGACGGTAACTCTTTTAATTAAATGGCAACAAGCAAGATTTAAAGGAAAAGGCAAAGATGTTAAAAGTTAGCAAATGCATTTAAAAAGATGGTAAACCATATAAAATCTTTAAAATATATAATTATAATTTGTTGTGTAAAACACATTTCCTAAAACGCCCAAGATTTTCCTGGATGGTAAATGGTCATAATGTTTCATAACTGTGTTCAAGTCAAATCAATTATGCCGCACAGACCAGTCGTTGATACAGTCGATACACTGAGTTCCACTGTATGTGAGCTCTGGTCAACGTTCACCCATCAGCAGGTATGCAGTAGTCCGGTATGTGAGTCCCATTGATACAATTGTATCGAGCATCTGCAGGTAAAATTTACAAGCTTGTCTGTATTCATCTGAGCCATGTTCAAGCTTGGATCTTACTAAACAGCTGCATAACGGGAAAAACACCTTCCCATCGTCTCTATCTATATTTACCACGACTCATCTTAAATCCAATGAATTTGATGTTTGTACTGAGGATAATTAATATGTGGAAGGAACGTTTATTAATACTGAAACGGTGGTCTTCTCCTCAGCAGCGATAAGGGAAACCTCAATAAAGAGTTTGGGGTCATCAAGAACTCCAAGTAAGCGGCATAAGTGCTTTCACATAGATTCAGATTTCCAAAATTTGAACCAGTTTTCTTTGTCAAATCTTTAAGCAGTTAACGTTCCGTAACATGCACACTCTTTGTTCTATAGCACATCTAAAAGTCACCAACATAGTTCCTGGATGAAGCCATTGAACTATGCTGGTAATTTGGATGCTGACCATATGGTTGCATGATACATATATTTTTCTTACCATTTTACTTAAAGTTATTTAAGCGACCATTCTCCAAGTCAAAGAAGATGGTTCTTTGTATGACAGGTGCTGCAAGAAATGCTTTAAGTCTGACAAGACGGTTTCTTGTGCGTCTGTGACGTTTAATTCCACTATGAAGATGATGGTAATTTGTTAAACAACATATTCAAGAGAAGTCTACAATTTGTAACTCGTTGCATGGTTTTGCACGCGCAACTTGGTTAGTGACAAGAAATGACATTTGGAAGGGTTTGTATAGTCTTACTATGTTTGGGTACTAATATCAATGCTGCTTCTTATGATCGCCCGAGGTGGCCAGTTTAACAAATTTGTTATTTAAAATGTTTATCAGAGTTTTGCGAGTGGTTCATAAGCTGATAATGGATATTGTCCGGGCCGGTTATAGAGTCGTGGGGATTATCAAAAGTGAGCCCGAAAACTTTTTTTTTTTGTTGTGTGTGTAACAAGTAGAGTTGGAGGATTATAAGGTCGACATAATCGTTCCTTTCAGGTTTTCGTCATTGTGGTCATTATCATAATACTTATGCCGATCTTTATGGTAATATTTTGGAGGATGTACTTGAGATTTCTGGGAAGAGACTGTCAATTTAATCAGATAGTGTCGAGTATTTTACACAGCTGCTTTTATCTTTACCGTGTTTGTAACGACGGACATTAAATCAGCTGCTTTGTTCCATTTCTCCACGAGGCATCACACCTCGTAAAGAAAACTCGGCTTATGGTCCAAGTAAATAAGCCACACAAATTGTAACGTTCTGCATAACTGGGCCAATAAATCCATAACTCATCATGTTATCCAAGCTTATCCATAACTCATCATGTTATCCAAGCTTTCTCCAAGTTGACAGGATAGCATCTATGCATATTTTTTGTTTATGAAAGCTTCTGTAATAACTGTTTCAAATCGTTCTTAGACATCGTTGGCGTCTGCAAACGACGTCGAAGGTCTGGTTGTAGCTTGTCGGATACAAGATACCTGCGTTTTCTTATCAATCATCATTCGTTCCATGGGTTTGCAAATACAGCGCTTTAATGTTATGAGACGATAGTTGGTAGAGTCGGTATTGGCCCTTCAAGGTTTGGCACTGGTACTACGGTTACATGCTTTTAGTCAAGACGGCTGGAAGTGGCCAATTCTCAAAATTATCCTGAACAGTTTTGGTGATGTATCAGTTGGGGAACGTCATTATGTGACTATCTACATTAATTTGAAATATCATGAATAAACAGCAAAGAACCGAAAATCAATCTCTTTTAACAGGTACAAATACCTAAGGCATTACGATAGAATATAGCACAGTAAGGTATCAAAACTAATGTGAAATTTATTATTTTGTGCATTAGTTTAGTGTGGACAGAATATGTAATGTATGCTATATACATAGCATTATGGCAATCGTCTAATTATGAGGAATGACATGAACAATATGGACTTTTGTCTTCATCCTTTGTAATTGCCTCTGCTTTGTATTGAGAATTGTTTCCTAAGAATTATAGCAACTACTCTTGATCAACTTGTGAAGTAACTGACAAGGCTTTAACAACCACATTGTGTACAAAAGATGCTTTTATCCTTCGGCACAGATATTCTATCTTGCAATAAACATAAATTATTTTCTTTCAGATTACTTTCAAATGAATCCTTCTGTTACACGCACGGGGGTACTACTTGACCGAGCGGTGTCAAACCCTGGCGCGAATCCCGCTGGAAGTCATATGTTTTCCCAAATTTCCAAAGACTTCCATACAATTTGAGTTGTAAATTGGAACGCCAGACGTTTCTGCTTTTATATACTAAATTTTACTCTAATCAATTCAAGACCACAGATAAAACAACTTGCCAAAAGTCCATGAACCGCACATATGCATGGTTTTTCTTCATCATCATCAGATTTCCGTACCGCCAGCCGGTTATGCCATAGAAAATACACTTGTATCCCCTTTTTCACTGTAAACTATTTTAACTCCGCCACCTTAGGCCAGTCAATATACACTTTTACATGCACATTACGCCAATATAACTGCACCCATTTTCTACTATGGACACATAAACGGTATCTACTAAGTCCCTACTTATTTATTCAATTATGTAATTTACCGGTTTCCTACCGTAAATACTGCCACCTCAGCCACACCACTATTGTACACCACTATATTTTAATATGGACTATCTTACTCCAGGGACAGTCATTCGGTGTGGACCTGAATTCACTACTAGTGAAACCATGGTATCGTACAAACTCACTAACAATCGACTCCGTGACGTTTGATCCTAGTAATTGGCTAATTATTGCGGGCTAGGAATATTTCCATGGCGCCGAAACCCAACAATCACACAAATCTAAGACTTGCTTACAACGGGGCGCTATTAAATGCGAATACTCCAAATTTATTACAACACATACATGCATGCATGCATGCATACATACATACATACATACATACATACATACATACATACATACATACATACATACATACATACATACATACATACATACATACATACATACATACATACATACATACATACATACATGTGATTGACAAATTATGGACTTTGGAGTCGACACGATAACGATATAATCTTTAGTTATCTGATCATAGAAAAGCTGCGTAGAACAATCGAAGCATTGAGAATCTCCGTTAGTTAGAAGTAAAAAACGGTTAAAACATGGAACCATTTGAAAGACAGGAGAGAGAAAGAAGGGACTTATCTCTGACATGCAGGTGGGGGATCATGAACCTATTATGTTTATCAAACTAACAAACGCGCTGACGACTGATAAATAATGAAAGAAGTCTGGACACGTTTCAGCCATCGCAAAATAGTACCAGAAACTCAGCATTAGTATTTACCTATATAATCGCCCACGAAGCTATTTGGATACAAAACATCGTCGTGTCTATTATTATCTCATGCTAGGTTAGAGCTGCTGCTGTTTTTCTTGTGGTTGCTGTTGTTGTTTCTTTGGTTGATGCCTGTGTTATGCGGCTGCTGCTTCTATTGGTATGGCTGATTAGGGTACATATGTTCAGTGTCATTAATGGTCTTGGAATATCTTCTAAATGAGAATAAAGGTCTCAATACGTGTTGTGTTTTAATGAAACTACGTATTTCATGAATGCGTTAAAGATGATAGGCTTGAGGTTAAGTAACGTATCATACTTGCTCTACTTATCTATTTTCCTTTTGTTTTCTTGTTGTTCTTGTTTTAATAGGAGACGAAAGGGAATCCTCCGCTTTACTAGCGTACGTAGGTGCAACCGTTGGGTTCTTGCAATCAATTGAGACATGCCCAACTGGTTGCATCTAGGACACTTTCTATCCCACTTGCTTCCTCTGTACCAAGACCGTAACAGGAACTCCATTACATATACGAAGGTTGGGATCTTTTTCACGTAATCGTTTAGCACAGTCATCACCCTAACCCCTGATATAACTTCTTTGAATCCACAAACAGAGGCCATTTTTAGATCTTGAACTTTTGGTTTGAGTTTCGTTTCTATTTTGTCCACCAGCTTGTGATGGGGTTGGCCTGATATGAATACATCTGTCAATTTGACCTCGACCTCTCGTACAATTGGCCTGTTTTATATATCGTTGCTTTTATCCATATGACCTCTATTTCATCGGTTTTCAATAATGTGTTGTCCAGATCTTTGGGGTATAGCACATATTAATTTCCCCCCGCATTTTTGTAGGCCATCCCTTTGATCTTTAGGGCCATTAGGATCTCTGATTGTCTGAGGCACTTATTTATTTCCCCGAAGTCAAGCCTTTAACATCTTAAGGGGTAAAATGACACGACATTCTGTGTTCGCCAGCCACCGGAAGTTTTGTCCTAAAATGTGTTTAACTTGGTACCAGCTGGCTGGACTGGCCTGCGGTTTACTTCACCTTCGCTTTCCATCGTGATTTTCACTCACTTGGGATTCATGTCATGTACTATGGTCTCACACCACTATTACTGTTTACGAAAATCCTTAAATTGTCAGAATCCTGTGATTTTTGCTGGTCAAGGTTTCCTTTGACTTGCACAATACTGTATGTACTTCATCTACTTTTCGATTGCGTCACTGGACACAAACACTAACAATTTGTGTAAATGGGAAATTGTTTAAAAAAAGCGTTTCTATTCTACACAACAATAGTTTGTCATTGCTGAAAACACAGAACGAACAAAGCAAACACAAATTTGAAGAAGTAAAAACAGGTTTACCTTTTGTGGTTGTGATGAGCTGAAGCTCCCTCTCTTACGGTAATTTGTGTGTGAATATACAAACGAATAGTTTACTTCTCAACAACGAATATAAGAAACGATTTGTTACGGGGTACACAAGTTACAAAATTCAACATCCATCACAAACTATCATTTTAATGTTTACCTAAGCCAGGATTCAAGACGACCTCTCTTTAAAGAGAACAAATTGGTAGTTTTACACACACCAGGACAATAGCTTATCAAAACAACAGTGATGACAAATACAGACTCCAACTTCTATGGATCTGAATCTTTATCAGTATCAGATGTGAACTAGGTAGTAATTTTTTTCTAACATTACCATATATGACCACTTAAAATCTTTTAAAATAAAACTACCACATGCACTAATGCCTCCTGTCTTAATTATAATCATTTTTTATACAATAAATTGGAGGGAAATGTTAAGCATTAATATGACAGAAACAAATGACGAACGAGTAAACTGATATTTATGTTTGAATACAGCCACATTCATGAACATATTAGGGTAACAATGTTGGAATATAGTCAGTTTAGGATACGTGACTAGGGTAATATTTAATCATGTATGTCTGTTGCATCTTTAACATAATACAAAATACTGTTGCTTCATCAAAAAACAGTGATAAGTATGCACCTTCCTGAAAATAATACCTTAGACGAATTCTTATAAGAAGCACAGTATTTGGAGTAAACAAAACGTGGAATAGTATAGAAGAAAACCGAGGCTAAACCAAAGAATTGAAACATAAACAACAACAGGAAAATACACAGGGAAGTCTCACCGCACTAGATATAACTGAGATAAAAGAAACCGAGAAACACAAACCAAACAAGAATGGAGGGAGATACTGAGCCGAATCAATACCTAATCTCAGCAACAGCTATAAATGAAAACCTGATCATTCTTAGCAATAGATTTCAGGCATTAATGGAAGAGGGAGAACCATTAGAGGAAAACGATAGTGAGGAATCTATGGACTCCCTAGGGAAACATCGGCTAACATCCACCCCAGTGCCAAAACTAAGAACAAAATATAAGAAAAATCACATTGTCTGTATCAAGCGAATCTTTATGAGAATTTTTAAAAACAAACTTTGAAAGAAAAGCAATTGGCTACTCACTAAGAAAAAGGGAAAAAATAAATATGCAAAATAAGGAAATCAAAATACAACTAGAAAAAAAAAGCAATGAAGAGGTAATAAAAAGCTAGAAAAAAACTAAATGATATACTCGAGGAGGAAAAACAAGGTAGGATAATAAAGGCAGGACAATTTACAAAATTATATAGAAAAAGTGATGGTCTCTACAAATGGAAGGAAAAAAGAAGAGGACGGGCAAAAGTTATGGACAAATATAAAGACAATGACGGAAATGAATTAAAAGAAACATACTAAAAGTTTAGGATATATAAAAGAATACAATAGAGATCTGACCGGAAGTAAACAACAATTATCTGGAAGGATTAGAATGTGAGGAAATAACATCAAAACATAAGTATATATGTGATGATCATCACATCTCTAGTAATGATAAGTGAGGCAATAACGTTCACTATCGATGCTATTATATGTAATAGCAATTAAAATCTTAAGTATAAAAATAAGAACCAATAAGGATATATTAGGTATAACAATCCCCAACCAAAGAGAAGTAAAAATGCTCTAACACGCAGATGATTGCACAAACTTTATAAGAGACCCACATTATTTTATGCACTTGGAAAAAGAATTTGAAAACTTTGGAAAAGCAACAGGGGTCGAGGATAAATCATGACAAAACAGAAATACTAAAATTAGGAAACTGGAGCGGAAATCACACCGGATTGCCACCCCACTTAATCAAAGATAGAGAAACAGCGCAAGGGATTTACGATGGGAAAGTAGAAGAAAAAGAAAACTACAAAGCAACGAAAAAGAACATGGAAAACAACTTGAATAGCTGGGCGCTGACGCCATTAAGTCTAATAAAGCGGGCCCATGTGGCCAAAGCATGAATGTACTCAAACGTACATTTTAAAATTAAATCTATAGATTTCAACAATGATATATTAGGTAGCGTTGACTATGATATAATAAAATACACATAGGCATACCAAACTCATTGTTTGAACAAAGAAACTTTATCCAGAGCAAAAGAATGGGTGGGGGTGGGGTGGAGAATCGCGACACCCAGTTCAGTGTGGATTAAATTTTCAAATATTCTAAACAGATTCCAAACTTTAAATAAAGAAACAAAGACAAAATAGGAGGGGCTATGCATTTAAAGGTTTACAATGAGAAATGGGGTGGGGACATATATAGAAATAACAAATTTATCAAAAAGGTAAAAACTCCCAAAACATTTAAGAGATATTAAAAATGTATTAGTAAACTATACGTGCAGGGAGGAATTAGGGGGAAAAAAAGAAAAAGTTCAAACAAAATACGATAAGGTAATTGGAAACAAAATTTGGAAGAAAAAGGTCGTCCCATTAACAAACTCTATATCATTCACTTCACATATCAAAACACGGGACTAGGGAACCAATAGCAAAGGTCACAGTGGAAAAAGGTGGAAGAGTTCTATTACTATGATACAAACCTAGCACGGAGGAGCCACTCTTTGGAAACACTGAGGAATATAAAAAAAAAAATACCCCGCAAAACAAATTCTTCCTAGTGAAAATTTTGGAAACAATAAGACAGTATACACACCATTGGGGGCTACATTTGGACATACAATACCTTTTTTTTTTGGATGGGGGAGGGGGTATCTGTCTGGTGTCCCTCCCCCCTCCCCAAGGAACAAATTGCTCGTACATGTCACATGCATTGGATTATCATGGATCAATAGGTGGTTACTTCACATCACCTATTAACTTTAGTTCACTGTTTTTAAACGTGTCGATGCCTATATTCTCGTTTGTTTCATGTAGACGAATTAAGAAGGGCAGACATAACTTTGAACGAACTAAAGAGATATCACATTTCCAGATATAACTCATTACGATACATAGCTCACACAATGAAGAACACAATTATTTAAAACTTTAATGTAAATATTAAGTACTGAAATATTTCGAATGACACTAACTTGAAATAATATGTGAATGTCTTGTGCTGAAAGCGGAATTGTAGGGATATTGTTCAATTCATTCATAAATCATTTACCTCTATATAGACAAAGATGCCAAGGTACCGCCGAATTCTGGATACATGACGCAAACACGACACGACCACCTGTGAACAAAGCTACCGATATATCCTCTTTAAAAATATCATGCAGCACATTGCATTTCGACAAGTTACATGTGTTTTGTATTCTTCGTTTTGCTAATTGCTTTACTTCTGGAATCACGCGTGAATTTGTTGGAAAAGAAAGGTTGGGTTGTACACAGACGTGCAATACTTTGCCAGCTGCGTTAATTGACAGACCTATTACTTACACCATTTGATCCATCTCGGACTTTCTATTCTGATAGACTGAAATCATTAACTTAAAATAGCATACTTATGTGCAGATTAGAGGCATACGTAAACATGTGCACGAAAGAAACGCTAAACAAAGGATGGGGAAATAGTCGTTTGAGTAGGGGGTGTGGTGGGGGTGGGATGGCATTAGTCAGAGTTTAACAATTTCGTACAAACGACCAATATGGAAATCAATGTCAACTGATGATGTTGCCGTCTAAAATAATATGTTATCGCAATTATTATTGTCCCACGTCTTTTTTAACTTTTTCATCTTTGCGTTTAAATGATATCATTGGTTTCATGTCATCATAGACATCACGAATTTGTTTCATATCTTTGGGTTTATGTCATCATATATATTAAAGAATTATATGATATCATGAATTTTAAGGCAACATAGATATCACAGAATTGTATTATATCATCGGTTTTATGTCTTCATAGATATCACGGAGTTTTATCATATCATGGATTTTATGTCATCACAGATATCACGGAATTATATATCATCGGTTTTATGTCTTCACAGATATCACGGAATTGTATGATATCATGCCTTTTATGTCATCATAGATATCACGCAATAATATGATATCAAGGCTTTTATGTCATCATATATATCACGCAATTACATGATATTATGGCTTTTATGCCATCATAGATATCATGGATTTGTATCATATCATGGGTTTTATGTCATCATAGATATCACACAAATATATGATATCATGGCTTTAATGCCAGCATAGATATCACGAAGTTGTATTATATCATGGGTTTTATGTCATCATAGATATCACGGATTTGTATCATATCATGGGTTTTATGTCACCAAAGATATCACGGAATTGTATCTGCTTTGTATGAAAATGATTTTTTTTTATTATTCAACAGCTGTGTTTTGTTTGTATCAGCGTCATCATCAAAAAACACTGTTAGAATTAGCCTTGAAAAGAAACAGGAGTAGTTTTAACGAGTAAGATAACACATGATCAATTTCTTGTCGATATTCTCGATGATTAAGGCTATACACTGAACAGTTTCGTCTTTTGTGTATTTCGTTATTGACACACATTTGAACACATAGGTTTAGACAATTTCGAAGCGCTGTAGAAACCCTGACATAATTTAACAAAACAATGTTTAAATGGTCTAAGAACACAAAAATGGAATTCATTTGCTGTGGGCATTTTATTTTATTTTATTTTAACACACATTTTTAAATACTAAAGTAAGAACATTTTTTATACAAATAACTTTAAAAACGATATTCAGAATCCACTAAAAAGTTGAATTAAACATACACTTAAAGGGTCTCTTGATATCTTGGAAAGTAAATTGCCTGTTTCTAAATATCGGATTTTATATATTTATATATTTGTCACAATTTTAATGTAGTCAGTTCTTAGAAGTGGAAATTTCTGGCAAACGTTCTAACACCTGTCAATGACAACTGACAAGGCTACCTCGCTGACTACATACTGAATCTTGGAATTTGAAGTTAATTAGCTTACTTCGCGCAAGCGTAATAATCTTCTCAAGTTTTAAGCTAATGCTGATGTCGCAATTATGATATAAGACAAAACTTTTAAACTTAGGGTACCATAGAGTCCAAAATGTGCTACAGCGAAAGAAATAGGATTTTTGACGTATTCCTTGCAATCACGAAAATGAATTTACCCATACATTTTAATTGTGTCACTCCAAGCCTGATGAGCCATCTGTAAATAGTTCTGAGCTCAGGTTTTCATTAAGTCAACATTATGTGAACATTGCTGGTTCTTCTGTCATAGCATTGATGCGTTCTATTCAGGTTTGATTTGTTTTGTTTTGGGTTTAGTTTCTCTTTCTTCAGTATTTATTTTGGGTTTTGTTTCTCTTTTTCAATATTTTAAAATCTTCTTTACGCTGGTTATCCTTACAGGACAAACCTATATTTGTATTTAAAGGATTTGTATAACTAAATGGAGAAATACCTCAATAATTGCAATTCTAGCACTGGACTTCTCACTTTTTTAAGATAATGATCCCCTTCGCCTTCTTATGTTTCTTGGCTCTGTCAGTAGCTGATACGTTTGTTTCCACTTGCTCTATTAAAGTTTTATCATCGACATTTTCTTTTTAATTGGGAGTTTCAGACTCTCATCGTATCTCGTACAAGCCGAGCTTACAGCCATTTTTATAACTAAACATACCGCTATATATAACCCTATCTCGACTCTGTTTCAATTGAATTGTTGATCATTACACAATGTGGACAGTCGGTCATAAAGTCAAGAAATGGTTATAAAACATGATACATTTCTGCCTTAATATTCACCTATGTTCGAACTGTTCCTTTAATACCAGCATTTTTGGCAATCGTGATAATAACAAAATAACGCCAAAATATTATAGGAATGCATATTCAAGAAGTACAGGCTTTGTTTGTACGATACAGATGTAGAACCTGAATAAATGCAGTGATTTTCATCGTTTTATTTTGTTTTAAATTTACTCCGGTTCAGACGTGATTACAAACAAATAACATCATATAAGGACTATCTACTACTAATTGGCATCGACTTATATAAACCCTTTTTTTCAACAATGATTGGTGCAAATATAATAATTGTTGTATACCTTGAATTTTTGTGTTCTTGAGTCATATATTAAGAAGTGTTCATGGCTATTAGTTTTTAGTTTTACATTGTATTGCCAGTCACATGAGAAATGTATCAATCAATACAGGGGACTGGAACCTATGGCTGAAAGTGCATCTTGCCAGCCCCTCATCAGAATCTTGCTTTCCTTGATGCAAAGAAATAAACTAAACAGTGCAGAACATAACGAGTACGAAACAGATGATGTAGTCACAATCTGAAAATCGAGTTACAAACTAAAGTAATATTACAAATTCAAAAGTGCCAAAGTGAAAAAACAACAACAACAAAACAACGAAAAGGTTATTTTATTATTTTAATTGGAGACACTTTCATTACAACCAGGAAATGTTAGTCACAACAGGGTATGACCATTAAGAAAATTGTACAGAGCGATGTGACAAAAACACTATATAGAAACATTTTTCAAGAAAAAGTACAACTTTGTCAACAACAACAACAAAATATACAAACGAGTTCAAACTCTAGTACCTGTATTGACATGTAGATGGATTTGGAACAATTTAAATTCATTAAAGGCTGATTAAATGCAAATATTTGCAGGGTGATATCAATGCCAGTGACTCCGAACAAATGATGTCAATAGAAATTCATGATTATACATGATCATACATTCTTGCAACGAAGCATTATTTTTAATTTGTTTGCAAGTTGGCATGTATTATTCATAAAAAAAATGATGTAAGCAAACATTGAAATAAAACCATGAAGAATAACTAAATTTCATTACAATATGTAAGCAATATGTGCACAATGATCATTTATCATGAGACATGGCGGTCTTCACGCAGCTCTTAACTGCAATTTAAACAAAAAAAGTCAAAAATACCATTTTCTAGTTCAAGGTCAGATTTATGATAACGGAAGTAGCTCCTTACAAAACAATGGACTATGGGAGGTAACCTATCTAATCACTTTAATACAATGACACAGATAGCTGGAATAAATTATGAAATTCGAAAAGCAAATGCAATTTAAAAAGTATAATTTTGAGATTTTATGTGTGTAGCGTTCTGCAAAGGTTGGGATGGGGTACTTCCAAAGTATTAATTAAAATATTATGAAAGTTCCACCTGGCTCGTGAATTTAAATTTAAATTAAAGACCAAATAGGTATACGGCTCTGAGCCCCCAGTCAGCACTGCCGATGGTTAAATTATATACATATAGATATATAACACGAAGATGAAATTCAACAATAACAATTTAATGAAGCCTATAAATTTAAATGTCACACAATCACTCGTCCTTTAAGTGATAGCCTATTTCATCTTATGATTTTCAGTGTGAGTTCTATTTTCCACCTTGCCTTTGGTTGTACTCATCTATTTATCCGATCCTCCCACTCCTCCTGGATTCCACCTCTCCCGACTCCTCTCCTCCCTTCACTTTCCTTCCGTTCTTTATCACTACTATTGGGACCACTTTCCCTGGTCTGTTCCCCGGACTTCCTCACAAATTTCCCTCTTTCCTTCTTTTCCTTCCGTCTATAACGGAGACACTGGGACCACTCACTAGTCTGTCCCTCGAAGCTTCCTGTGAAAATCACAAGGCGTTAACATAGGGTTTATCACATCTCACCTCACACTAAATCATCAATTAACCATCAGATAAGGCTATTACCTTTTAGGACACACATACATACACATCGAAATTCCCACACACTCTTACAGGGAAACAATGGCGTAATAGCACGATATCATACATATATCCATACATCATATCACATAAGTATAAATGTATATATATATATATATATATATATATATATATATATATATATATATATATATATAATCTCATTGTACTTACAATATTACGACAGCCAGACGTATGTCTGTACACTACACTCCCACACGCGTACACAAATATTCAAATATTCATATTATTAATTTCTCACAGTGAAATCTTTTCAAAGATTCCATTCAATTTCTATAATTACATGGCTAATGTGCTATTGTACTATAAAATAACCACATAGCGAATTATAATAGTATTAATTCTTACTACGGCTAGCAAGCAATACGATTCTTTACAAATAGGAACCCATTCTTCAAATATACACACATATCAACATCACAAAATAATTATTCCTACTACGATTTTAGTAATAATACGTATATACCCGATCTACAATTAAATGCAGTCGCAGACAGCAAAGATCGAACAAATAGCTCACTGACCTTTTTAGAAGCTACACTTAGAATTCTGTTCCTAAGGTTTTCCCGCCAATTAACGTATGGCCGCCGGAGTTCCAATTCACGGTGCGTTCTATAACGACTATGGCAACTAACGCTCGATGGCCGGGTTAAAGATATATATTTTAGAATAAATCAGGGTCCCACCCCTATCTCGATTCTGATTGGGTAGCGCTGGGACCCTATCCACTCGACTTATTCAATCTGGCGGTCCGTCAGCGTATCCAGAAGATAAGGCACGCCCACTCCTTCTGGCAGCTTCTTTGATGTACAAAACATCCTTCCAGCCCAAGGTGCTAATTACACTTCTGACGGGCCTTGGTCAGTTTCCTCTCTTAACTATGGCAAACTTACGTAAGGGATAGTGTTAGCCTGCGGTCATGTGTAACAATAAATAGTGGCTTGTCCGACTTGATACCACATGGTTCTAATTTAATTTTTGGGTCGGGCAACTCCACATCCCCCCACGCTTGAGAATAAAATCGGAATTTTATTCCCCAAAATTACTCCAAATGCAAAGGCTTTACTATACGATTAAAACAAAAATCATCGTGACACCACACGAATAAATAACAAAGTCATCGTGACACTACACGAATAAATAACAAAATCATCGCGGCACTACACGAATAAATAACAAAGTCATCGTGACACTACACGAATAAATAACAAAGTCATCGTGACACTACACGAATAAAACAAAATCATCGTGGCACTACACGAATAAAACATGAATATATATATATATATATATATATATATATATATATATATATATATATATATATATATATATATATATATATATATATATATATATATATACCCAGAGTGATTATTAAATTCCAGTGCTTCTGCTCATGAAATCAGCGCCTACGTTCTCTGTACCTTTATGACGGTATTCTCCACTTCCGCGCCCTCTACCTCTGCCACGCCCACGTCCACGGAATCCCTGTCCATCACCAGCAGGTGGTCCTCCATAGTAATTGCGTGGACCCTGATAGTAACTGCGGAAATAAGGTCTTGCATAGCCATCATAGTAGCGACGAAAATATAGCCTGCGTCTAGGTGGACCACTAAACTGGCGTTGCTCTTCAGGTTCCTCCTCCTGGTACTGTTGGACTGGTCTCCTCCTGTAGAATCTACGATAACTACGCCGTTCCGCAGCATAGTTGCTACCCTGGACATTGGTTCCACCAGGTCCAGTGACGTTAGCAGCTTCGTTGCCCTTTTCCCCCTCCACTACGTCAAATTCTACAGTCTCACCATCCCCAACATTTCGAAGATATTTCCTGGGGTTGTTCTTGATAATGGCTGTTTGGTGGACAAACACATCTTCCTTGGTGTCATCCCTATTGATAAAGCCATATCCGCTTTTTACGTTGAACCATTTTACTGTACCGGTGACATTCGTCGCTATTACTTTCTTTTCGGCCTTTACCGACCTCTCCGGTTGGTTTTCGGAGTCGGACATGGCCCTGGATGGTAAAATAGGCGAATCAGGTGTTCCTCGTGTCACTACCGTGGTGACAACAAAATCGCTGACGGTCTCCCTTTCCCGGTACCTCTTGAGTAAATTGGCATGGTACAATTTCTCTTTCGTCGGTAGCCGTATCCGGTAGGTTTGACCTCCGACCTTCTCGGTGACGACGTATGGGCCCCTCCAGGAAACTTGCAACTTGTTGTGTTCCTGGGGCAATAACAACAACACCTTATCCCCTACCTCAAACTGAAGTGGTTTTGCGCGCTTATTGTAATTTTTCGCCTGCTGCGCCTTAGCTCGTTTGAGATTATCTTGCGCGAGAGAACAAATCTCTTCCAGTTTGTTGCGCAAGTCCTCGACGTACTGGTAGGTAGTGCGTACTTCCTCTACAGCGTGGTCGTCTGTCCACAGCTGTCTCAGTACGGCGATTGGGCCGCGTACGGTCCTCCCGTACAAGAGTTCAAAGGGAGAGAACCCCAAACTCGCTTGTGGTACTTCCCGGTATGCGAAAAGCATGGCAGGAATATACCGGTCCCAATCCTTGGGGCGGCCTTCGCACAATTTCTTGAGCGTGTGCTTTAGAGTCTCATTAAACCGTTCGACCAATCCGGTACATTGGGGGTGATACGGTGTAGTCGTGAGGTGCTTAATTGACATGAGACGATTCACCTTCGCCATCACACGACTCATGAATTGTGTCCCTTGATCGGTCAAGATATCGTCGGGCACTCCGACTCTTGACCAGATCACAACCAGAGCTTCCGCGACGGCTTCCGTGTCAATGTTACGCAATGCTACGGCCTCCGGATAGCGTGTAGCATTATCGACGACCGTTAAAATATACCGATTTCCGTGCGCAGACGCTGGCTTTATCGGTCCGATTAAATCCTTGGCGACACGTCTAAATGGTTCATCGATAAGGGGCGTACTCCCCAAGGGTGATCCGTTTTCGGTGCTATTCTCTGGCATTTGTCACAGGAGAGACAGAACCGTTTAACGTCTCCCTGGACGCCTGGCCAGTAAAACTCTTTTACCAGACGGTCACGTGTCTTAGCAATTCCCATGTGTCCACCCATGAGACTTTCGTGTGCAAGCTTCAGCACTTCACAACGCTTTTCCTTTGGCACGACGACTTGCTTAAAGTGGTCGTTGTGTTTCCTGGCGTGGCGATACAAGATTCCCTTCTTGTAGACAAACTTCACCGCGCCGTTCGGAGTTTCCCTTTCCGTTCCTGCTTCTGCGTGTTTATGCAACTGCGCCAGAGTTGCGTCTTCCTGTTGCAGCTTCCTCAACTCAGTTGGAAGAACATTACTAACCGGTGTCGAGGTAACTTGGATCGGCTTCTGTTTCGGCTGTCGACTCATGGCCCTGGTCTCAACAGCACTCACTGGCATAGGTGTACAGGTTTCGGGGTTCGGCTGGGGTAACACATAACGGCATCTCAATATGACGTCATGTGATAGTCCCTCCAAGCAAGCAACTGCAATCTTCCCTTTCACGTATGGTGAATCGAGGTCAATGACAGCTACTGGTAATGAGTCACGCGCGCAGTTCGCGTACTGAACTTCTATTACCTCCCCTGTATAGTCCTCCGGCTTGACATACTTCTTGTCGACAAGCGCGGGGACGCTGCACCCAGTGTCATACAAGATGGTGGCACCTTCACCATTGACAGTTGCGGCCGCAAGGTTGGCTGGGTTGCGACTCGCTTACGGCACGCACTCCTTCCTCTAGCAACGACATTCACCTGGGTCTGCCTGCCCTTGGGACAGTCCCTGGCAAAATGCCCCAGGCGCTTGCAGTTAAAACACGTCGTCGGCCCTCGCCGACTTGCAAGTCCTGGTTTCGTGAGTGAGGCCTATCCAGGTCTATAGGTGGCATCTACCTGTAGGTGCCCCTCCGACCTTCCCGTCGCCCTGACGATTCGGACAGCCGGCTCAACCTCCCCCATACGACGCGACTCAGAGGGTCGGGGTCGATCCGCGCCCCCGGAACCTCCACTCTTCGAGTGCGCCTGCTCATATCGCTCCGCCATGTTAGCGATCTCTTCGAGCGTCCGGTGTTCTCTTTCGGCTAAGAAGACTGTCAATTCGCGACGGTAAGTACCCAGGACATGTTCCTTGAGTATTACCTCGCGTAGCCCGTCGTACGTGCGTTCGACTTCAGCCATTTTCATCCACTTCTCAAATAAACCTCGAACACGGTTGTGGAATTGAGAGTGAGTCTCTGTTACCTTTTTCGTCGAGTCCCGAAAAAGTTTCCGGTAAGTCTCGGCGGTCAGCCGATAATGGCAGAGAAGGGCCTTCTTGAGGGCATTGTAGTCATCAGCCTCTTCTGCAGCTAAGCCGTGGTAGACTTCCCGAGCTGGACCTTGCAAAAAGGCTGAGACATTAATGGCCCAGTGCTGTTCAGGGACCTGATGAGCGTGTGCGAGTTTCTCGAACTGCACGAGAAAATCGTCAATAGCCTCCTCCCTGTCATTGAAACGTGGCATGTTGATCTGGACCATCCGGTGGTCGATGAATGGTCGGCCGGTCGTTCCAGAGCTTGTACTGTCGTCGTCCCGTCCGTTGGTCCTAGCTTCAGCTCTCACCTTTTCCATCTCCAGAGTGTGGGCGAGTCTGGCTTTCTCTTGGTCCGCAGCTATCTTGGCTAGCTCCTGGTCCGCTGTTATCTTGGCTAGCTCCAGCTCTCTTTGGGTTTCTCTGTCCGCGGCTATCTCCGCTGCTTTTTCAGCCTTCCATTCCTTGATCCTTTCTTCTATAAAGGCCGCCAGGCGATCTCCCTCATAGCCGAGATCTTCAGACCCCATAGCTCGATATTCCTTTATCATTTGCCTTTCGGTGGCCATTATAACTAATGTAAAGTGATACCTTGTCTCAATATTCTTACAATACACAGATACTTGTAATACAAGTTTGAATACTTACCTGTCGATAGCAACTAATTCCGTTCAGGTAAGATGTTTGTTCGATATCTACTTCACCAGTACTGCAGGTAATTAAAGATCTACAAAGCATGCAAATAACAAATATAAGATGAGAAAATCATAAAAATTCAAAATACACAGGATGGAAAATAACTCACAACTGTTTCACACTGTTCATTAATACTCCTAACAAATAAACTTTAGGTCTTTAAACTAATATTTATGTCCAATTCAATCCCGGACGAAAGCGCCCACTGTAGCGTTCTGCAAAGGTTGGGGTGGGGTACTTCCAAAGTATTAATTAAAATATTATGAAAGTTCCACCTGGCTCGTGAATTTAAATTTAAATTAAAGACCAAATAGGTATACGGCTCTGAGCCCCCAGTCAGCACTGCCGACGGTTAAATTATATACATATAGATATATAACACGAAGATGAAATTCAACAATAACAATTTAATGAAGCCTATAAACTTAAATGTCACACAATCACTCGTCCTTTAAGTGATAGCCTATTTCATCTTATGATTTTCAGTGTGAGTTCTATTTTCCACCTTGCCTTTGGTTGTACTCATCTATTTATCCGATCCTCCCACTCCTCCTGGATTCCACCTCTCCCGACTCCTCTCCTCCCTTCACTTTCCTTCCGTTCTTTATCACTACTATTGGGACCACTTTCCCTGGTCTGTTCCCCGGACTTCCTCTCCAAATTTCCCTCTTTCCTTCTTTTCCTTCCGTCTATAACGGAGACACTGGGACCACTCACTAGTCTGTCCCTCCAAGCTTCCTGTGAAAATCACAAGGCGTTAACATAGGGTTTATCACATCTCACCTCACACTAAATCATCAATTAACCATCAGATAAGGCTATTACCTTTTAGGACACGCATACATACACGTCTAAATTCCCACACACTCTTACAGGGAAACAATGGCGTAATAGCACGATATCATACATATATCCATACATCATATCACATAAGTATATCTAATATATATATATATATATATATATATATATATATATATATATATATATATATATATATATATATATATATATATATATATATATATATATATATATATATATATATATATATATATATATATATATATATATATATATATATATATATATATTTAATCTCATTGTACTTACAATATTACGACAGCCAGACGTATGTCTGTACACTACACTCCCACACGCGTACACAAATATTCAAATATTCATATTATTAATTTCTCACAGTGAAATCATTTCAAAGATACCATTCAATTTCTATAATTACATGGATAATGTGCTATTGTACTATAAAATAACCACATAGCGAATTATAATAGTATTAATTCTTACTACGGCTAGCAAGCAATACGATTCTTTACAAATAGGAATCCATTCTTCAAATATACACACATATCAACATCACAAAATAATTATTCCTACTACGATTTTAGTAATAATACGTATATACCCGATCTACAATTAAATGCAGTCGCAGACAGCAAAGATCGAACAAATAGCTCACTGACCTTTTTAGAAGCTACACTTAGAATTCTGTTCCTAAGGTTTTCCAGCCAATTAACGTATGGCCGCCGGAGTTCCAATTCACGGTGCGTTCTATAACGACTATGGCAACTAACGCTCGATGGCCGGGTTAAAGATATATATTTTAGAATAAATCAGGGTCCCACCCCTATCTCGATTCTGATTGGGTAGCGCTGGGACCCTATCCACTCGACTTATTCATTCTGGCGGTCCGTCAGTGTATCCAGAAGATAAGGCACGCCCACTCCTTCTGGCAGCTTCTGTGATGTACAAAACATCCTTCCAGCCCAAGGTGCTAATTACACTTCTGACGGGCCTTGGTCAGTTTCCTCTCTTAACTATGGCAAACTTACGTAAGGGATGGTGTTAGCCTGCGGTCATGTGTAACAATAAATAGTGGCTTGTCCGACTTGATACCACATGGTTCTAATTTAATTTTTGGGTCGGGCAACTCCACATCGTGACAAAACGTATAATATATTCAAACTTTTCAGGCCATGTCCAGTGAGAGGAGCATGTACATCGAAGATATAATAAAGATTCAAGCTGAAATAAGAAATGTCAATTTGTTACGAGGCGATGCAATAATAATATTTGATGCAGTGATACGTGAAATAACACAATAAGTGTAGGAGTACGGAAAACAGCTTTGTAACCTATATTTCGATGCCGTTACATTAAGGCAGAAGAGATAACTTAAAATAACAAAGAGATTAATGTGATGACAAAAGCCAAATTCTGCAAATATTGTCAACATCTCACGAAGACGTTAACTATGGCATTAACTGTTAAAAAATATATTTTTGATAAAAAAATAATTGTCCATACAGGGTCCAGTAGAATTGAAATTTCAATGTGTCACTAATCGAGTCAGTACTAACTATTTGGCAGCTGTAAAGCTTCATGCGGCTTGTTTTTTTTTTAAATAATTATTTGCATTTTCACTTGTATCTGCTTTGAAAAATTCACTGTATTTTGCTTTCATATAAATCAACTATTGGCACTGAAATGGACGCGGATGAAACACATTTGTCATACGCACAATCACTGCCCCACTTCTGTAGGAATTGGATCAATAATTAATTTCCTTATTGATAATACAATAGAAAATAAACATACAAATAATGTATGCATTAGATTCGCATAAAACCGCTCCGGTGACCTAATGGTTAGAGCGTCCGCCGCGGAAGCGGGAGGTCGTGAGTTCGATCCCCGGTCGAGTCATATCAAAGACTTACAAAAATTGTACTTACTACTACCTCGTATGGCGCTCAGCATTAAGAGGTTAGTGTTAAGACTGGATGGCCTGGTGTCAGGATAATGTGACTGGGTGGGACATCATGCTACATGATTTAGTGTCCGGCATGCTGACAACTGAACCACTGTGGCTGCTTTAAAACGATTCAGATCTTGTTTATATCATCAAACCACGGGCGAAAATGCACTACTCTCCTATGAAACATGGCTACCTACGATAAGATTTTCTTATTTGTCACGCATATAAATAAAACTGCTTAGCCAATCAAAGGGAGCCTGAGTACACATTTCTCTTAATGTGAAATCAGCATAATCTTTCAGTTTATTTGAATGAGCCAATCAAAGTTTCTTCCAAAAAGTTACTTATTGGTCTCGAAAAAAGGTGGTATCATAGATGTTCAATTGATGACGTATATCTTCTTGATAATGTATGTTTTGTTTATGACTTATGTCTTGTTTGTGTTAAACGAGAATATCTTGTAAAAGGTAACTGCGGGTGAAAAAAAGAACGTGGAGGATCGTCACACATGGTATGCGTCGATGGTTTTATATACAGTCTATTTGATATGTGTTTCACATATCAAACATAAGATTACAAAACATGCTATTTCAGTTGTGTATTTTATTTCATATATTCATAGATTGTCAGGTAGGTTATTTCTGTTCGTATCGTAAATGTTATTTATGTTCTAATCATATGTATGTAAGGCTATCAAAGAACACCGATTTCAAATAGTTTGCACGAGCATCGAGGCGGTCTTACAGATTGCACGTGACCCATATGTGATGTAATGCCTGGCTTGCGTAGTAGGGCACAGGAGCATGTCCACGGTACACCGATAGACTGCATTCGAGTTACAAACACAGTATTAAGGCTTACCAGTAGATTGTGACTGTTAGGTTTATAACGGGCTTTAATACAACCCCCTCCCTCTCTTCCTCCCTCAAAATTTTATTACCGAAAGGACGGATCTCATCGTTGTATGTAAGTAGTAACAGTGTTCTACGGCACCTTTTTATGTCGTACAGTTCGAAAACAGTACAAACGAACGGACACTTTAGGTATATACAATCTTCCAAATAAAAAACAAGCGTAATATACAGCAAGATAAAATGTTAAATGAAAAGATTTTAACATTCTGTAAAATGTGAACCAGAAAAGATAACAGAAACAAGTAACATATTTAAATACTTACCAAGACTTTTTTTTAATTTTTTTTTTTACTAAGGATGCAATTGAATGACCAAATTCAAAAGATTTATCAATATTTTGACTATGAAGTTAGTCCCATGTCCACCCCAATAATGACAATTTTTATGTGAATATTAACACACATCTTTCTTACAATTCAAATAGTACTTCAAAAGAAAGGATTTTCCAACTAAGGAGGTAAAACTTAATGTGACTGATATTTTCAACACAAGAATGTGAAGGCAGAATACCAGGCAGGGCAAATGTTTCATTTATTAGACAATTAAGTTATAGATTATCTGCCAAAGTCTTTAACTATCTTACAATAAATGCAGCACACAAATTATATTCCAGCGAACTCATTGACCCTATTGCAGCCACTTTGGAAGATTGTACTTCTGGATATTAATATTCATGTTGGCCGATATATCGCCATACCCACCTAATACAATGTTCGACTTCCGGCCTTCAGAAGTGTTGCCGGAAAATAGTCATCAATCTGGGATGAGCAAAAAAAATCCCAGTTCATAAAGTGTTGTAAAAGCCCTTGGCTCATGGAAAGACAACGAGCTTCTCTGACAATTAAAATTCATCAGAAAAGGTAAACAGGTCACTGCCGGTGGTGAAAGAAAAAAAAACATTGGGTGGGATCAACTTTAAGAACGTATACCTCAGCAAATCAAATAAGGAGAGGAGATTAACATAAAAGTGCACCATGGTTTAAGTATTTTAACCATGATTTATAGTATAATATAAATTCTTAAATCTAATTGGTTGGGAGCCTATGTGTGATACATACGATATAACATAGTTTGGGGTTCTTTAAGAAATAAAAGCAAAAATCTCCTATAGCCTATACTTCTCAATCCATTTCAAACTGCTTATATTCAAAATGTTCGTGGATCATAATTGTTTTCATATTATACATCATGTTCTTGTGAACATTATGCGCAATGAACAATGCTGCCGATTTGAAACGTATTGCGAGCAGCTAAACTGAATTCGTTGCGTAATTAACAGTTAAAATATCAGACCAATTACATTAAAACTTGGCATCAACAACAGTAATTGAAGCTAACAGCTGAAGCAACAAACGAGAGGAAGTATAATAAAAAAAACAGCCAAGCTAGTTCTTGTGTTTTCTTTTAAAATATGTTCTCTATATGTTTTACCCAAATCTCCAGTATTTACTTCGTGCTTTGTCACTAACGAAAGCTAATGCAAAGGGAAAACTACGTTTTCTGTCTTGTTTGACAATGTTAGTTTTATGATTGGATTTGTAAAACAATATCTTCAAAGCAGTAATTCGGCCAGTTGTAGCTCTTGGCTTCTTTTTTTTTCTATTTTTACAGATCAAAATGGTTCTTCTGTTTCATCTAGTTTAGTGGTTACAATTAGCATACGATCACACACACACACACACACACACACACACACACACACACACACACACACACACACACACTTTGAAGCGATGATCCCAATATTCACCGACTTTCATGGCAACTCATCATAAACTGCAGGACTACTTTCACTCACAAGACTGTGAGCCAAGTATTATAAACACAAATTAAAAATAACATGGCAGTTAAAGTGTTGGTATAAAGCAAATTGATATACCACCAATACTATTGACATATCAAAATTGTGATCATGGCGCAATAATACAAATATATAAACATTCATTCAACTGCACCACTATAGTTCAATGACGAATTTTTCCTCATTGATTAATCATAAATGTGATATGAAAATAACGATGTAAAGAATTAATAGTCCCTGTTTTCTAAATGATATTAAAATGGTACACAATTTCAATGGAATCCTTTCATTTTTCATTCCCCTCTCGTGCGTAAATCACAAAATACAGCGTTGACGTACTCTGCTGTCTGGAACCAGTTACCCACAGAACCTTGGGCAGTTACTGCACTAGTATCCTTGGCGTATAGCTGCTTGATGATATTGATCAACTTTTATCCCATGGTGTACTTCATTGTGGCCCACTATGCCTCATGCCAGATTCTGATTTTGCGAGTACTTTTCACACAGAACCCGGAGATTGAATATTTGTTCTGTTGTGCTTCTTCCACTCCGGAGCCCGGCCTGTTCCTCAGCGCTTATTTCTTCTAAAATGATGATCTTCAGCATTACCTTACTAGCATGACTGCTCAAACTAATAGTTCTGTAATTTTGGCACAGCCGGAGATAACCTTTTGGGGAAGTGTTATAATCAGTGGCTGGGTCCACTGCGTTGGCCATTCACGTGTCTGCCATATCTTGTTGCAGATTTATGTTAGTAGCTCTTTCACAGATCCCCGCACGCACACACGCACACACACACACACACACACACACACACACACACAGATAAGAACCATCCTAAGTAATAAGGTGTAACAGACCTTCCTTAGGGACTGGATCCATTTTGCTTTCTAATAACAGTTTGGATAGGATGGGATGTTGCATCGAGATTCTCAGTTATACATGAGAAACTCCAGTGAAAATCCTAGGTGTTTCACCCGGCAGTAATCTCTTGTTAACGTTCAGTCTGTATCAATTAGCAAACTACACCTACGTATGGTGGTGTTCCAGAAATTCGCATCACATGTTATTTTCAAACAATTGAAAATCGTATCCTTTATACCAATCTAGTGCCACATTTGTATTACACAACGATTTGAATGAGCAGCTGCGCTCGGAAAAAAGAACAACCACAGTGAGCAGATACGCTACAATTATGCCCGTGACGGGTTCCGAACACAATCTGATAGCCACTGTGTTTCAGAAGTAATCGGGTCTACTTTTACGCCGGAGTAAAATTCAAAATCGTGCTTAAAATAAATAAACTGAAGCTTCTAAAACCTCTCACGTATGGAGGTCAACGCATCTGGCTTCGTTGCGTGATTGAGAATCCTGATTTATATTGTGAAGTTTACACGGTGTCATGCGGTAACTTCATTTGTAATGTGATCTAACTTTTTTGTGGTATCAATGATGCATTTCGTACAAATTTAGTATTTAAATTCAAGGTCTAAACTATCAAACATGAACGCCAAATTTAAAATCTAATTAAGAATATTTCTTGTTGGTCCTGGCACATTGTTTGTTATGACGTCAAGTCCAAGGCACATATTTTGTCAAGACGTCAAGGTCATGTCACACTGTTTAACATGATGTCACGGTTATGACACACTGTTTGTCAGGACGTAAAGTCCATGGCATACTGTTTGTCAGGATGTATTTAGATTAGCATATGATTTGTATTGATTGTCACACAGTACATAGAAATATATGTAGAGAACATATAGTAAATTAATTGTGATGTATGTCCATATATGTTTTACTGGGGTCGCCGATGGCCGAATGGTCTAAACTGCTGCCATCCCACATCTGGCTGCGTGGGTTCGAGTTTACGGTAACTTCCCGGAGGTTCTTACCGAAAATTTCCCGGGTTTTCTTCCACCTATTATACTGGCGCTATATATAGCCTATATTGTGCTGAAAATGGCGTTAAAACATGCAACAACAACAACAACCTACTCTACTATTGGGAGATATAGTAATTTCGAAGAGGGTTTAATCAAATTATGATCTCATTGATCTAAACAAGAGTTAAACCTTTAAGGTATTTTTTAATTAACAGAAACATAAGCTTGTGTGTCGCTTATTTCTGTCTGGATACTAAGTGTCTGTGTGCTAAACATCTGAGTGTTCGTAGTTTTTATATGTCTTGGTCTTTGTTTTTTGTAATTACTAGCATCGTCTGGTCAAAACTACTGGAGGATATGGATGACTAGCAAAAGCAAGCATTAGTTAATTAGTGTTAGCATCACGGCCTCTTTAATGGGCAGCAGAATAAGTATTAGGTTTTTAACGGCATACTATTATGGGGGTTTTAAAAAAAAAATGTGGATTGATAAAAACTTAAAGGTCTAAATGATAAGTGTTTTTATTTTCTTCACATTTCATCTGAAGTGATGCCGATTCGCTTTCAAATATAGTTACTGTAACTAAAACAATTACATGTAAAAACAAACGTTTTCAAATATTGCTCAGAAAACTTGTTTAAAACTGAGTCTGAATCTGGACAGAAATAAAAACAATTTTGACATGAAGGCCTTTCAAATCCAACATAAAATATTGCGACAGTTACTAAAACTAGAAAATATTAAACGAGGTCTTCTGAAATTCCCTTTTAAAATGCTATCAAATTTGACAGAAATGTTTTTCTTTTCTTCGTCAAGACCTTTAAATTTTTTACAAATTATTTCGAACTCTCATCAGATTCGACAGTTGTTACTGATAAAAAAAAATTAAAACTATTTTTCAAAAACTGCTTTTCACAACTTCCTGTTTGATAGAAGTATGGCTGTTGTTACTAATAACAGAATCGTTCCGGTGGCCTAAGAGGTTAAAGGGTCCGCTTCCGTTGTGCGAGGTCGCGGGTTAGAACCAAGTTCGAGTCATACCAAAGACTAATAAAAAAAATGGTAATAGCAGCTGCCTCGCGTGGCGTCCGGCCTGGTGACATGAGAAAGTGACTGGGTGGGACATGATGCTATATGTCTGCCGCATGATGCCCCAATGCTAGCTACACATCAGTATAAACTGCCACACTTCAGGCAATGTAGCATTACGACTGACACAATTTAAAAAGCCACTTTAAAAATCCAACACACACACACACATACACACACACACACACACACATTTTTCTTACTAAAAATCTGGTCACATAGGGTGTGATTGAAAATTATACGCCACATAGGTGCATAATTAATGAAAAGACCTGACATACAGAGTTAATTGACAATTCAATTTCAATTTAGGCAAACTAAATTTCCTAAACATGTTAATAACTATCGTTATTTGTAGGCAAACTAAATGTCTTAATTCTGTTGATAACTATCGTTATTGGTAGGCAAACTAAATTTCTTAATTCTGTTGATAAGTGTAGTTATTGGTAGGCAAACTAAATTTCCTAATCCTGTTGATAACTATCGTTATTGGTAGGCAAACTAAATTTCTTAATCCTGTTGATACCTATAGATTTTAGTAGGTAAACTAAATTTCTTAATCTTGTTGATACCTATAGTTTTTAGTAGGTAAACTAAATTTCTTAATCCTGTTGCTTACTATAGTTATTAGTAGGCAAACAAAGTTTCTTAATCCTGTTGATGACTATAGTTATTAGTAGGCAAACTAACTTTCGTAATCATGTTGATAACTATCGTTATTGGTAGGCAAAGTAAAGTTCTTAATTCTGTTGATATCTATCGTTATTGGTAGGCAAACTAAATTTTCTAATTCTATTGATACCGATCGTTATTGGTACGCGAACTAAATTTCTTTATCCTGTTGAAAACTATCGTTATTGGTAGTCAATACAAATTTCTTAATCCTGTTGACACCTATAGTCATTGGTAGGCAAACTAAATTTCTTAATCCTGTTGATACCTATAGTTATTGGTAGGCAAACTACATTTCTTAATCCTGCTGACAACTATCGTTATTGGTTGGCAAACTAAATTTCTTAATCCCATAGACATCTAGAAGTTATATGGATCGCAACAGTTCTTTTCTCTTTCTACTGGACTTCCTTCTAATTTCTGTCTAATATCATAACCAACAATGGAGTCAGCTTGTTCATTTTCATGCCGTCCAACAAAGCGCAATAAAAAACAACAATTTGCGGCTAATAACTTTAAAAAGGAAACGAAACTAGAGAATAAAATAAATGCAACATACAAAGACAGAGAAAAGTACTGTTAGGAAATCCACATGAAAAGTACAAAATTGTTTAGGCTATGCTGTAAGAAACCAAAATGCCATTTCCGTACGGGAATGACTTGTTATGAAAATGAACTTAAGGTTTATAACAGTATGGGTCTGTCATTGTTGTTAAATATAGATGTTGAAATGAATGACTAATACATCCATGTGAAAATTCTTATGTCGTATTAAAAAGGATTTGTTAAATGTAAAAATTAAGAATTTCATGCAATACTCTGCTTGAATGTACGCTGTTCTGGCGGGTATTATTACTTCTACAAAAACTACTATTTCTAATATTATTATTAATAATGAGGATATGACTACCCAAAGTCTCCATAGGAAACGTAGGGTCACATAGGAAAACATGAAATAGGTGGCTTGTGGAATTTTGGTGAGAGGCGTAAAAATGAATATTTTCCGCGGGCTCCAAATCCTCTAGCTACGACTCTGTGATGATGATAATAATAATAATAATAATAATAATAATAATAATAATAATAATAATAATAATGAGGATATGACTACCAAACAACTCCATAGGAAACACTGGGTTAAATAGGAAAGCATGTGACTAAAGATATTCATTTATTTTCTTATTAATTACTTGTATATTTATAAGTTGCCTTTACACGAGGAATGTATAACACGGGATCATCGTAAAGATCACGTCAGAGAATGATTAGTTACATTGAAAGAAACAAAGCTAACACCAAACGTCGTAGAACTAGTACTTGACTTGACGATGCGCATACGGATTCTAATTAACCCGGAAAGACAAATAATGAATACAGAACAAGAGAAAAGGAAAAATGTAAACATGATAGCAAGATATGAATTTTTAGAATGATCAATCAATATACATTTACCTGTATAGGAGTAAAGGATTCCTCATATAAAGGTAATCGCTTGTCGAACGTAGACTTGTCTCTTTGTTTGATCCAAGGTTGGTCATCTTCTTATCAATTTTGTCATGTGTAACTAAACAACAACAACAACATCAATAATAATAATAATAATAATAATAATAATAATAATAATAATAATAATAATAATAATAATAATAATATGAGTATAACAACAAAGATGATCATTTTTCTGCGAAAATATGCACCCAGAGGTTCAGAGACAGCAGATCATGTGTTTAAACACTGAATTGTTCTGTATTTAACAATGTGCGATTGAGAGGAATTAATTCACTCACCTATGAATATCGCAAAACATAGATAAAATGTTCCAAAGATGACCAACTTTATATTAATGAAGTAACATTTCAATGTAAAGAAAAAGGAACATATAAGTTTATATTTAATTAAATGAACGAGAGAGAGAGAGAGAGAGAGAGAGAGAGAGAGAGACAGAGAGAGAGAGAGAGAGAGAGAGAGAGAGAGAGAGAGAGAGAGAGAGAGAGAGAGAGAGAGAGAGAGAGGCTGTAACCGATGCAGTGAGAAAAGACATTGTTTCGGTTACAACCACTATTACCCATTTCATTTACTTCATAGATTATGTACTTGGAATATAAATGTAAGTAATAAAAACTTTGTGAATGGGCAAATTGCTGGCGATCTAACAAAAGTACATTAGTTGAGACCAGAGAACCATTAATTAGATTTATGGAGACAAGCGCGTATCATATAGCCATACTGCCGTGTTCGGTAAGGTCTTTTAGAGGGCGAATTTTGTTTCTAATTAAGCATTTGTTTATCCAGTTGCCAGACGGACTATAAGGGACACAGAAAACTTCATTTTCTTGGTAAAGTTGTCAAAATTGAGAAAACGCAGACTGTGTTATTCAAACCACCAGGTCATGCTGACCCGACTATGGCGCCTCTGAAAAAAAGGGCAGCCGAGATATTTGAAAATTACCTAGATTTTATATCGTCTCCTCGCGCGCGTGTGCGTGTGTATGTGTGTGTGTGAATATATATATATATATATATATATATATATATATATATATATATATATATATATATATATATATATATATATATAATGCTTTGCTGATTTTATATGTATTTGCATGAATCTGGTCTAATACATTTGTTGAGTTATGCATAGGAAGTCGTACATTAATCTTTTTTAGATAAGTTTGACGAATTGTTTGAATTTGTCGTCTTGTTTTCATTAGGAATTAGGTTATAAGAATTTAATGCATTATATTATTTAATATGATTACGAGAATCCGTGTGAATTCACAGAGTTTAGATTTCACGTATGATTAAGAGTAAGTGTGTATTGACTGAAAGGCTGTAATGTATTCCATTTTTTGCTGTGTAAATTGAGGCTGGCAGAACCCCAAGTCTCGCGTATGGTGCGTTAATGTGTAAGGTCAAGGCGTAAAGAATTAGCCATTCTATTAATTAGGGTCATTTTAGGACATGTGGAGTCGATTGATACGTTTACCGTCTGCCTAATACTGATAGTCAAATCTGATAACGAGGGAGAATAATGCAAGTTCCCCCTGTATCATAAATAACAGGAATTTAGGTTGTTTATTTATGTTTATTTAAAGTGGAGAAAATAGCTTATGGGACGTATGATGTGACGTTACCCTGAGACGTATGCTGAGAACAATAGAGGGAAGTGCAGTGAAACGTATAATCCTGTGACGCAATTCTGCCTCGTACTAATTTCTAAACGTATTCTAAGAGTATCCTGAGACGGATGGTAGAAAGTATCATCCTGAGACCCAAAGTTCTGAACTGCTACAGAGGAAGCAGAACAACTGGGGACTAGCAGGTTATGAAATCGTACAAGGCGTTGACTTCGATTGTTTCACTCGATCATATGATGAACTAAAGCTATCAGTAACAGATCGGCTAGTTTATTTAAATCTATTTGCGTTTTCTTGTAATTCGTTGAAAGTTTTATTTCTAAAAGCAGAGTATAGTCCTAATGTAAGGAATTTTCACAGTTGTTTTATGTAATTGATTAAATTGTTTATCTGTACGGGGCCTCGTGTTTGTTTGTTCAATATATCTGCTCAGATTTCTATATATATTTCCATCTATAAGTTTCACCACTTATATTTACTCGAACCGGGGTAATTACATCGAAGGCGGTGATCTCCTAGATATCGAGTACCAACAGGGGTGGAATATATAATAGTATTTATTATTTTATACGCACAACCACCCATAGCAAACACCTGCTTTAGTGGAGATATTTAGGAATCATTATGAATATTAACTTAGTTCAACGTAACTTTCCAATAATATAATCTAGATTTACGCAAGGATTGTATTGAAAGATAGAGAGAAAGAACTCTGTAAGGGCTACACCAATGCCGAGGTTTAGTGTTTAGGATGTTAACGTGAAGTCGCCCAATAACATCATACAGAAGTGACCTGATAGTTAAATTAAATACACTCTATAGTAAATATATATTAGAAATGTTTTTGATATCACATGAGAAAAAATTCCAAAGAAGAATTGTAGATGCGGAAACTAGACTTCTGAAAAAGACTTTTAGGGATTGGTATGATGTTTTGAAGATTTACAAATATCGTAATTGGATATTAAATATCCATTTACAAATGGAAGTCGCTTAAATATTTAGATATTTTATTTACTTTTAGTCGAGTACATGGTGAAAAGTTAATTCGTTTCCCAACTTTCTGCGACAGTTTCTCAAACAGTATTTAACCGCTCCGGTGACCTAGTGATTAGAGCGTCCGCCCCGGAAGCGAAAGGTCGTCGGTTCGATCCCCGGCCGAGTCATACCAAAGACTTACAAAAATGGTACTAACAGCTGCCTCGCTTGACGCTCAGCATTAAGCGGTTAGTGTTAGGACTGGTCGGCCTGGTGTCAGGATAATGTGACTGGGTGAGACATCATGCTACATGTCTGCGGCATGATGTCTCAGTGCTAGACATCACTATAAACTGCCTCACTGCAGACATCATAGCGATATGACTGAAAAATTGTTAAAGCTACGTTAAAAATCCTAATCAGACAAACAAAAAAATCAAACAGTATATTCAAACATTTTCATTTTAGAATATTTAATGAGTTGAACTGCAACCTTTTGTGTAGCTTTCATTCGAATTTTGTCCAGTCTGTGTGTATATTATTTTGTGTGCAAATAGCACAGTCGTAACAGGCGTTTTCTAATATTGGACGTATGAAAAGCACTTACAGTATTATAGTTTCTGCAATATACTGAAGGCCGCGTATCGTGCAGGTTTTGAATGTGGATAGATTCGCCAAAGAATGAGTATACACACGCACACACACACACACACACACACACACACACACAAAGAAATAGAATATATATATATATATATATATATATCCCACCCATCTAGTGTCATGATATATTGTAAAACACATTCTAAATTAAGATTGACATGAAATTTAATACATTAAAGTACATATTTAATGTACAATAGTTTCTCTCTCTCTCTCTCTCTCTCTCTCTCTCTCTCTCTCTCTCTCTCTCTCTCTCTCTCTCTCTCTCTCTCTCTCTCTCTCTCTCGTTCGTTTTTGCATGTAATATATATGTAAGTGTCCACATATTAAACTTGAATATTTCTATAAGTTGTTTTTATCAAATTTTTTAGCGGCAAAACGTTAATGAACATAAACTGAATGAATGAATTCGTAACCAAACAAAGGAAGAAGAAAATAATAGACGATGTAATGTCATAATTAAGTAAAAGGGATTGTATATTTCAGTATCAAGACTTTGCACCGAAATGTCACTTTCAGTTGTTGTTCCTACTTTCGATTAATTAAGCAGCTGCGTGTTGTTTTGCTCATAATGCAGAAACAAATTTTGGGATGGAATGCACCTTCCTATCTAAAGTCCAATTTTTTTCTCCAGCTTTCCCACATTTCTTTCCGTTGTATGACGGCTAAAGTGACAATTGAAACACAAACCATCTCATTAAGGACGACATTGTTGTGCATATGGTATGGATAGTTCGGCATTCCGGAATATAAACATGGGATACAACGCTTTTCAGGGCCGTAAATTGTAGCCCTTGATGAAATCGGTTTCCGTTCGCAAGCCCCGTGGTTCTAAAGCAGTCAACCACTTACAACGGTAACTAAAAAAACACAAAAACCCACATGATTGTTTTGAATTCACAAATCATTATGTATGTATGTATGTATGTATGTATGTATGTATGTATGTATGTATGTATGTATGTATGTATGTATGTATGTATGTATGTATGTATGTATGTATGTATGTATGTATGTATGTATGTATGTATGTATGTATGTACCTACGTACGTACCTACGTACGTACGTACCTACGTACGTATGTATGTAAATCAAGCTGTTGTCTTCAGCACATGATATGCTATACATGCCGGCAGTATTATTGGTGGAGGAATAACCCGGGAAATCCCAGAAAAAAAAACGCCGACCCACTAGAATTTACTGGCATGCTTTTAACTTACCCACAATGGCCGAATGTGAGGCTCGAACCCACGCAGACAGATGTGAGATGGCAGTGATCCGTGAAGGATAGAACGTGAGACCACTTGGCCACTCGGGGGCCCTAAACCAGGTTGAGGTTAGCTTACGAGTCTTAAACCCTCGACGAATTAGGTTTTGTCTACCTAACACGTGAAGACTGGATTCGACCGCCTACACAGAGGAACCACCAGCTGGTCAACGAGCAGAGAGGAGATTCCCAGCAGAGCCATGGAGCGCTAAGAGCTCGACGAAACACATAGGAAGTCCTGGTCATCCACTGCACTCAACTCCGTATATGGCGGTTTCCACGTTATCATGCTGCTGGAACTGCGCTACTCTTCCACATTTAAAACAAAGGCACTGATCATGTAACTCGTTTCATCCACCCATCCCGTTTCATCACCCACTAAAGTCCTGTGGCGACATGCAAGCGACGAAGTGGCAGGTGATGGTACACTGTCAGCCATAGTAGCAACGCTGTACGCAGGAAGCTCAGATCATTAGGGTTATTCGCTGGACAAAAACGATGCGGAAAGACCCCAGAGGAGAACCCCCGTTATATGAAAGGAACTCGACAGATACAACGTCGACATTGGTGCCTTAAGCGAGACCCGTCGAACGCTGTCAAAAGAACTCTAGATACACTTTCGTTTGGAGCTGCCAAGGACGTGAAAGCGCAATGAAGCTTGTATAAGCTGTCCAGTGAAGACAGCACTGATTAACAAATTAGCAGGACCTCCCACGGCTGTAAACGACAAACTCATCACCATGAAACTTCACTGCTTTCTGGAAGAAAGCACCTTACCATCATCAGTTGTTACGATCGTACCATAACCAACCAGGTTGAAGTGAAGGTGACGTTCTATGAGAATATTCACTCCGTCATTGCTGATGTTCCAATGACAGAAAAGCACGTCATTCTTGGCTACTTCAATACAATAATAGTCTGTGATCACGTTGCCTGGGATGGAGTGCTAGGAAAGCACGGGGTGGATCACTGTAACAGCAAAAGTCTCCTTTTGCTGCAGAATTGGGCCGAGCGTGAACTGCTGATCACAAATAGTCTTCCGCCTCCCTACCCGTAACCGAGCTTCATGGATGCAGCCGCACTCTAAGCACTAGCATCTCATCGACTACGTCATTGTCAGAAAAAGGGACAGACAGGATGTGCATGTGGCCAAGTACTTGTGTGGCGCTGACTGCTGGACAGAACACCGCCTCATCATCACCAAGCTCAATATCCGCATTCAGCCCAAACGACACCAACATGGAATGAAGGCTGCTGTAACGTCCACCTTTCTAGTTTACTCAACTGTATCACCAGTCAGTTTATTTTTTTTTAGCTTAAGTATTTACTAACACTTACTGCCTTCCATCAATCAACTTTCTTAAGAATACTTACCCGTATTCTATTCCAATAAAGTCCTAACTTATGGACTTTCTTCAATCACTCTACAGCAACCTAACAGCGTTTGGCAGTACAAAATTCTGAATTATCTCGAAATTCAGCTTGCTTGCAGCAACAATGTGCAATTACTCCCTTGTTAATTATTTACGTATTTTTTCTCGCAAGAGTAACTAAAGGCAATATATCTTTCTGAATTACTTGAATTCAGACAACGACCACCTATAAAAGCAGATTAGTTACGGAATTTTAATTTCTTAAAATGTCTAAACATACATTAAACAAATATCAAAAAATGGCATGCATTAACTAAAGAATGCATATATATATATATATATTGACTGACTTGTTTCACTCTTGTAACGCTTTGTTTAACAATAACCAAAGTTAACACTGCTATATATACTCTAATATTTATTCACTCCTCTAGACAATCATGATGTGGAGGCTGATTGGGCAGCATTCAGAGAACTGGTCTACAGCACAGCTCGGAAATCCTATGACCCTCAACAAGGAAACATCAATACTGGTTTGAGGAGAACTTCCACACGATCAAGCAGTTGCTGCACGAGAAACACTACCTCCTTCAAACCTGCCTCAACAGCCGCATGTTCACGTATAGGAAAAATGCGAACAACAATATACGCAGACCTGTACAGCAGAAGCTCCGTCAGATGCGATACACATGGATGAGCAACAAAGCTGATGAGATCCGGTGCTACAGATAACATGAAGAACTTATACAATGCCATGAAAGAATTGTATGGATCTACATACTCTGGATCATTCCCCTTTCTTAGCGCAGACGGGAATACACTAATTATTGCCAAAGAGAAGATTTTTCAAAGATGGAATGAATACTTTGACAGCGTCCTGAATCGCCCGTCATCCATCAACGATGAAGCCATCAGTTGTCTCTCAAATACTTCTCACCGAAGCACTGGATGACCCTCCAACATTGCTCGACACTCATATACGTCTGTTCTCCAGTCGCAAAGCCCCTTGTTCAGACTCCATCCCAGCTGAAGTCTACAATGAAGGGGCACAGTCCTGATAGAAAAGCTTCACCAACTGTCTTAGTGATGCTGTATCAAGAGACGAACTCTCATGAATTCAAAGACGCTTTCATAATCCACCTGTAGAAACCTAAAGGGAACCACCAGGCCTGCGACAACGATCGGGTATATCATTGATCTCAATTGTGGAAAGACATTCGGCAGAATCCTACTGAACCTTGACCAGACCCCCTGCCAGAAAGCTATTGTGGGTTGAGAAAAGAATGTGGGTCCATTGACATGTGTTTGCTGCGACGTATCTACAAGAGAAATGTCAAGAGCAAAACGCCGACCTTTGCTCCATCTACGTCGACTGGAGAAAGTCTTTGATACTGTCAGCAGAAAAGACTTGTGAGAAGACTTGTGGAAGGTAATGGCCAAGTACGGATGCCCGAGAAAAGTTATATCCATGGTGCAGCATTTCGACGACGGCATGCAGGTATGCGTCAAAGACAATGGAGAGACATCTGAGCCTTTCCCAGTGACAAATGGCGTCAGGCAGGGTTGCGTTCTGGCATCGATACTGTTCAGTCTATTTTTCTACACTATGCTGACGAATGTGACGAATGCTTTCAGAGACAGAGAGGCTGGAGTTGGCATCAGGTACCTTACAAATGGAAACCAATTCGCCCCAGGAGGCTTCAAGCGAAACCAAGATTATATCAGACACCATCAGGGATTTCTTTGTTGGTGATAACTGCACCTCGATGCTGGCTTAGAAGTCGACCTGCAACGCAGCGTTAACAAGTTAACCAGCTCCTTCACAATCTTTGGTCTCACCATCAGTACCAAGAAGACTGAAGTCCAGCATCAGCCGGTCTCTGGAAAGCCATATGTTGAGCCCAATAGCACCGTCAGTGGCCGAAAACGCAACGAAATGAACCGGTTCACCTACCTTAGCAGCACACTGTCACAGAGCGTCACTATTGACGACGATGTAAATCTTCAAATTGCCAGAGCTTGCACAACTTTCAGCAGATTGTATGCCAACGTCTGTAATAGAAGAGGCATCATTATCCAGACCGTACGAAAGGTCTACATGGCAGTTGTGCTACCCATACTAATTTACGTATGCGAAACGTGAACGGTGTACCAGCTCCACGCTATGAAGCTGAACCACTTTCACATAAGAAGTCTCAGGAAAATCCTCAGCATCAAGTGACAGGACAAGATTCCAGACACTGAGGTACTCGCCCAAGCAAGTCTCTGCAGCATCCACACCATCCTGATGCAGTCTCAGCTACGCTGGGCCGGACATGTTATACGCATGCCAGAACACCGGCTGCTTTAGAGACTCTTATATGGCGAGCCACAGTAAGGACAGCGATCCCGCGGCGGTTAGAAGAAACGCTTCAAAGACAATCTGAACGCTGAAATTTAAAGCGTTCACCATAAATCATGATTCCTGGGAGCAAACAGCAAGCGATCGAGTCACTTGGCATTTATCCCTGCACAAAGGCTCTAAGTTGCAAGCATATAGCAAGACAGCAGCTGCATAGCTGAAGCGGCAAGCCAGAAAAACACGTGTCATCGAACCTATTGGAGATTTTTCACTCATCCATTGTACCTTATGCCAACGAACATTCCGTGAAACAATTATATGAAAACAATAATCATCTAAAGATAAAATGAGCTAATCAATTTTTTCAATGATTCTTTATTATAATTTGCAGGTGATCATTGCTATCTTATTTTTTTTCTTATGCGGCAGATTAATATTTGTCAGATATTAGTCAGCTCTCTCTAAAAACATGAAACCGAGATAACCGTTGTGGTATCCCCATCCTATCTCATTCAATATCGAATAAAATTAAATCAATCAATAAATATTCATGCCTGTTTAATCTTAGGAGAACTACTAGTTCAGACTGAGTAAAGAGCAGAGAATCCCTTCGAATAAATTACAGTCCTATTAATCATAAAAAGGAGTAATAGGGTGGTTAATAATTCTCCTTGTTGCTATAAATATAATATTTATGGCATTTATGCGCATGACCTGACATGCAACGCCTTATTGCTTCCGGACAAACAGGAAAAAATGGTTGTGTACACAATTTGATGCTTACGCTGAACTTTACCCTATAATATGCGTGCGATGTTGATTTACTTATATCAATGTATGCAAAATAAAGCTCAAAGTTAAGAGTTAACCAGATTTAGTAGATAACACAAAGAACTCGTTTTATAGTCTTTAAATACCCAAATCTTGGGAAGATAGTGATTAATTGGCTTTGAAAAGATCCATGTATTATTTTTCGGTGTAACAAAATAGAAATTCAGGACCAATTATGAATAGTAACCTCCGTTTATTGTGGTACATTGCATGTTTTATTTCATATCTGATTTCGACATAAATTAAAGTCCATTTTACGACATATCGTGGTTCTTTATTATTTTTTAATTTACTCTCATTCGTGTGTATATTCTTATCTTCGCATTACTCCTAGTTTGTTTATCGTTTCTTACATTCTTTATAGTTGTTTTATCATTATTTAATTCCTTCCTTCTATGAGTTTTATTCTTAAGTTTACATTTTTTACTTACCAATCTCACAATACACGTACACGTAAAGTACGTTTTCGCTTCTGGACGAAAATATTGCACATCTTCAAACTTGGATACTTACTGGATACATTAAGTGGCGAAAATATTGCACATCTTCAAACTTGGACACTTACTGGATACATTAAGTGACGAAAATATTGCACATCTTCAAACTTGGACACTTACTGGATACATTAAGTGACGAAAATATTGCACATCTTCAAACTTGGACACTTACTGGATACATTAAGTGACGAAAATATTGCACATCTTCAAACTTGGATACTTACTGGATACATTAAGTGGCGAAAATATTGCACATCTTCAAACTTGGATACTTACTGGATACATTAAGTGGCGAAAATATTGCACATCTTCAAACTTGGATACTTACTGGATACATTAAGTGGCTGATATTGTTAAATTTTTCTCAAATACATGATAGCTCATCCTAAATTGCACATATTTACATGTATTGTTTATGCGCGGATAGTGTCTATAAAAGATTACGTATTTTCGGATGCAGAAAGAGAATTTTATTGAACAAAATCAATCGTGAATGTTTTTAAAATTATTGTACGTGTATTAAAGCCACAGCAGCTTTAACTGCATATAAATCAGAATCCATTTTTGTGTCAGGTTTGTGTTCATCCTGTTTATTTAATTTGTCAAATCCTATTAGAGATTTGAAAATCCAGGTAAGGAGAAGACAAAAATTACGTACGAGGGTTGATTAATATCGACCCTTCATACATTGTCAACTGGATAGGTAAGTTGACTATTAGCAACTTAGTGTATGTTATAAATCGGAGAAAAATTACTTTATAAATAAGGCATAACGATCGCCTGCTGTAGAATTCCAAGCTTTTGTAATGCAATTTTTCATCATTGAGGTCGTATCATATGGTTGATATAAGGTCCATGTTAACGTGCTACTTGTAAGGGCTGACATCAGTTGTGATAATGGAGACCAAACAATTTGACGTTACTAGTCTAACTTGATAAACATGTAAATTTAAGAGATGAACCAATGTTTACACATTCCATCCCACCCACCACCGCCGCCGTCCATTTACTGGTATTCAATCCCAGCCTACTATGTCACAGGGATTTCGATCACTTCTGCCTTTACTGCATTCGCTTTAAATATAAACTATGATCTGATTGGCCAAAGTTTGTGGTAAACATCCGATCAGTTCAGATACAAAAAACCAGACGGCGCTACATCGTTTACATAAAACATGGCTGATATAAATGGAAGTAATTAAGCAATGAAAATAAAAGAATACTAATACATCTATCAAACGCGTATATTACTCTACATTAGATCAAGAAAGCAAACATTGCATAGTTTACAACAAGGAAATCTATGTGAGTTTTCAACTCTTTTAAAAAGTTAGAAACGATTCAAGAGAAAGAATTATACAAACTGGATTTCTAATTTGAAGAATATGCTATTGATCTCAGGATTTGAAGAACTTTGGCGTCAAGGTGCGGGTTGGTGCGTTATTCGTTTATTGTATTGTATAAGCCCCACATGTCAAAGGGTAAGTGTTAAGTCCTACTTTGTCAAGGGGTATCGTACAATAAATACTAATAATAATAACTATAACCCACTCCATTTTGGTACTCGTTTTCTAAGAGATGACCGCCCTCGATATAACTGCCCGCTTCGAGTATGAGAATAGGTAGAGTAAACTGAGCAGGTATATTGAACAAACAACTACGAGCCCCAGTAAAGATAAATAAACAATTTAATCAAATAGATACACAATTATGAATCTTCCTTTTAGTAGGAATACACGCTGTTTAGAAATAAAACTGTCACCGAATTACAATAACATTTGAAACAATTAGCCGATAAAGTATTGATAGCTTTAAATCATCATAGGATCGAGTGGTACAATCGAAGTCAGTGCCTTGTTCTATTTTCATAACCTGCTTTTTCCTCGATCCCGTTCACTGTTCAATTCAGTGTTGGTTCTAGAAGACACTGTCTCGTCCAATCTCTACATAATCTGCACCCGTGGATGTTTCCGCTCGATTCCGGACTTGTCCACTGTATCATGCGCTCACTGCAATTTCCGTTTCCCAATTCCTTTTCCAAAGTGTACGTCGCAATTTACGTAACTTTACGATCTTCCAAAAAGCTATTTTCTCCCTTCTTGTTGGTGGCGTGTCCCTCCCTTAGTTTGGCGGTTATTTCGGGACCACGATTCCTTAACGGACGTATTTCTCTAAAATAACATCCGGAGCCTTAATAAACAATTCTATAATTGGTTCTCTCTTGCAGAGAAATTTTCAGACTAACTATAGTTTTCAAAAAGGAGATATTAAGTCCTACGAAACTTCGTATGAACCCCTCCCCCTTATTTAACAGTGACCAATCAAAATCAAATGTATTTTCCCCCGCTTTTCTTTAAGAGTCGCTTACGTCTGGTCAGTATGACATGCTTGTTTATAAGTAACAGAATCCCCGCGTTTTCTCAATTCTGACACTTTTCGTGAAAAATGAAACGTTAAAATGTCGCTAGCAGTTAGTCTGATTGCTGAGTAAACAATGTTTAATTAGTGCAGCGGTCGCACTCTACCATACAGACCCCCCTTTGACACGGCATGTCTCCATACATCTAACTAATCGTTCGCTGGCCTCATCTAATGGTTGATTAATAGATCGCCTGAAATTTGCCCCTTCACATTTGGTATTACCCTAACTCAGTCCATATGTTTGTCTTTATATGGCTTTTTCACAAAAGACTAAATTGCATATTTCATTCTGACCATCTTCGATAACCAAGGTCCCAATAACGCTATCTACATCTTGGCATATCGAGCAGATGTTTTCTGTTTTTCTCGTCTGTGAATTTCATTACATGTAGTGGCAAGCCACTGCATTCAATCAAACTTAAGTTGTTCAAATTTGAACACTGTTTCTACGTGATCAAGACACTGGGGCACACAACTTGAATGGACTGATAAATAAGAACTTTTCCAGTGCCCGTCTGTGTTTGCACAACTACATTTCACTCAAATAGGGTGTAATGGCTCCCTCTGGTTCATCGTCAACTGTCGATGTTAAACGTACGTTTCCTTTTTAGGTCATTTAGGTTTCACTGGATAGTTTCGTATTTTGACACCTCCCTAATGTTTAAGGTAGAGGACATGAGCTTAATTATCACAATCCTAGCAATTCTTAGTTCACACATAAGTTAAATCTGTAATGTGGTTTAGAATTACTTTGAGTTAGGCTTGGAAATGGGTTGACTTGTTGGTGACTGTCTATCACAGTTAGACTAGCATTGGAAATCAAATGCATAATTTGGGCTGCAAATGAGCAGCCGACTTGGCTTACGTATTTACATGTGTCTGCTACAGATGTAAATATCTAAAAATCTAGATGGTTGAGGGGTGATGAAAAGTATGCTAATTTGTTACAGTACTAATGAACTTTTATCATGCATAAGGCACACACTCATTCTTTTAGCTGCCTTGTTACAGGAAAATATTAACAAAAGGTCTTTCCTGTAAAAAATGAAGGTAAAAAAGAGGGATTGTGGCAGTGTTTGTTCAGTATAAAAGCCACTAGTTGCATAAGGAATTATCCTTAATACCTCAGTCAGAATCTTACAAGTACCCTTTCAACAAAAATCATTAGTTATTTTGTATTTGCATCTAATGTAATATTATTATGATTTTTCTGCAATAGGTCATCGTCGGACGAAAATTCGCCAATAATACACCTGTCCAGTGAGACCTTACCACCACCGTTTTCGGCCTATGTACTATGCAGCACGCTATTGGTTACTTAGAATTAATATTAAGGGAGGCAAAAAAAATGTGAAATCCATTAGATGTGACTATGACAAAGCACATATATAGCTGTTCGAGTTGCCAAGGTGTATATAGAGTTATCGGAACCTTGACTAGCGAAGCTGCATTCTGACTGGAGTTCTTCTGCATTTACTGCAAAAACTTCATAGATGTATATATCTGTTTGAAACCCCATCTTAATATGACTACAAATGCCAACCACAGAAGGGGTTTAAGTAAATTAAGGATTTCTTCACACCCATTATAATATCGAGACTGGAAATAAACAACATGAAAGGAACTTTGTGTAATAATGCGATCGAAGATGAATATCGTTTTGTCTTAATTTTGTCCTCTATACCTCTTAAGTAAATAGTCTTATATTGATCCTTATTTCTGTCACAAACCATGCTCCTGTTTCTTTAAAACAATTTTAACATAAAGATTTAACAAATATAAAATACCTTGGTAAATATGCGTATAATGCATTCCAAAATAGATAATAAGCTAGCTCTCTCTCTCTCTCTCTCTCTCTCTCTCTCTCTCTCTCTCTCTCCACGACAGGATAATTCTCAAGGCTTGTATACATTCTCTCTCTCTCTCTCTCTCTCTCTCTCTCTCTCTCTCTCTCTCTCACTCTCTCTCTCTCTCTCTCTCTCTCTCTCTCTCTCTCTCTCTCTCTCTCTCTCTCTCTCTCTCTCTCTCTCTCTGTGATGATTTATATGCACACAGGTTTGTATCGCCATTATCATTCATTTATACAATGGTTTATTGTATATGAATTATAAATTGTATTGACTGTGCGATTTTGTGCATACGTCAAATCTAACAAAAACAAATTTCTAACCCCAAACCCGACGCATTTTCCGCGACGGCGCATCTGCATATGAAGCACGTTTTTGCTCGGTAATTTTACTAACAAAAATTTTGTTCCTAAGACTCTAAAATGACAGGATAGTACATCAGATTTTTTTTCTCTCCATGTGGCTTTGATTTGTTGGTGCACTTAAGTAAATGTTGCAACTAGGTGACATAAATCCACTGCCCGAAAGTATTCCCCGTCCTAATGATGTATGATGGCGAGATTGTGAATTGGTTTTTTATGATGAGACAATTTTGACTATAATGATAATGTCTTTCAATATTGTCTCATAACGTTATTAATAATTGTGAATCAGGTATAACTTACACAAATGGCAGATCTATAAATCCGTATCTCCTCTATGTACATTTTATACGACGTTATTTATTGACTTGGGTTTTATATAGAGTCTTTACTATCAGATCAAAATAGGTCACAACAACGAATGTAGTATTTAAATGTGGTATGCACGAGTTTCATCAAACAAGGTAAAACATACGCATAAGGTTTTAATGTTGTTGCGATTTTCTTGTATCATAAAGCAACAAATGATTTTAGAAACAAAAATATGACTCACGTCAAATCAAGAATCTGTAAACAAGACTTCTGATTTATCGCCGAAAATGAAAACTATCCATTGTTAAAGACAACTATGTGGTTCTGCATACCCAGAGACAGTGGTATTACATGATTACCAAATCTATTCCTGTTTTGCTGATCATATTTTGTTTAAAGATAACGAAATGCATCCATTGCCCTTTGCGGTAATAACGTGAATGTTTAACATCAATGGGTACATACTTAGTACGATTTTGTATGCGATGGAAAAATAACTATGTGAAAATTATACGTTCATGGTTTCATCAATGTTTAAAAATATGGTTTTGATTTAATGTACATTGTAATAAAGTTGTACGTTACTTGGCGTAAGAAACATCATATAACCTTTTTTTTCAAAGTAGTTCTCAGTAAAAATGATTACATATATGAACATCCCATATTACATATACTATGAGCACCCCAAATAACATATACTATGCACACCCAGATAACATATACTATGCACATCCCAAATGACATATACTATGCACACCCCAAATAACATATACTATGCAAACCCCAGATAACATATACTATGCACACCCCAGATAACATATACTATGCACACCCCAAATAACATATACTATGCACACCCCAAATAACATACTATGCACACCCCAGATAACATATACTATGCACACCCCAGATAACATATACTATGACACCCCATTTAAAACGTATCTTTATAATGACATTTTATTGGAGTATGGTACATTAGCACATTCGAGACTACATGCAAATCAACATGTTCAATATTGAAATTTGTATCGGATCACTACTGGAATTCATTTGAAGCTGTACACATTTTGGACTTGAGGTAGAAATATTTCGGTATTTAATTAACAATAATGTAACTTCTTTTAAAATTTTTATTTTGTATTCTTGGGGAATACATTATTTGTTGAATTTTACAAACGTTGCATTTCGCTCTTTTCTGTTATTTAGTTTAAGACCATGTAATAGTAACAGTATAAAAAATGGCAGTGTTTCATTATTTAATGCAAAGTTTTAAGTTGTACATGTAATTATTTTCTGGTTTTCGAAACTTGGTCAATTAATGCTCATTATTCATGTTGTACTGTCACTTAGATACAACTAGAACCATGAACCATGTATGCAAATTAACAAAAAGAAGGTCCAAATAATCCAGAGGTACCATGTCTAAGGTATTCGAGAAAATAGATATTTCCCAGACCTCTACAATAGATACAAATTTTCAAGTTTCATGAATGTATTAAGGCAACGTTTCTTTAATATTAGAATGCTAAATTTTACACAGATTAATAAATTTTAATACCAAAATAGATTTAACATGATTAAGAGGTTAAAACAAAATGGGTTGCATTACGTTTGTATGAATAAATTCACCATACAAATTAGCAAAGAAGAGGAATGGGAGGAGGGGGAAAGGGATAACACACACATATGGCCGTTAGAAATATCTGCCATATGCTCTTGTAGTTAAACAACCATAACAGATGTAACTGCATGTTATTGTATCTGCGTAACAAAAACTCGAGACATGGAATTCATGGTACTATTTTTATACTTCCTTGTGCTTAATACTTATCAATTTATCAATTTAATTGAACGGTCAGGCATAAGTCAAATTTAAAAAAAATTAAAAATAAAACGTCTTATATTACTCACGTCGTTTAGCTATGCCTATGTCTGAAGAACTTTTAATTGGCTTTAAAGTGTGGTCTGGCATATCATCAGTCACGTGGTCTTCCACTGAGTCGTTCAGAAGCTTTGATTTAAATCTTACTAAATAAGCTGACTGAATACATTTCTGTTTTGTAAGGTGTTATTTATTATACAAATTTTGCCAATGTTTTTCTGAACTTACAATATCCCTTGTTGTATGTCTGATAAAAGTTAACACTCTCAGTGATTTACAGTAATAGAAATGAGTGTTTGTTCAGGTCTGTGCGAACGAAGGATCGTACTTCTTTATGTTATTTTGGATCTTTAAAACGGATTTCAAATTAGGCGTGACACCCTTCCCAGCCATAACGGGTGCCGATTATGACTAATGGCTTCTGCGTTTTGAAAGTTGGGCTTGGATTTAAGACATCTGGAACACAGCAGCTCTTTCACTTTTTACACAGTAGAAAACCACGATGTTGCAGGGCTCACACCATCAATCAGAGCAATCTCGGTCTTTTCCGTCGCACGCTATATAAACCCTCCGATATAAATAATTTCCATTTCGATTCGCCCTCAAACCCTTGGTGTCATAATAATATCAATTAGTCATAACTGCTAGTCACTAATAACAACTAAACAATAATTTCAGACTACTAAAGTTGAATGATTTCTTTAGTTTTTTAAAACGGAGATGCAGTAAAAAATAACATTATAAATTAAGAGTATACGTAGTCCATTCAGTTTGTGAAATCTCGTTCAGCCTTGTTTTCAACACTACCATTTTATACCAATCTGTTCGACGCACATTTAGTCGGATGTTCGTCGATCAAAAACTTACGCATTTGAGAAGTATGAGCAGGATTACCTTCCTGTCTCTTTCAGAGAGTCGACGTAACATATTCGCATCGATCATTAAGATACAAGGATGTTCCTAATGGGCCAAAATCTCGCATATTAGTGGATAAAGTTCAGTACTTTTGACATGTCTGCAGGTACTGCACAGAAGATGTGCATTAAATTTGAAAATCATTTCAGATACCGGAACATTGCAGAATCACGAATAGGTTTTCAAATATTTTTTTAAATCGTCATGTGAAGTGTCCAATATCTGTGGTGATTGTAAATATACAAGGAAACGCACATAAATAATCTGCAAATATATTGCTATTCATATCACTGCTTGCATGATTTGTTGGCTTGCCTACTTTGTAACGAGATTTAATTTCATTATTTATTTTTGTGCATTTGTAATAGATAGTGACATGTTATCATCCTGCACACGTAGAAAGTTTTAATGTATCGAAATGTTCTGTTGAGCTTGAATTTTAACTTTAGATGTTTTGCTTAGCCACTCACAAACATTTTTATATTTGTTACGCGTCAGTTTATGGCTGAAACTACATCACATTTTTAAACACAGATCGAACGTTTAATAGCATTTAAGGAGTATTTTATACATACTTCTATTTTACGAAATGTTTAAATAACATACAGTCTGCATACCGTATGGTACTGTTTCATTTACCTTCTCAGTATATATATATATATATATATGTATGTATATGTATATATATATATGTATATATATATCTATATCTATATATATATATATATATATATATATATATATGTATATGTATGTATATGTATATGTATATATATATATATATATATATATATATATATATATATATATATATATATATATATATATACATATATACCTATTCGAACATTTAAAGGTTTTAGTGTGAATGACAGCACAATGTCTCAAATACGAATCATAAGTCTTGTAGTATAAAGTTCACGTGATTTAAAGGCACCACATAGGAAATGAGGATGAGATTTTAAGGCCTGATACCAAGCATTACTAGCACAAAATATACTCTGTTAAGAAAAGAAGAATACTTATCAAAACGTAGCACGTGAATGTTTTGCTCTGAATCAAGGTCTATATATTAACTGTTGGCAGCGAAATGTAAACTTTGCATTACCATGATTCTGTAAAGCAGCTGACCCGTCATGGCACTGTCTAGCTCTGTGAGGGCTTGCTAATCATCTCAAATTAAGGTGTGTGATTACAAGTATAGGTTCAGGAGTACAAATGGTTCTGAAAGGCAAGTATGTTTATCTAAATGGGAACGTTACAGTGATGGAAAAATTGGACAAGGTACTATTCGTAAAATAAAAAAAAGAAAATTAATTGCCAAAATAAAATTAGGAATAGGACTAAATATTCGCAAGATTCGGTAGATGTAAATATTATCTTACATGGCGGCCAGTATTAATGGTGGAGGAAGAACCCGGGACCCTCCCCCCCCCAAAAAAAAAGAACCACAGACCAATGTGAAGCCACTGGTAAGCTTTCTCGCATACCCACCTTGGAAGAATCCGAGACTCGAACCCACGCAGACAGAGATGAGATAACAGTGATACGTAACGGAGAGAGCTTTAGACCACTCGGCCATTCGGGGCCCCACTACCGCCCGTGTACTTTCCATCCGTGTTACTATCATCCGTGTACTTCTATCCCTGTACCCTTCATGGACATCATTTCAATTTTTTTTAGGGGTGGGTGGGTCAAAACATGAATTGAGGGTGGGAGTGGTGCAACGTATATAGGCTACAACAATTTTACAGCACATGCAAATTAGGAGGGGAGGGGTCAATGCTCCCCCTCTGTCGTTGTCTCAAACATTACCTCTATTGTACCCTTCACTTAAAAAAAAACACTTTAATGAGTCAATGAAGAGAGTAGGACCGTAGACAGTTATACTAACAAATGCACTATCAATTGTATGCTAATGATTCCAGTCTCAAGTACAAATTTTTGAGGATTTGTTCGCTTTTAAATTTTGTTTATTTTTCAGTATTTTTATTTGTTTATTTTTATCAGTCACGTGAGATGCAATGAAAGCTACACTCATATGAATCTTTCAATACTCATAACTGATTTATAAAGTCAGGAACATCTTAATGGAGGAACATAATTCAAAGTCGACACGATACAAATGCGGTAATATATAAAAAATAAATCACATGTCGACATAAAGTGATATTTCAGTAAAATAAATTTGTATGTACGCACCATCTTTCGAAACTATTCTACATAACTGAGCAGTTGCGTAGATATTACGATGTTAGAAATAAGTCTTTATAAGAGAAATACTATAAATTCTTTAAGTGAAATTTGGGCCAACAGGCAATAAAATAAGATGAGAGAGAGAGAGAGAGAGAGAGAGAGAGAGAGAGAGAGAGAGAGAGAGAGAGAGAGAGAGAGAGCGAGAGAGTGTGTTTAGGTGTTTTAAGGGAGAATAACGATTATCAACAGTCTGCTTTCCTCTTGTCATAGCAATAGGGTCGTTGCAAGCAGGCGAGACTGAGACTGGCTGTTTTGGGGCGATGTTATTTTACATATTTTTTTTAATCATTTTCAGTTTAATGACTTGAAAGCATATATTTTACGAGAAGCTAATTACAGATCAAGGCTTGCCTCTCAATCTTTGTTTTTCGTTTATTTTCATCAGTTGACCACTTTGGATTTTTAGCAACTATCATTGTTGACTGATATTATTTGTATTGTTGTGTTCAGTTATTTATCTGGATTGAATAATATATTCAGATTATTAGTTATCGTGTTTCCCTTGATTTAATAATTATAAGTGAATTTTGCATTTCTGTGAATTTTCTTGCTCATAGTATCGAACCACGGCCAAAACAATGTTACGTCCGTTCTGACGTCTCTCGCTGAAATCACACCTCTTCTTGTTATAGTGATGTAGAGGAGGTCAACATGATCTCACCACCAACTTTCGATCTGTGGAGTTGGAGTTTTCCCGAAAAGAAAACAAAAGCTACTATAGTACGAATTATGGTGAAGATATTAACTTGTAGGAGTGTCGAACATGACAAACCATTGCGACATAATTGATGCTGACGAAATTTTATACCATAATACAAACGTTTCTTAATAATGAAGTTCGTAGAGAGCATCTGTCACCATGCATAGTTTAGCATGCATTTTTTGCTCGACTATGCATATCTATTGGTTTGAACCAACATGCCTAAGGATAACTGAAAGTTACCTGGATTTTAAGCCACCATATGTCCTGAATGAACAAGTCCATTTAATGTTTCTCTAAATAGATGATTTTGAATAAAACTTTAATCTTAAAATGCGCTCTTATTTTTTCGTTTAATTATCTCTTCATTCGTCACATAATTATTTCGAATACTGTTTCCATATCACTCTTTTCGGTGTCATTAATATACGAAGAAAACACTAAGATACATCACAATGCCAAAATGAACATGAAATGACAAACGCTTAATGTATTACTTCCCATGTTTTTCATTTTACAGACACAATTTAAGACTCCGACAAGACTCGCTACATTAGCTTCAATTGCATTTAGAGTCTGGTGTCGAAAACGAGATGTTAAAGATTTGGGTTGAATACTTTGTTGTAGGCGTGACTGACAGGAGCAGCGGAGACTGCTGAAATTGAATTTACTTACTATCGGATCATAACGTCCCGTGGCGCCGTAGAATGCAGGGTCTGACATGTCCGTTGTTTATGCATTACTTTGTTTTAGCTGTATTATGACGCATCCTTATCGTACAAGTTCTCATGAGGCAATCAGAGAGATAACTCTTGAAGTATGTTATTAAATCAACGATTTTAACGAGATTCTTCAGATAATTACTGTTAGCAATACATAATTGGTTTCTTGATTCGCGGTAGTCACGTGAATTTAAGAGTTCCAACACAAAGATATGCACATGTGTTATACATTACTACAAACAGGTGTTCTTTAGTTACCGCTTATAATTGATTGCTGCCACTTGATCGATGTTTAATTGCTTTTCTTTCTGCACTTACAAGTTTCAGGTGTGAGGTTACATGATTACTGTTTTTCATATTCAAAGGCTCAATACTGTAAAAATCGCGCGTCTGTTCATGTCGTGCATATACAAATTCACATCTTAAATTAGATATATTTTGACAAGCTGCAAAATGAGTGTTTATCAATATGTACTGTGTTGTTTTTGGTCTGCAAATAAATTGTTTCAACACTTGAACAAGCATGGAACCATGTTCTGTAATCGATCAGCTTGAGTTGTTCAAACGTTACAAACGGACAAATGGCACACACATACCGCATGTACAGGTTCGATTAATGTCTCGAATTGGAAACATGCTTGCTAATATTAGCTCAGTGAAGCTACTTTACCAACTGTAGACTATAAAACACAATTAACTTGAACACACAAACATGTATGCATGTACGGCAACCGAAAATATATTGTATGGTGTGGGGTTCTTACCTCACGATAATTTCGTATTTTCTTATGTAAACTAAAAAACTACAATACAATATATAATTTCATCTTTTTCTACCAATCAGTGCACAGATTGTTTTCACGCTATATTAAGACCGGAAATTTCCCCCTCCCCCAAACAATCCAAGCACCGACAACTCCACCCACAGAGAGAGAGAGAGAGAGAGAGAGAGAGAGAGAGAGAGATAGATAGATGCCTGCTTGCCTGCCTACCTACCTACCTACCTACCTACCTACCTACCTACCTACCTACCTACATACATACATACATACATACATACATACATACATACATACATACATACATACATACATACATACATACATACATACATACATACATACATATAGTTTTTCACAGTAAAGATCACAAGCTTAGAGAGGAAATACAAAGTGATATATTAAAAGTAGGGTGACCAACAAACAAACAAGAACACCACAACCACCCGCCACACCACATACGTTTTTATTGCCTTTCACACGACCTTTTCACGTTGTGTAAAAACATCATCTACATCATATAGGGGCATATATGGCGATCTGGATAAAGGTAGGACCTTTTTTGTCTGGCAGCTACATTTTTGGAGTGGACGGACGCACTGATCCGCATATATCTCCCAAATCTCTCACGTCTGCCTCCAAGAAAGAATCATTTCCGGCATATCCCGGTACTCCGCTTCAGCTGGCGGACGAAGCGACGTTTAGTATGTGATGTCAACACTACATCACTAGGGGTATGAACTTCTACAGGAGAGCCACCGGATAGGACGGATGGTCTCCGCAGTTCAACGGACAAGTGATCAGGACCATGGCGCACCATATGTGCTAGTGGATCCGGCAGTGGCCGACCAGCTATGGTTCGAAATAGCAGGCAAGGCAGATCTCTTAAGTCGTGGCTAGCCTAGGAGAAGGAAACTCTGGCATAAACCCTACGGCCTGCAGACCTCGCTGGCAACGTCCTGGCTTGCTGGGTCATGGCAGATGAATCCCATGTTCAAGGGGTGGGGCCAGTTAGTGCAGACTAAACTCCACCTAAAAGCTCCATGCCGCAGCTATGAAGGAACTGGCTACTGTCTACTGTTTATGTTCGACGCTATCCAGTTCTGCAGCGATGGGAAAGGGGCGAAAACTGTAGGTGAAAGATGTCATTGGAAGCCGCAGTCCCAATTCTACATGCAGGCGACTCAGGCATATGGCCGTCTGGTGTTGATTCGGGGACAACACCATCACTCGGCAGCATCCTAAGCGACCAAGCAGCCTTGTTTAGGGACAGCACTGCTTGCTCCACATGGAGAATGGTCTAGAAAAGGTGGCTCAAACAAAGTTCGTTTCTTTACACCCATCTGGCCGACGAGCATCTTACAACGCGTTCGAAATATAACGGAAAAACA